>CM017321.1:37667989-37686130 GCA_006937295.1 Carpinus fangiana
TCGACCAAATGGCCTTGGGTCCTATTTATAGGCAAAATTTCCTACGAGTGCGTTCGAACGCAGGGGGTGCGTTCGAACGTACTACTGAGTTGTGCGTTCGAACGCACAATGTGCGTTCGACCGCAGAGAACCGTAACGGCGCATGCTGAAGCGATGGACTCCTAGGGCACCCGCGCGATACGCGGGCTGACGGGGACTGCGCTCGACCGTGTCTTTGCGTTCGACCGCAAGTGCGTTCGAACGCACCAAGTGCGGTCGAACGCACTTGGCAGGGGTCCAATTCTTCACTTAGTGTCTTTTTGCTCTCTTGTGGCCAACTTTTGTTGTAAAGACCTGCACAACTCAAAAACACTAAAAACACCAAAAATATTAGAAATTAACAAAGCTAAAGGCCTAACAAATATAAGTTAAAGGGGTCAAATATACACAATTTGACACTGATCAGTGACATCCCAATAGGGGTCTTGAATGTTGTTTTGTATGCCCACAGTGCGTCACTTAATCGTAGAGACCAATCTTTTCTACTAGGGTTCACAGTCTTCTCCAAGATATGCTTGATCTCACAATTAGAAACTTCAACTTGCCCACTCGTCTATGGGTGATATGGGGTGGCAACCTTGTGGGTGATGAAATACCTTTTCATCAACTGCTCAAAAATCCAACTGCAGAAATGCTTACCTCCATCACTTATGATTGCTCGAGGCGTACCAAACCGAGCAAAGATAGTGTCTCTCAAAAATTGGACCACGACTCTGTGGTCATTGGTCAACAGCCTCCACCCACTTGGATACATAGTCCACAGCAACCAAGATGTACAGATTGTCATATGAGTTCGGCAAAGGTCCCATGAAATCAATGCCCCAAACATCAAAAATCTCAACAATCAAAATTGAGTTGAGGGGCATCATATTTCTTCTAGAGATACTCCCTAGCTTCTGACAGTGCTCATAAGATGTGCAATAAGTATGAGCATCTCTAAACAAGGTGGGCCAGAAAAATCCACACTGCAAAATTTTTGCAGCGGTCTTTTTAGTACTAAAATGGCCTCCACAAGCATGGTCATGACAAAAGGAGATGACATTAGATTGGTCATGCTCAGGTATACATCTCCTCATGATCTGATCGGGACAATACTTAAACAAATAAGGATCATCCCAGAAAAAGTATTTCACCATGGCCAAAAATTTGAATCTATCTTGTCGCCCCCAATGCAAAGGCATTTGGCCGGTAACAAGATAGTTCACTATGTCAGCGAACCATTGTAATGTCCCCAAAATCAGCCTCGGTTAATCCGGTGGTGTCACTGGCAATTCACCTAGTTAAGCCAACTTGTGACTAAATGGGTAATCGCCCTTGTAAAGACGTCAAAGTAAATGCAGGGAAAGGCGAATGAATCCGAGCTACTACAATCATCAAGTTAAGAACATGGAGCAACTACATAGTAAGTACAAACCTGTATAGCAAGTAAAGCACAACCAGGCGGGTAGCATCTCTTGCCACTTCTACAACGATAAGCCAAATCACCTAAGGGATGATAACCGCGTAAGTCTAATGACTTAGTAAGTAAACCCCACACTTAGATATGACATGAGCCCATTTAGTAAGAGTAAACGTGCATTTTGAGTAGTAACCAAAAAGAGGGCATTATGTCCGCTAATACTCCATGTAATGTGTTTTAGGGTTTTGAAAGCCTATAGTGTAGAACCGACGATAAATACCTAATTGATTTGACGCAGAAAGCTAATGCATTATAAGTCATAAATCTCATACATGGTCTACCCGAGATATTACCCCTTCTCAGCAGGGTTGATGTTGTCTCGAAGGACCTATAATACAGTGTCAGTGCCCCAGCCATTGTACAACATACCGTATGAAACATTAGTGGCATGATTGGGTCCGACCCTGAGTGGCCCACACCAACTAATGGCGTCCGTCCTATAGTGACCGAACCATTGGGAATGGTTGCATCAAGGTCACGAAACCAATGGATCCACAGCCCTCACATAACTCACACATTTGACCATAATACGCAGTTTATATAGTAAGCCCATGGCCGTTCATACCGCACGTACCCGCGTACCATGTCATACGATGCATCTTAGTAGTTTATTTAATAACACAGTTACCGAGTAAATACAAAAAATAGACATGCTCATATCATACGCGTGGTCAGTCAGCTGACATATCCCACATTTTATGTAAAAAGGGTGTAAGTGTTTACTTACCTCGCACACTCGAGCGAATCGTCCGACCACGCTAATTCCTGTTATAACAGATACAAGTCACCGTTATTCTAAGCCTTATAAAACCTAGAAATATGACTAAGCTAAAGCATACACGTGTGGAATCCAAAACTAGTGTTCTATCCACTAACCGTACGTTCGGCCTCGAGGGCGTACATCCGCTCAGTGTGCTCTGCACACCATTTTAGGATTTGGACAGTGCATGATTTCTATAGCACCTCTAGACCTCTAAACCTCCTCTAGGCAAATAAAAGAGCTCATGCAACGTAAGAATCATAACACCACGGGGTTTGAAAGAGTTCTTTCGCAAACGTTATCATTTTAAGAAGAAACTTGATAAACACTTTGAAAACTCGATGAAGCATAAAATAAGGCTACAACAGTGTTCATTACAAGAGGAAACGGAGCTTACCCCGAAGCTAAGCACCGACATAGCCTTTCCTTCTTGGAAACTCCTCTTGGAAACGCTCTTCCTCACCAAACTCTCTCTAAAAACGTGGAAGGGATTCTGGCAACCTAAGGGCACACCAGAGGGCTGAAGAGGGCGTGAGGAATGGGAGGAGGGGTGGCCAATTTATAGAGAAAATCCACCACCAACTCTCTGTCAGACCTGTGGACGTCCGGCAACCCTAGCGTACGTCCGTTGGTCCTTGCACAGTGGTCCAAAGAGTACCTCGTACGTCCAGGTATTATCCAGAGGGTTTTCAAAAAGGAGCGTACGTCTGGTACTTTTGGTGTATGTCCGCTGTACGATTTGCAGAGCGTACGTCCGGTGGTTCCCCCCACGTACGTCCGTACTAAGGACAGCAGCGTACATCCGCCAGACCTAGTGTACGTCCGCCACCTGAGGATCAGTACTTGGCTTCTATTTCTAAAAGCTCAAGGTGTGCTTAGGTTAACTCTAAGGGTCTTAGGCCTTTGTCTAAGCGGCTTTATCAAAGGTCCAGGCTAAACGCTCCAGTAAAAGGGATCTCCTAAATAAAAGGTTATTTTTATTGGAGTATTACACTCTCCCCTCCTTATAGAAATTTCATCCTCGAAATTTAGAGTTTTCAAAACTTAAGGAAAAACATCCGTTTTCTTTTGAAAATTTTTTGCAATTCCAGGGCTACCAATCAAAAGCTTTAAAAAGACAAGAAAACGTACTAAGCTAGATTTTGCAACTTTTTGAAGGAAGGAGTAAAACAGGTCAACAAATTTCATGTCATGTTCAACCAACAACACAAACAGGCATAACTATGTACACGACATAATTGCCACCCTAAAAATGGTGGACTTAGACTGTAGCAAAATACATCCAAAATTGCCACCCCCATGGTGGACTTAACAGAAACAGGAAAATAAACATAGAAACCATAAGAGATAATATAACAGGGCAATCACAACTAGGAGCGAGATCACCTCCTCGTAGTCCGCTCGTCAGGTCCTCATCCTAGCGTCCCCTTCGCGCTCGGACTCGCTCTCCCTCCAGGGCTCCTTCGAGCACTAGGGCTCCCTCTCGCGCTAGGACTCCCCCTACCACGGCTAAAGTGAGAGCTATGAATGCCGTAATCTCGAACATCGAGGGGTCCCATTAAGTGGTCCTGCAGCTCCTGAATGGTCTGCGTGAGACTCATCATCGCGCGTCCATAAGTCTCGAGCGTAGCCTCAATCCTGCCTAACCGCTCCTCCTGGCTAGCAGAGGTGGATGCTCCATCTGCTCTCGCTATCCTCCTCAGTCGAGGCCTTGGGGCTGGCGCAGCATCCCGTAGATGTGCATTGCTAGCATTGAGATAGTGGGTGGTGATAGGCCCCTTCTCAGGTGCTAGCTCAATCATGCTGTCGGTATCCACCCTGGCATGCTAAAGGATCCGAGTAATCAATGCCCCGTATGGCAGCACAGTGCATGAGTCTGCATGTCGTATCGACATCATTGCAACTGTGACTACGGAGCCATAGTCGATGGGAGTCTCCGTCAGGAGGGCATAGAGGCATCGAGCTCTGTCCATAGTGATCATCGTGAGGCTCAGCACCGAGAGTACACGGCTCATCACTACTCAATAAATGCATCTAACCATGTTGCTAAAGTCATGTATCTGAAAGCTGCCCTCGCCCTCATTCTCCATCCGATGAGGGCGTCCCTCTATGAAACATGCCACTATCTCAGCTCGGGTCAGGAGGTGGTCAACCGGCCAAGGGTACTCTAGGTCACGCACCCTCGATGTCCCAATAATGGCGCTGATGAGGTCAGGGGTCACATGGATCTCCGTACCTTAGACCCAGGTGAGAAATGAATCGCCAACCCTCTGATGAAGGTTGGCGTAGAACTCCCGCACCAACTCCTCTATCGCCGGACGGTGATCCTCTACCATCTCAGCCCAACCCTGGGCCTCTAACACAGCTCAAATGCGCGGAGCACACTCATCAAAATCTGCCACCACGAGTCCTCTCTCCACCACCACTCGGCGCCCCTATAGTCGTCCCCAAATCGTCGGGAAGCCTTATACTTATGGAAACGGGTACAGTCATAGACGAGATCGGTGTTGTCCGTGTCTGTGGCACTGCTACCATCTATCACTGGGGCCTCAAGACCTGGCCCACCTATTGGAGCTACTGGGACCTCAGGGCCGGGTCCCTCTGCTGCAACCTTTGATGTACAAATTTAATTGTACTCGCCAATTGCAAGAGTCGTTTGTAATATGAGCGGATGTGCAAGTGCGAGGTCGAACTCACAGAGAATCGTGTTTCGTTAAAGACCAATTTTAAATCGCCTAAACTAATTCTATCTTAACCTAGTCCCAAAATCAAACAGTTGGTGTGCATTAAAATAAACTAAATTAAAATGCAATAAAACAAAGAAATAAAAAAACGCTAAAGTCCCTAAACTACCTCACCACAACTTAATCAACATATAAACATGCCTAGTTCATACTTCAACAAAAATTACGCTACTAGGCGTATTCTATTTGCTATTAACCAGTCCATACATCCGTCTGTCGATAAAGCACATATGCATATCCTATTGTTGCTACAAATTCTTGTCGAACTAACCAACGCAAACACTGTTTAGAGGTCACAACGGATATTGGTCCGAAGACGAATCATCCGATGTATCTCCGGTTGCAGCGAAAGTCAACGTTAAACGAATTGCAAACAACAATCAACACACTTTTGTCACTAAAATGTATTGAAACGAATAAACATAAAATTAAATGATGAACGGAGTATTAAACTAAGCATAAAAACATGTAAATAAAAACATGGTGAAGAATAAGAGACTAAAGCAAAATAAACAAAAGCATTAAATTAAAATAAATGATAAAATGACGTTTAGAGGGTTTTACAGTGATTTTAGGCCACAAGGGGCGCCTCCAAGCGTTTTCCAAACGTTAGGTTTGTTTACAAGAGAAAGGGGGATATTTATAGGCTAAATTTAGGGTTTCCATGCTGCCAGGTCAGATAAGGTGCATTTGATCGCACTAAGTGCGTTCGAACGCACTCGTGCATGAATTTCGGCATTTGATGGGCACAAGTGCGTTCGAACACACTTCCTTCAGAATTAGCCCTGACATGTGAAATACAAAGTTGTAGATCTTTGAGTTAGCTTTCTAAAGACACCAAGATCACCCCAATCGGAGGTCTACAACTCCAGATATGGTCGTTTTGATGGGACTCATCGGGTGCGAATTATCGCTCAACTCAAATTTGTTGTCAAAGCTCCCCGAACTGTCTTAAGCCCCAGAGTTGATGGCATTAGCCCCAAATGCAACTTAACAACCTGTAAAACACTAAAACACCAAAAATAACCAAAACATTAGAAATTAACAATACTAAGAGCCTAACGAATGTAAATTAAGAGGTTCAAATAAGCACTTTTAGGCACTCATCAGCCTTCTCCATATCCGAGTCCATCCCAGACTCCGGGTCCTGTGCGAACTATTGTGGCTCAAACTAGAGTCTGCGCGACCGCGTACGGAATGAGATGGATGCAGCTGCACTCGCTTTTGTCCGCGCCATCCCTCTACATAGAAAATTCTAATTAAAACTAGTTCTAGCACCAAATCCTACCCCATGCAAAACTCATGCAATCAGTTGTAGATGCCTTAGTGAGTTGTGCTAAAATAAAAATATGTAAGTCATTAGGTGGTTTGTAAATGACTGGAAGGATTAGGGAATGGAGTTTCCGGCCAGTATCAAGGATCAAAGAGTACTTGGATAATCCATCGAATGATTAAGAATTTCAATGTCAAAAACCTGGCTAAAACTCGAGTAGGAGTACTCAAGTCAAAGCATTTAAAAATTTTCGACATGTTCAAGGTTTCAGTTAGGTGGATAGATGTAAAGTATCTAGCGATGATTTAAGGCGTTGTAGGTCTCAAAGGTTAAATTCGCCTCTCTTGGGAAGAGAAGGGCATTTTGGGTCATTATGGGGTCTGGACACGAATTTAAAGATTGTACCCATGATTTAGGTTATTGACAAGAGAGCTTACGAGCACAATTTGACAAACAAAGCCAAAGGGGTTGCGGGGTTGAGTCTCGGGCAAAACCTCATTAATTGGGTATAGAGGGTTGATCAGTGTCAAATTGTGTATATTTGACCCCTTTAACTTATATTTGTTAAGCCTTTAGCTTTGTTAATATCTAATTATTTTTAGTGTTTTTAGTGTTTTGAGTTGTCCAGGTCTTTACAACAAAAGTTGGCCACAAAAGAGCAAAAATACACTAAGGGAAGAAATAGATCCTTGCCAAGTGCGTTCGATCGCACTTGGTGCGTTCGAAAGCACTGACGGTCGAACGCAGGGGGCACGGTCGAACGTAGTCCCAGTCATCCCGCATCTCGCGCGGGTGCCCTAGGAGTACATCGCTTCCAAGCTGCGCCGTTACGGTTTTCTGCGGTCGAACGCACATTGTGCGATCGAACGCACAACTCATCATTACGTTTGAACGCACTGCATGCGTTCGAACGCACTCGAGCGACCTGTTAGCCTATAAATAGGACCCTAGGTCCATTTGGTCGAACACTTAGTTTTTGGGGCGATTTTTAGAGAGCATTTTGCTTCTGTTGGCCATGCTCTGCCCCTTTTATTTGTAAGCTTTTACTTTAAAGTTAATTTTAATGCATTCTTTTAATTTAATTATGCTTTCTTGTTCAATGGGTAGCTAAAATCTTCAACTAAGGTTGAAGATGAAGCCTCACCCTTAGTTTATATTTCTTGCTTTTACATTTTATGCTTTATTTTCCGTCATTTAATTTCCGTACTCGTCATTTAATTTCCGTGACAAATAATTGAATGGTTGTGCGTTTTTGATACATTGATAGTCATCCTGTGATGTGTTCCAAGCCGGGTGCACAACGGGTTATTGGTTTTGATTTAATATCCACTGTGATCCAAGGATACAGTGGATGATTTTATCCATAATCAATACTCATTGTAGCTCCTTAACGGTAAACACATTATTCGGTTTGACTTGTGTCAATAACCACAATAGAGTGTGTTGAAGGGTTTAAAGTGTTAAAAAAAACGGAAAATGAGTGTTTAATGTATTAAGCTAATTTTTATTGGGTGAGGTTCGTCTTTAACCTTAGTTATTTTTATCCATACATTTGCACTTTTTAGAATAAATTTAATTTCTGCACGTTCCATGTTCGACATCATTTCTCACTTTGGGACTAGGTTAAGATATATTCAATTTAAGAGTCGTATTGGTTTTTAATTGCAAAACTCCGTTCTCTGTGGTTCGATCTCGGTACTTGCGCAACGCTATACGACCTAACGGTTCGTTCTATTGCGAGTACCCAAATTTGGTACGATCAAGGGTACTTTGGTAATTTGAGATAATCGAGAATAATGAGGATTACGATCAACCGAATGGTATCTGATTCCATGGTGATCATTCTGAACCCACTCGATAAGGCCAAGTGGTAAAAGACAAAAATGCCCCTTTTTAGAAGAAGAAGGGCGTTAAGGTAATTGGGAGGCTTGGACGGGATTTTCAAGGCCCGGGTTGAATTTGGGTCCTTGAAAAGATTTACATCCTGGAAAGGTGGGCTCAAGCTTCCAGTTTTTGGGATCAAATTAGGGTAAAATCCCTATCCCTTGTGGGTGAAGGGTATTTTGGTAATTTCACAAATTTGGGCAAAATTTCGAACTCAAGTGTTGGGACCGTAGATTGGGATTCCAATTGCAGGTATTGGGTTTCAATTGGTCCAAATGACCCAATGAAGGTCACGAAATTGACGAAACCCGAATTTAGGCAAAAACTCCCAAATCAAGAACTAGGGTTTGGGCTTTTTGAAATTGATCAATTTTGGTCAATGGGTGGTATAGGTCTCGTCCCTAGATCATCATAGAAGAGATTAGGCTTCAACTCATGCATCAATTGCATGAGAAAATTGGAGAAATTCAAGGGTTTCGAATTTTCGGACTAACTCCCCAAAATTCAAAAAACGACAATCCAATCGGTTCAAATGCAAGAATGTAACCCTATACAACCTAAAATGTGTCCCTAGTTCACAATCAAGCCAGCTATATGCAGATTACGCAAGAAATCAAAGTTTTAAAAATCCAAAACCCTAAGTTGCGAAAATTGGGAAAAACTTTGAAAAATTCGCATACCTTGATTTTAATCCGAAAAGAGAGCTTGAAAACCTTTGGAAACCACAGAGACTTGGCCGAAACCCCCGTTGAGTGTGTTTGGTTTGAGAGAAAATAGTGAAAAAATGGAATGAATAGTGTTTAGGGTTCCGCTTAACCCTAAAAGTTTTTTCTTTTTTTTTTTTGAAAAGGACCTTCAGAAATTTGTAAGACTTAGAAAGGACATGCCAAAAGGATTTTATTTCTCTGAAATTCGGGGTATAGTGAAAATTCCTTTGTGTTCTACAATCAACCCTAGACGTCCAAACGCAAAACTTACCAGTGCTAAGGGTGAGCGAAAACCTAGCTACCTAACATCTAGAGATTACTACCCCAAGACCTATCACTCTTCAGACGAGTCCTCAGACAGGTCTTCCTCATCCTTGACTAATGCCTCGTAGTCCTTGTCTATGCTGGAGAGAAATGCAGTCCTTTGACGATCAAATCCTTCCGGTAACGCTCCTGCTTTCAGTAGTTGAATCTCTTCTAGTTCCAGTTGGGCGTACTCTTCCGAAATCTGAGTTAGTTGGGTATGCATTGCTCGCTTCTGTTCATTGTTGAGATAAAGGTTAAACCTCCCAGGGATAGGTGGGAAATCTCGTATCGTCGAGATACTGCGATGCTTAGGTACGGCTGATCTCTTCTTAGTCGTTGAGTGTGTCTTCTTCTCTTCAACTGTCTTCGGGACGGGCAAGGGTTTCGGCTCCTGGTTGGCCTGGGTTGAAACCCTGCATTTACCAGAGTGAGGTTGGTATCTAGGTGCGTAGGGTCCGAACTCAACTGGCCATTCGTGAACAGTCGGTAAGCGTCAATAACCATCACGCATCTGAGTATGAAGTAGGATCAAGTACCTGTAACGCAGAACAGGCAATCCCATTCATCCCAATTCAAACAATCAAATAGGCCATCACAGTGGCTTGCACCCGCAAACAAGGGAACTAAACCTATCCTATGCTCCAGTTCTTTTAAAATCAAACCTAAATACTACATCCTATGCTCAGATTTACAACTACAGTCGGCAAGACCGTATGCTCTGATAGCATACTGTAACGCCCCCGAAATCAACCCCAGCTAATTCGGTGTTGTCACTGGCAATTCACCCAGTTAAGCCAACTTGTGACTAAACGGGTAATCGCCCCTGTAAAGAAGTCAGAGTAAATGCAGGGAAAGGCGAATGAATCTGAGCTACTACAATCATCAAGTTAAGAACATGGAGCAACTACGTAGTAAGTACGAACCTGTATAGCAAGTAAAGCACAACCAGGCAAGTAGTAATGTCTCTTGCCACTTCTACAGCGATAAGCCAGATCACGTAAGGGATGATAACCACGTAAGTCTAACGACTTAGTAAGTAAACCCCACACTTAGGTATGACATGAGCCCATTTAGTAAGAGTAAACGTGCATTTTGAGTAGTAACCGAAAAGAGGGCATTACCTCCGCTAATACACCATTTAATGTGTTTTAGGGTTTTGAAAGCCTATGATGTAGAACCGGCAATAAATACCTAATTGATTTGATGCAGAAAGTTAATGCATTATAAGTCATAACTCCCATACATGGTCTACCCGAAATATTACCCCTTCTCAACAGAGTTGATGCTGTCCCGAGGGACCTATAATACAATGCTAGTGTCCTAGCCATTGTACAACATACCGTATGTAACATTAGTGGCACGATCGGGTCCGACCCCGAGTGACCCACACCAACTAATGACATCCGTCCTGTAGTGACCGAACCATTGGGAATGGTTGCATCAAGGTCACAAAACCAATGGATCCACAACCCTCACATAACACACACATTTGATCATAATACGCAGTTCATATAATAAGCCCATGGCCGTTCATACCGCACGTACCGGCGTACCATGTCTTACGATGCATCTTCATAGTTTATTTAATAACACAGTTACCGAGTAATTATAGAAAATAGACATGCTCATATCATACACATGGTCAGTCAGCTGACATATCCCACGTTTTATGTAAAAAGGGTGTAAGTGTTTACTTACCTCGCACACTCGAGCGAATCGTCCGACCAAGCTAATTCCTGTTATAAAGGATGCAAGTCACCGTTATTCTAAGCCTTATAAAACCTAAAAATACAACTAAGCTAAAGCATACACGTGTGGAATCTGAAACTAGTGTTCTGTCCATTGACCGTACGTCCGGCCTCGAGGGCGTACGTCTGCTCAATGTGCTCTGCACACCATTTTAGGATTCAGACAGTGCATGATTTCTATAGGACCTCTAGACCTCTAAACCTCTTCTAGAAAAATAAAAGAGCACATGCAATGTGATAATCATAACACCATGGGGTTTGAAAGAGTTCTTTTGCAAACGTTATCATTTTGAGAAGAAACTTGATAAACACTTTGAAAACTCGATGAAGCATAAAATAAGGCTACAATAGTGTTGATTACATGAGGAAACGGAGTTTACCCCGAAGCTAAGCACCGACATAGCCTTTCCTTCTTGGAAACTCCGCTTGGAAACGCTCTTCCTCACCAAACTCTCTCTAAAAATGTGGAAGGGATTCTGGCAACCTAAGGGCACACCAGAGGGTTGAAGAGGGCGTGAGGAATGGGAGGAGGGGCAGCCTATTTATAGGGAAAATCCACCACCAACTCTCTGTCAGACCTGCAGACATCTGGCAACCCTAGCGTTTGTCCGCTTGTCCTTGCACAGTGGTCCAAAGAGTGCCTCGTACGTCTAGGTATTATCTAGAGGGTTTTCAAAAAGGAGCGTACGTCTGGTACTTTTGGCATATGTCTGCTGTACGATTTGCAGAGCGTACGTCCGGTGGTTACCCCCATGTACGTCCGTACTACGGATAGCAGCATACATCCCCCAGACCTAGTGTACGTCCGCCACCTGAGGATCTATACTTGGCTTCCATTTCTAAAAGCTCAAGGTGTGCTTAGGTTAACTCTAAGGGTCTTAGGCCTTTGTCTAAGCGGCTCTATCAAAGGTCCAGGTTAAACGCTCCAATGAAAGGGATCTCTTAAATAAAAGGTTATTTTTATCGGGGTATTACAACCATGGTGCAGGATTATGAGTAATGTCCATCAATTGCTCATCAGGGAAGGTCTCAAAAATGGGTGTGGCGTCCTTGGTGTAGTCCACAGTCAATCTCGACAAATGATCCGCCACCGCATTTTCGGAACCCTTCTTATCCCAAATTTCTATGTCGAACTCTTGAAGAAGCAAAATCCACTGGATAAGATGAGATTTAGCATCTTTTTTAGAGAAAAGATACTTCAATGCAGCATGATCCATGTAAATGACGACTTTAGATCCTAGCAAATAGGATCTGAACTTGTCTAGCATAAAAACGACAGCCAACAACTCCTTCTCAGTGGTGAAATAATTGAGTTGCACGTCGTTCAGAGTTCTGCTTGTGTAGTAAATGACATGGGGGAGTTTAACAATACGCTGCCCCAATACAGCTCCCACAGCGTAATCTGATGCGTCACACATTATCTTAAAAGGTGCACCAACTTGGGTGGCTAAATAACTAGTGTGGACGTCAAAATCTTTTTCAAAGCCCCAAATGCTTGCTTACACTCCTCATCAAAAAGAAACGGGGTCTCCTTCACCAACAACTTGCACAAGGGCCTGGCGATCTTGCTGAAGTCCTATATGAATCGCATGTAAAATCCTGCATGGCCTAGAAAATGTTCACCGACGTGGTGGTGGAAGGTTGGAAATCAGATCCACCTTCGCTTTGTCAACCTCAATCCCCCGCTGAGATATGACGTGCCCCAGTACAATGCCTTACTTTACCATGAAATGACACTTCTCCCAATTAAGCACAAGGTTCTTTTCTTTGCATCTCACCAAAACCAGCGTGAGACGGTGCAGACACTCTTCGAAAGATGAACCGAAGACCGAGAAGTCGTCCATGAAAATCTCAAGGAAACGTTCTACCATGTCAGAAAAGATACTGATCATGAACCGATGAAAAGTGGCAGGTGCATTGCATAACCCGGAAGGGCATACGACGGTAGGTGAACGTCCCAAAAGGACAGGTGAATGTCGTCTTCTCCTGATCTTCAGGGTCCACAGGGACCTGGTGATACCCAGAATAACCATCCAGAAAACAATAATACTCATGCCCAGCCAAATGCTCCACCATCTGATCGATAAACGGAAGTGGGAAATGATCTTTCCTGGTGGCGGCATTCAACTTGCGGTAGTCAATGAAAACTCTCCAACCTGATTGAACACAAGTTGGCACCAACTCGTCATCTTTATTCTTAACTACCGTCAATCCAAACCGCTTAGGCACGACATGAATTGGGCTCACCCATTTGCTATCAGAGATCGGATATATGATCCCAGTATCTAACAACTTAATTACTTCAGCTTTAACAACTTTTTGCATGGCTGGGTTGAGCCTTCTTTGTGGTTCCCTCGATGGCTTGGCATTCTCCTCCAAATGTATCTTGTGCATCACCACCAAGGGGCTGATCCCCTTAATATCCTCAATGGTCCAGCCGATAGCTTCCTAATGCTCTCTTAAAACGTCCAATAACTTCTTCTCTTGAGCATCCACTAAATCTGAAGCTATCATCACCGGTAAAGACTCTGCTAGACCTAGGAACTTATACTTTAGGTTTTTAGGTAACGGCTTGAGTTCCTTCTTGGGAGGATTGGGTACAATGGTCTCCTCCTTCTCACTACTCACCAGAAGAGTAGTCTCTAACATCGCATCTGCTTGCTCAAGCAACTTGTCCAAGTCCAGATCTTCTCCTAAACTGAGCAAAGCATGCCTCCAGGGGGTCCTCCATGCTTGATTCCTCAACAGCCTCTTCTATGATATCCTCTATCAAGCATACTTGCTACACTTCGTCATATTCCAGTGGTTGTTTTCTGATATGGAAGATGTTCAACTCCACTATCATATTCCCAAAGGAAATCTTCATAACCCCTGTCCTACAATTAATCAAGGCGTTAGCCGTAGCTAAGAATGGTCGCCCTAAGATCACCGGTATTTGACTCCCTAGGTTCTGGACCGGCTCTGTATCAAGCACAATAAAATCCATGGGGAAGTAAAACATATCAACCTTGATTAGTACATCCTCCACTATTCCCCGTGGAACCTTCACTGACCTGTCAGCTAACTGCAGTGTCATGGAAGTGGGCTTCAACTCTCCAAGCCCTAACTGCACATAGACTGAGTAGGGTAACAAATTAACACTTGCTCCTAAATCCAATAAGGCCCTCTCAATCTGGCTGACTCCAATCATGCAAGTAATGGTAGGACATCCAAGGTCCTTGTACTTGATGGGTAACTTGCATTGCAGGATTGAACTAACCTGCTCGATCAGGAATGCCTTCTTAGGGACATTCATCTTCCTCTTCATAGTGATCAAGTCCTTCAAGAACTTGGCATATGAAGGTATTTGCTGGATGTTGTCCAAAAATGGAATGTTAATCTGGACTTGCTTGAACACCTCCAGAATGTCCTCAAACTTTCCTCCTTTCTTAGGCGCTTGTAGTCTTTTAGGGTAAGGCGCCTTAGGTACAAATGACCTAGGAGGATCCTTCACAACGGGAGTGGCTGTAGCTGGCTCAGCATCTCTTTCCTCCTTGTTCCCACTCGCTTCCTTTTCTTGCCCAGCAATGTCAACTTCTGGGTCCACCACATGATTGTCCACTTGTCTCCCTGACCTTAGTGTGATAATCGCCTGCGCATGTTCCTGCCCGTGTGCCAAATTTAAAGAATTTCTAATTGTAAACGCCTTAGGATTCGGTTCGGGCTGACTTGGGAACTTCCCCTTTTCTCTTTCACCTAAGTGATTTGCTATTTGGCCTATCTAATTCTCCATCTTTGCTATAGCTTGGGTGTTAACCATGGTCGCATTCTTCACCTCCTGGATGGCCTGGCTATTGATCATTGTGGACTTCTGGAGCTTTTGCATCAGCTGGCCATTCGAGTAGATGAACGCCCTCATCGTTTCCTCTAGAGCTAACTGAGGTGAAGATGCAGGTAGGGCTGCTTAAGCGGGGCGGTTATAACCGCTCTGTTAACCGCTAACCACTTATAACCGCTAACCACTTTGGTGGGTGGTTATTAAAAATCGGTAACCGCCTAGGGCGGTTGCGGTTAGCGGTTTTAGGGGGTAGGACAAGGCGGTTATAACCGCTAACCGCCTTCATTTATATATAATGATATAAATATATATTAAATATTTTATATTAATAAAATATATATTAATTTTTTCATTTGTATTTGGATTAATGAATTTGGGCTATTTATGATTATGTATATGAAATATATAATGCGGTATATGATGTTTTGGGCTAAGCCTTATTCAAAGTATGTTTTTTCTCTATCTTTTTTGAAACATTTTGGCCTTAAACCCTTAAAATAAGCCCAAAAATAGGCTAATTTCATAAAATAAGCCCAAAAAATAGGCCATTAAATGCCCAAAACACATGAAAAAAATCATCAAAAACCCATATAAAAAAGCGGTTATAAAACCGCCGGTTATTGGATTGAATAACCGCTAACTGCCTAAGCGGTTGCGGTTGCGGTTGTGATTATTGATAATAACAGCCCTAGATGCAGGCACTTGAGAAGTAGGCTGATTGTGCTGTTGTGCCTAAAATCCGGGAGGATATTGGGTTTTAGCATTCTGAGGTGCTCCTCCCTGATTTTGCTTCCACGAAAAGTTTGGATGGTTCCTCCACCTCGAATTATAAGTCTTAGAGTAAGGTCCAACTGACTGCTTTCGGTAGTCATTGAAAGCGTTCGCTTGTTCCATCGAATACTCAAAAAAGACCGGTGCAGATGGACAATTTTGTGCTGAGTGCATAGGACTCGCACAGATGGAACAGCTATTGTAATGACCCAAGTTATTAACTAGGCGTAAGTAGCTTGGTTGGGGGAATTAATTTGGGCCATGGGTCACTAAGGACATTAGAGGGGTGATTTGGACTTTTGGCGGACGTACGGTAGGTCTGGCGGGCGTATGCTGCTGTCTGTAGTGCGGATGTACAGTGGGGGATCATCGGATGTGCGCTTTGCAAATCGTACAGGCGAACCTACGTGGGACCACCGGACATACGCTACTTTTTGAATACCCTCTGGATAATACCTAAACGTATGAGGCAGCCATGGAACCACTAGGTAAGAACCACAGGACGTACGCCCCTTGGCCGGACGTCCGCTACTTTTCTGAGCCTATAAATAGCACCCTACGCCCTTCGTGTTTTTCACAATTTCCAGACGCCCCCAGGCTGCTAGAGTGTTCCTAGAGCGTTTCCATAGTGTTTTGAGTGTGTTGAGAGCGTGGGTGTGTGAGACGTTTGCGAGTTTCGAAACGTTCATGAGGCAGAACTCTTGCGGTTTTGTTTCAAGGAGGTAACGTTCGATCTATAGCTTTTAATTACGCCGTTATGCTGCCCGTTTTATATTTAGTTGTAGTTGTTAGCTTAATTGTGCTTTTAAGACCCGTTTGGTTAGGGTTCTCGTTAGCTTAGTGTTGTTACGTTGCATGGAGGCTATAAACTAGACTAGAAGGCTTTAGGGTGTTCCTAATAACCCTAAGAGTCGGAGAATAGGTGGACTGTGGAGAGAAAATGAGGTTCTCCCTGAGGACCCATACAGCGGACGTACGGCTTGTCGTTATACGACGGACGTACGCTCTCGAGCTCGGACAAACGGTCACTGTGTGACAGGAAAACCCTATTTTCACCAATCGTCTGTAGCTCATGTTTTCCTTACTTTAGAGTTGTTTAGTAGAATTATGACTAATAGAAGGTTTTCCACAGATTTGGAGAACTAGATCTTTTGGAGTTTTCGGAGACGCGTATCGATCCAGATGAGTTTTAACTCACATAATGCTCATTGCTATTTTCCCATGCACTACACATCTATTTTATGTATCGAGAAAACATGCATATTGACGTGCAAATTATATTGCACTCGCAATGGCACGAACCGTTAGGTCGTATAGCTTTTGTGAAGTACGGGATCGAACCCACAGAGAACGGAGTTTTTGCTAAAGAAAACTAATATTACTCCAAGATTAAATCTACTTTAACCTAGTTCCAAATAAGATCGTATCAACGACGTAACTTGCATTAATTAAAAACTATTCTAAAAAAAAAAGGTAAAGGTATGGAAAAACTACTAAGGTTAAAGATTAGCCTCACCCCATATTAAAGGTTAGCTTTACACATTAAACACTAATTTTTCATCTTAACAAATTAAACCCTTCAACACACTCTATTGTCGTTATTGACACAAGTCAATCCAAATAATGTGTTTACCGTTAAGGAGCTACAACGAGTATTGATTATTGATAAAATCATCCACTATATCCTTGGATCACAGTGGATATTGAATCAATAATCGATCACTCGGTGTGCACCCGGCTTGGAACACATCATAGGATGACTATCAAAGTATCAAAACAAACAACCATTCAACTTTTTGTCACGGAAATTAAATGACGAGTATGGAAAATTAAATGACAGAAAATAAAAGTATTTAATGTAAAAGCAAGAAATATAAACTATGGGTGAGGCTTCATCTTCAACCTTAGTTGAAGAGTTTAGCCACCCATTGAACAACAAAGCAAATAAAGAGTAAAAGAATGCATTAAATAAACTTTACAATAAATGATTACAAATAAAAGAAGCAAAGCATGGCCAACAGTGGCAAAATGCTCTCTAAAAATCGCCCAAAAAGAAGAGTTCTCAAAAAAATGCAACAATGGGTCTATTTATAGAATCCTGGTGTGCTGCCAGATCACAGGGCTGCGTTCGAACGTAGCCCCTGCGTTCGAACGCACTAATAAAAAATGCGTTCAATCATAGGCTTTGCGGTCGAACGTAGATATTTGCCGCGGCGCCAGCTGGAAGCGATGGAATCATAGGGCCGGCTAGGGCAACATGCGTGAGACCCGGGCTGACTGGACCTGCGTTCGAACGTGGTCCCTGTGTTCGAACGCACTGGCAGTAACTTCATGGCATCTCTTCAAGTCCAATATGCCTTTGGGTAGCCATGTTTTGATGTAATAACCTACACACCATAAAACACTAAAAACAAGCACAAAAGTTAGATATTAACAATGCTAAAGGCTTAGCAAGTATAAGTTAAGGGGGTCAAATATACAATATTTGACACCAATCAAATACCCCCAAACTTACATTTTGCTAGTCCCTTAGC
Source organism: Carpinus fangiana (assembly GCA_006937295.1). Lineage (NCBI taxonomy): Eukaryota > Viridiplantae > Streptophyta > Magnoliopsida > Fagales > Betulaceae > Carpinus > Carpinus fangiana. The sequence continues at coordinate 37,686,032 of CM017321.1, forward strand.
AAAACAAAAATGAAAAACAAAACAAACATAGGTCCGCTTTCCTGGGAGAAACGATTGCATTGAGCATATGCAACAAGCATTTTAAACCCCTAGGAATTC
>CM017321.1:37688959-37726827 GCA_006937295.1 Carpinus fangiana
CTCTCTATATAATTTGTTTGATTTGCTTCTTATGGTTCCAACTCCAAGTTTGAGCCCATGTTATCCCACCATCAGACTCTTATGATTTCTTTTGAAATTATAGATTCTAAAATTATAGTGATTCAGACAATTTCTTATGAGAATTGAATATATTTTTATGAGGTTCTTACTCTTTATGTAGTAGAAAACACACAATAAAAAGTAATTGGATGTTTAGCAAAAAGTAAACAATTGCCCTCTATATTATATTTACTCGATCAGTGTGTTACAGTGAACTTTCACATTTCACTATAGTCTATAACAAACATTGTACTTTTAATCAAAAATTAGCATATCTACCGAAGATGCCAACTACTTTTTTCGTGAAATGATACAAAATATTTTATTATTAAAAAGTTGTGAATTGATTTGATTGCCGTATCGTTTAGCAATACCAAATATTAAATACTATACTTCCATTGCATTCTTATTTTATTAAGTTGATGTGGCACTTTGATCAACACTTCTTAAAAAAAATTCTAAGAATTTATGAATATAGCCACATCAACCTAGTGAAATAAGAGATATGCTATTGGTTCCCCCTAACCAACATTGCAAATTTACTATTAAATTTATGGGACCCAAATATGGGTCTGACAAATCCAATAATAGATTTGCAAGAGTTGGGCGTGGGAAAAGACCAATGGGAAGGAAAAGAATTATCTCTCATGAAATGAATATGAGATAGTGTAGCATATCTATGAATTTTTTTTTTTTTTTTCCTATTCAAAAAAGGTTGGAGTGGGAGACCAATTGTGACTATTTAATTAGGCATGAGGATTCTCCATTGCGGAGATTCGAACCCACACCCTACTACTTACCTAACCACTTGGAGATTACCTTGGGCTATTGAACCCTTGATGGTCATATCTATGAATGTTCCCATCAAGGGTGATGGCTCAATGGCCCAAAAAGTTTTTCAGCTCCTTTCATCGATCGATTCTATTCTGACACTAGCTCCCCGACGCTTCTTTTCTGGAGGCTACTCCTCCAACATCTAGCAATTGCATCAATTTTTTATGCTTTCGCTTGTGTAGAACCACTCTCTGCAAAAATCATGGTATGCCTATCACAACCAGGATGAAGAGCAAACCTAAAAGAGCCTTCAGTGATGAGTATGATAATGACATAAGACCTTATTTTAGGGTGAGATCCGGTGTTATTGTCTTAAGTCATTTTGGTGTTCTACGCTGATGTGTTTATCTTTGAGTGGATGATACAAAAGTCTTGATTTGTGCCAGGTCCTATGGAAATTATTCTCAATACCTATTATTTCTCTTATTTCTTTATAATTTAGAAAAGATGACTTCCGGAATGTATGAAATGAGGTAGAGATTTTCTAGGAATGTTTTACGGTGGTTTGTTCAAAATTCTAACAAATGAGATTCAAATTTTGTCGATCCATAGTAATAATAGGGTGAGATCCAGTGTTATCTTCTTAAGTCATTTTGGTCTAGTAATAACACTTTTATCTTATTCTATTTCTTTCAATCTTTATAATCTATTATTGCTTAATTAGTTGCTTAGTCGTGGTTGTTAGAAGTATTAATTAAAATTGAAAAACATAGGGGAAAAGGGGAAACGGATCCATCTCCATTTCATATGAAATGGAAAATACCCATTTAGTGCATTTAGGAAGGTAATATCATCTTTTTTCTTTTTGGGGTAAATTTTTTGGACAAGTTTATCCTCTTAAATATACTAAATGGATACTCTCCATTTCATTTGAAATCAAGATGATCATTTTCTAGAGAAAAAGGGTATTCATAATTGATTGCTCATAATTTTATTTTAATTTATTTTATTATTATTATTTTTTGACATTTCACACAAGGGGAGGGTGAGATCGAGGGAATTCGAACTAATGACCTGCGCTTAGGGGTGTTAAAAAAAACGGAAGAACTAGAACCGGAACCGAAAAACCAGGGTCCTGGTTCCAGTTCCGGTTTGGAAAAACCAAAAACCGGGTACCCCGGTTCCAGTACCCGCTTTTTGGTACTCGATTTTTACCGGGTTATCAGGAACCGAGTTAAATATATATATTATTTATTTAGGGCTTTACATTTTACAATACCGATTCCCCTCTACCCTAATTTTTTCATCCTCACATCTGCACCGTCGTCGAATTTCATGTACGAGCTTGGACAACGTGAAATCGGTCGAAGCCTGAAACTCTAGTATGTTTTCTTTTCCCTTACTTTCTCGGCATCCAACCATAGCATAAACGCAAAGCTCCAACTTCAGCTTCAAAATTTGTGGAATATATATTTTCCTATTTAGTTTCTGCCCATATCTTCCAGAGTCGGATTTTGCGTAACTTGTAGATTTTCGTCGTTCGTTTTAGGTAATTTCGTTCAAATACTCTGCCCATTAAATAAAAAAAAGCGAATTGCAATACATGCAATATGGATTCAAAGCCTAAGACTCCAACACCTTTTGAATTCTTTTCCTTATATAATTCAACTGGGCTAAGCTCCAATTTAGAAACCCAAAAAGCTCATATATATATATATATATTGGGTTCTTGAAATTGATCTGGCCTCAAAGATTATTGAAGTTTGCAACTTTTGTAGAGGGGGTAATTGAAAGAGTAAAGACAGAAAGATGAACAACTCGGTCTCGGATCACAGTTTTTACATTTTTTTAAGCCCAAAAAGTAACTTTTTTTAAAAAACCGGTTACCGAACTGGGCACAACCAGAACCGGCCGGTAACCGGGACCAGATTTTACCGGGTCCCGATTCCAGTTCCCGATTTTGGTCAAAAATCAGAAAACCGGACCGGGTTGACACTCCTACCTGCGCTTCATAATGCATGGTTCACAGCCGATTGATTAACCCATTAAGGACCTCATAAAATTAAGGGGAAATTAGCTTTACCCCCCATGAATTACCACACTCTCTCCATTTGCCGCATGAATTGCCATTTCGCTAGAAACGACCCCTTACCGTTAGTCAGAGGTGTCAAACGTGACGGTCAACGGGTCAAAAATCACGGTCAATGGGTCTTAGTAATTTGTTTCCCATTTTGCCCTTACTTGGTTAAAAAAAAAAACAAAAAAATTATATACAAAATTTAAAAAACAGATTAAGTTAAACCAGCGGATGAAGCTATCGGCGAAGTAAGGGACAATCTTGACCATGGGGGATTGGAGATCGACAGGGAGAAACTCGAGCATCAAGGACTCGTTCATCTCGATGAGGCGCTCTTGCCAGGTTTGGTAAGAGAGGTTGCCGTAGCGAGAGGGTTGCTAGAGCAGAGGTATTTCGTCGATCCAGCGGATTAGGGTTTCGAGGATGGAGACGATGGAGTTCATCGTCCGGGACACATGGCAGGGGTCTGAGATCTTATGGCCGTGAATCAACTCAGAGAGGGCGACGACGAAGCCGAGAAAGTTTTTACCGGAGTCGGAGTCGTGCAAGTGACGGATGTCATCCGATGATTGGATTATTTTGGTTGGGGTTTGGAATTGGTAGGGAGGGGAGACTATTGGGACCTTTTGGGAGTGGGGGACCGGAGCGAAAATTATGGCTTGCTGGGAGTGGGTGCTAGGGGGCAAATTCAAGGCTTGCTGGGAGTGTGTGTTCAGGAGGAACCTGCGGTGAGCGCAGCAGCACCAACAGATGGACCCGTCAGCGACCCACAGAGTGACCCAATTCTCGGACCTGACCCATCGGAGTTCAGGAAGTCATTGCTTGGGCTTAGGAGCTACCTCAGGTTGACCTCGAATGCCAACACAGCTTCGATCTTGCCGACCGAAAATCTTCCAGCCGATTTTGGTGTTTGAGAAAAATAAAAGATTCTATTTTTTAAAACTATCTTTGGTGTGGAAATGTTTGGATTTTNTAACCCATTAAGGACCTCATAAAATTAAGGGGAAATTAGCTTTACCCCCCATGAATTACCACTCTCTCTCCATTTGCCCGCATGAATTGCCATTTCGCTAGAAACGACCCCCTACCGTTAGTCAGAGGTGTCAAACGTGACAGTCAACGAGTCAAAAATCACGGTCAATGGGTCTTAGTAATTTGTTTCCCATTTTGCCCTTACTTGGTTAAAAAAAAAAAACAAAAAAATTATATACAAAATTTAAAAAACAGATTAAGTTAAACCGGCGGATGAAGCTATCGGCGAAGTAAGGGACAATCTCGACCATGGGGGATTGGAGATCGGCGGGGAGGAACTCGAGCATCAAGGACTCGTTCATCTCGATGAGGCACTCTTGCCAGGTTTGGTAAGAGAGGTTGCCGTAGCGAGAGGGTTGCTAGAGTAGAGGTATTTCGTCGATCCAGCGGATTAGGGTTTCGAGGATGGAGACGATGGAGTTCATCGTCCGGGACACATGGCAGGGTTCTGAGATCTTATGGCCGTGAATCAACTCAGAAAGGGCGACGACGAAGCCGAGAAAGTTTTTGCCGGAGTCGGAGTCGTGCAAGTGACAGATGTCATCCGATGATTGGATTATTTTGGTTGGGGTTTGGAATTGGTAGGGAGGGGAGACTATTGGGACCTTTTGGGAGTGGGGGACCGGAGCGAAAATTATGGCTTGCTGGGAGTGGGTGCTAGGGGGCAAATTCAAGGCTTGCTGGGAGTGTGTGTTCAGGAGGAACCTGCGGTGAGCGCAGCAGCACCAACAGATGGACCCGTCAGCGACCCACAGAGTGACCCAATTCTCGGACCTGACCCATCGGAGTTCATGAAGTCATTGCTTGGGCTTAGGAGCTACCTCAGGTTGACCTCGAATGCCAACACAGCTTCGATCTTGCCGACCGAAAATCTTCCAGCCGATTTTGGTGTTTGAGAAAAATAAAAGATTCTATTTTTTAAAACTATCTTTGGTGTGGAAATGTTTGGATTTTAAAAAAATAAATAAATTTATAGTGGAAATGGGTTTTGGTGTTTGATTTGTGTCATCAAGAACTCGTGGGTTGGCGGGAGCTCTTCTATGGGTTGCAGAGGCAGAGAGCTTGATGGTGATGAAAATGGCGCAGTTGCAACGCACATGAGGGCAAAATGGGAAACAAATTACTTAGACCCATTGACCATGATTTTTGACCCGTTGACCGTCACGTTTGACGCCTTTGACTAACGGTAGGGGATCGTTGGTAGCGAAATGGCAGTTCATGGGGGGTCTTAGGTGAACTTGGTAGTTCATATGGGTAAATGGAGAGAGAGTGGTAGTTCATGGGGGGTAAAGCTAATTTCCCCTAAAATTAATTAACTAGTAATTGAGAATCTTTAAAGGATTACTTTTTTGCCTATCGTTTGGCCGACGCTGCTCTTCTTCATGCACCAGCCAGACGATAGGCATCCCGTGTAGGGGCTGCCCATTGTCTTCCTTTATGGGTGGCGCATGGTGATTAAAGCATAATTTTGCAAAATTTTGTGCACTGGTGATTAAAACCACACTTTTGCTTATGAAGTTGTATATTATCTTAATCACTTACGGAGGTGGACGCATAGTGGTGGTCTCTCCAGCAAGAATTTTCAGTGAAATTGCACAATACAAATATAAAAGATCAATGATTCAAACCTAAAAATACACAAACAGTGTTAATAGTTTTCATGCTTTGTTGTAATAGTATGTGAACAATGAATATATCTAAAATTGAAAGTTCATAATAATGAAAAATGACAAATCTTAATGTTGAACAAATATAACACAAAAAGATGGCTTTGATACCACATGTAAGAAGTCTGTAGATAATTAAATGCTAATTCACAATATAAATTAGCAGCGGAATAATTATAAATACCTCTGGCCATTGCTTTGCTCAAGCGAAGTAAAGAAGACCCCCTTGCAACAATCAAATACCCTAGAAAACAGAAATATAGAGAAAAGGGTTCTTCTGACCTATGTCTACTAATGCAATACTGTGTTAATATCCTCAAGAGGTAACTCAATCGGCTGGGACCACGCTTAATGAAACGGAGGTCACTAGTTTGAATCATCTTCGCCCCTCTTGTGTAGACATGTCAAAAAAAAAAAAAATACCGTGTCAAAATAATGGAATACACAGACCTTATTTATAGGTAGGTCAAGACCCTCAATCAAAACTATTACCTTATTTATTCCTCCCAACAAAATAAAAATCAAATCAATAATGAATTCAAATTATTTGATTCCACAAAATAAAATAAATAATGAATTCAAATATTTGTTTCCACAAGAATCAAATGAATAATTTAATTCAAGGGAAAAATTACCGTTAACCCTCCAAAGTTGACAGCGTTTTCAATGAGAACACCAAAGTTTCAATTTCTGCAATATACTCCCACAAAGTTCCAATTTTTTTCAATTCGACTAATACTATCCCAAAATTCTCATATTGCCCCTAATTTTTTATTTTTTATAAAAATTAAAAAAAAAAAAAGTGGGGGTGCAAAAATGACCAGATGGCCGATAGCCACCCCGAATTTTTTTTTAAAAATTTTTTACAAAACATTAAAAATAAAAAATTAGGGGAAATATGGAAAATTTTTTAATACAATTGGTCAAATTGCAAAAATTTGAAACTTTGGGGGTGGATTACAAAAATTGAAACTTTAGTGTTCGAACTGAAAACCCTGTCATTTGGGGGGGAGGGGGGGTAGACTATAATTTTCCCTAATTAAAAATATTTGATTTTACAAAATAATCTTTAATTGAAATAAATCACTAAACACCATAATTATATATACTTTATAATCACAATAAATATATGTGACATACCTTAAATGGAATTTCTTACAACAATAGCTCTCAACCTGGCCACACTGCTGAGGAACTTCAAAACTTAGTGCTACCATGAAAACATTTAGTAGAGGTAGGCATGTTATTTTCAAACAAATCTGCTACAGTTCTAGTTCAGTTCCAATCCACTTGAGCTATTGATGAAGTTGATCTCACTTTTTCATTTTTCAACATTCTCTTACTTTTACATGATATTAATAACTTTTTATTACTATTCAAATAAATTTTTTTAAAAAAAAAAATCACTACAAAACAATTTTTTTTTTCATTTTTCCATACCAAACATTCTTTTTTTTTTCACTTTTTTTTTACATCAATCAATTTTTGCTATAGTATCGGACCAAAACCCTTTAACAAACACACCCTAATTATATCACATGCATAAAGTAGTAGGACTAACGTTCCATCTCTCTCAGATTGTCTCTTAGGGCTTGTTTGAGATTACATTCGAAAGCTTAAAAAGTACTTTTAATATTTAAAAAGTCGTGCCAACCAAAAGTTGGCATGTTTGGTAAAAACTTTTATTCTAAAAATGGCTAAAACGTAGGGGTGATCATGCGGTTGCAGTTAGCAGTCAGTGCCTAAAACCGCTAACCACAACCACTTAAGCGGTTAGTACATTTTACTAACCGCTATGCGGTTAACCAACCTGTTTGCAGTTAACCGCCTTACGCTAACCACTTTTTTACTAACCGCTTTGTTGGGCTTTGTTTAAGCTTTCTTTTTGGGTCGAATTTGAAAATTAGGCTTTTTTTTCTCACTTTAAATTTTTTTTCCACCTTTATTTTTCCTTTCTAGGTTCTTTCTTCTTTTCTTTTCTTTTTTGGGTCCAATTTTCAGTTTTGGGCTTATTTTGCCCTTTTTTGTGCCTTTTTAGCATCAAAATATACACTATTTAACAAGCATATAGGTTGTGATATACCACATTGGGCTTGCTAAAAAATGAGCTCATATAAAATAAAAAATGTTGTTCTTTCTCCTATCCTGTTTTGGGCTTATTTTGCCCTTTTCTGTGCCTTTTTTGCATCAAAATATGCATTATTTAACAAGCATATATGTGATGACCCGCATAGGCAAATCAATTAACTAGTAATTGATCACATGGCTTGCCTCCCAGCCCTGCAAAACAAGACTCAGAGATTTCAATCTTTCTCATTGTAGCGAGAAAGCAATAGCGGAAGACTTTACTAATAAGACTATGGGAATAAGAGATAGTAAATGAAACATCACACAACATACACCAGAGAAAATATAATAACATCAACGACATCACATAGATAATCACCAAATGTATTGGTCATCAGACCATCATCAAGTAGGGAGTACAGACCAAAATAAACATAACAACATTGTTCTTAAAAGATCAACAGATCACAGCCTAGATTTAAGCTTAAGAAGAGCTAACGAAATCAGAATCTCTGTCATATCTGCACAGGCGGTGCCTCCATCCTCCCACATGGTCCTAAGTCAAATGGGGTCCATATCCTCAAAGATCACCAATATCAAATCTTGAGCGATCACCCAAGTGAGCTTTGACGGCATCTTCTTCTAATGCAGCTATACTATGCAAATATTCATAATGATGGGGAAAAACATAAATAAAATGGTAAGTCTAGGACTTAGTGATTTTTAATACAGATAATGTCCATGCTAGTTTAGTGATGAACTCATATGTTTTTATAAAGAAAATGATAGTTTCATCATGACAGTTTATATTATGAATGATATATATGTGTGTGTGTGTATATATATATATGCATATGATACAAATAACAGTCATAATTCAGCAGTATAGTTTACTCGAGATATTATCCCTTCTTAACAGGGTTGACGTTATCTCGAAGGACCTGTAGTACAATAACGGTACCCTAACCATTGCATGCTACCGTATGTAACACTAGCGGCATGACCGACTCCGACTTTAGGTGGCCCACACTGCTAATGACATCCATCCTGTAGTGACCGCCTGTTAAGGCTGCCCCGACCACAAACAACCATTGGATCCAAGGCTCATATAAATCACACATTTGACCATAAAACTAACATGTATAATAAGCCCATGGCCATTACTACAGCACGTACTGGTATACTATGTCATATGATGCAAATTATCTTGTTTGTATTTTACATACATGTTTCTTTTACGAGTCCCACTTTATTAGCATTTTAGCACAACGTTTTTCTCAAATGTTAGAGTTCATGTGCAACAAATATAACAGTGAGAGTTGTAAAATATTCATGTTTTCTTGGTACACAAAATAGATGTGCAGTCCATGAAAAAAGTAACATCGAGCATTATGTGAGTTAAAACTCACATGGGTCAAAAAGCTTCTCCAAGTAATCTGACCGATACGGGTTCTCCAAATCTGTGGAAAACCTTCTATTAGTCATACTTCTACTAAAACCATTCTAGAGTAAGGAAAATAGGAGCTATAGGACGACTAGTGAAAATAGAGTTCCCTATAGCACTCAGGCCATACGTTTGGGCTCGGGGCCGTACGTCCACTGTGACTCGTTAGGCCGTACATCCTGTCTTGAGACTATACGTCTACTTGAGATTTTCAGGGAGAACCTCATTTTCTCTCCACTGTCCTCCTATCCTCCGACTCCTAGGGCTATTACTAACTCCCTAAGGCCTCTTAACTCATATTGCAACCTCCATGCAAAGTAACAACGCTAAGCTAATAAAACGTTAACCTAAACAAAATTTAAGGCGCAACTAAGCTAACCACTACCACTAGCTACAACAACACAACGATTAAGCAACATGATGACGTATTTAAAAAGCTAAGGAACCGAATGTTACCTCCTTGAAGCAAAACTTCAAGAGTTCCTCTTCACAAAAGCTTCGAAACACACAAATACCTCACAAACACTCATGAAACACACTCAAACACGCACTGGCAGCCTAAGGGCGTCTGAAAACCATGAAGAACGAAGGGGGGTAGGGAGCTATTTATAGGAGAGGGTTGCCACCAACTCTCTAAAAAGCAGCAGATGTCCGCCCAACCCTAGCGTACGTTCGGTGGTTCTTGCCTAGTGGTCCAAAGGCTACCTTGTACGCTCAGGTACTAACAATGGGGTATTTCAAAAAGTAGCATATGTTCAATAGTCCCCCACCGAACATTCACACTAAAAACAGCAGCGTACATCTGCTTGACCTAGCGTACATCCGCACTACAATCCAAATCGCCCCTTAAGTGGTTTTAATGACCCAAAGCCCAGATTCATCCATTAACTAAGCTGCTTATGCCTAATTAATTATTTGAATCACTACAATATAGGTTGCGATATGCCACATTGGGCTTGCTCCAAAATGAGCCCATATAAAAAATAAAAAAAATAAAAAAAATAAAAAAAAAAAAAAAGTCTTCCCCTCTCCTGGACTACAACTTTCTTTGGTTTTAATTTGTTTTTGGAGAGTTTATTTTGTATATATTGATCAAATAAATGAACACACAAGTGTTGAAATATTATTGCACAAGGAGAAGGCATACAAGTTATATATAATAAAAATATAATACTATATATATAATATTATATTAAAAAAAGTGCTTAATAGTTAGTGGTTAGCAGTTAGTGGTTAGCGGTTTTCAAAAACACACTAACCGCTAATCGCTAAGCGGTTAGTGACGGTTAGCGGTTAGTGATTAACAATTAGCAATTAATAAAAACCATAGTCTCCTTTATCTCTACATCGGATTAGATTGCAAATATCATCACCAAAGGATTAACTTTAGCAAGATTTCTCTTTCTCAAGTCCAAGCTCAAAGTAATTCCATCCCTTTTTTGCTTGAGGGGGCATGTTAAGCACACTACATTTTCTACAGCAGATGTTCCAGCTCAAAAAACCATTATGTCAACAAAACCATTTGGGGAAATTAGCTTTAACCCCCAGGAACTATCACTCTCTCTCCATTTGCCCCCATGAACTACCAAGGTTACCTAAGATCCCCCATGAACTACCATTTCGTTACCAATGACCCCCTATCGTTAGTCAAGAACGTTAAACATGACAGTCAACATGAATAGTATCATGAACAGTGTCGTTGACTGACGAAATAGTGTCATGAACAGTACAGTTGACCGTTCGATTTAACGTCTTTGACTAACAATAGGGGGTCTTTGGTAACGAAATGGTAGTTCATGGGGGGTCTTAGGTAACCTTGGTAATTCATAGGGGCAAATGGAGAGAGAGTGATAGTTCATAGGGGGTAAAGCTAATTTCCCCGAACCATTTTGTTAACAAACCATTCTACAGTAGATGTTCCAGCTCAAGATTTCTCTTTCTCAAGTCCAAGCTCGAAAAACCATTATGTCAACAAAACATATCTTATTAGAAACAGAAATGCAGAGAGAACTACTTCCCACCAAATTTATTTTTCTATTTCTATAAATACCAGAGCACATAAACCCTTGCTCAAAGCACTAAAGCCATCTTCTAGAATCCAAAATAAGTTGCTTTCATCCCAAAATGTAATGCCAGAAACTAATCGTCAGTCAGCAAACTTTCATCCCAGCATTTGGATTTCCTCACAATGCTTCTAAGTTCTTGGTAAAAACTCATCTCATTAAAACAATTAGGATAATATCACGTAGGAATGCTTTGAATTGCTTACCACTCTTGGTGGTTTGTATTGATATATATATATATATATATATAATAGTACAAGAATCCTAGTTACAATGAAACTCAGATATACAAAGACAAGAAATAATTGCTAGAAGAGATAAGAGTAAATAATGAAATCTAATTACATATAATATTACTTGGAATTATCTATAGCTTGTTATTATCTTAAGTGTGAGAGTCTCATACTATCTCAAACTATTTTCTGTTCAAATATTCCTCTTCAAGTGCAACGGGGAAGCATGAACGTTGAACTTGTGACATAGAAATTGAAAACGAGTCGCCACAATTGGTTTGGCGAGAACATCTGCAAGTTGATCTTTACTAGAAATAAATCGAATTTGGAGAGTTTTGTCAACCACTTGATCTCGAACAAAATGGAAGTCAATTTCTGCATGTTTAGTGTGCACATGAAAAACTGGATTAAGTGCAAGGTATATGGCACCAATATTATCACACCATAAGGTTGGTGTAGCTGTTAGATGAATGCCGATATCTTGAAGGAGAGATTTGATCCACATGACCTCAACTCCTGCATTAGCTACTGCCTTATATTCAGCCTCAGTACTTGACCTAGAGACAGTGGGTGTTTTCTTGAGCATCATGAGATGAGATTCGATCCTAGAAACACACAATACACACTCGTGGATTTTTGATCATCTAGACACCCCGCCCGATCCACATCTGAGAAGGCATCAATTGCGTATGACCTATTTTGGTTAGAAGTAACCCATGAGTAATAGTATGTTTGAGATACCTGAGAATTCTTTTGACCGCTTGTCAGTGAAGTTTTGTAGGTTTGTGCATTAATTGACATACTCTGTTAATAGAGAAAGGCATGTCAAGACCTGTCAAGGATAGGTATTGAAGTGATCCAATTGTGCTGCGGTATAAGGAGTCATCTTCCATAGGATCTCCTTTGAAGGCGGAGAAAGTGCTTGAGGATGACATGGGGGACGAAATTGGCTTTGCTTCATGCACGTTTGTGCGTTTCAGCAAGTCTAGAACATATCTCTATTGTGAAAGTAGCATCCCTCTCTCGAGCTATTGAACTTCAATTCCAAGGAAGTAATGGAGATCACCAAGGTTTTTTACTGCAAAATCTATGCGTAGACGTTGAAGCAATTCTTCGATAGCAGACACTTGAGAAGCTGTAATAATAATGTCATCCACATAGATTAAAGTAAAGATAATAACTTTCTTAGATTTAAATGTAAATAAGGAAGAATCTGCTTTTGACGCCACAAAACCCATTGATAGAAGTTTGGTACTGAGTCGTGAAAACCATGAACGTGGTGCCTGTTTTAATCCATAAATGGCTTTGTTCAACTCGCAAATGTGATATGGTAAGGATGGATGAGCAAAGCCAAGCAGTTGACTCATGTAATCGTCTTCGGATAGAAACCCATGTAAAAATGCATTTTGTGTATCAATCTGCTTGATGGACTTGCCACTGAGAGGACCGTCCGAATTGTAGTTGGTTTCACAATAGGACTAAAAATTTCTCCAAAATCAACGCCTGCCTGTTGGTGAAAACCTTTGGCAACTAAACAAGCTTTATGACGTTCTATCGTTCCATCTGTTTGTATTTTGAGTTTAAAAACTCATTTGCAACCTACCACATTCTTAGCTTTGTTTGGAGGAACAAGAGGCCATGTATTGTTGCTGAGGAGTGCATTAAATTCCACCTGCATGGCATTTCGCCATTCTAAAAATTTCACAGCATTAGTAAAACATGTAGGTTTGGTTAGATTGGTGTAAAACAACTAGGATAATATCACGTAGGAATGCTTTGAATTGCTTACCACTCTTGGTGGTTTGTATTATATATATAATAGTACATGAATCCTAGTTATAATGAAACTCAAATATACAGAGATAAGAGATAATTGCTAGAAGAAAAGAGATATGAGATAAAAGTAGATAATGAAATCTAATTACAGATAATAACTACTTGGAATAATCTACATGCTATTATTATCTTAAGTGTAAAAGTCTCATACTAACTCAAACTATTTTATGTTCTAACACTCATGATCATGATCTGTTCATGCCAACATGCATGTGGATGCACAACATTCTACTTTTTCCTATAACAATTTGTATTCTTCAATTTGTTCATACAGGAAACCGATGAGAAAATGAAGCAACAAGTTCCGGAAATGAAGGAAAAAGTGAGAAAATTTCTAATGGCTCCACAAAAACTAGACCTCGTTGATGCAATCCAGCGCTTAGGCGTGTCTTACCATTTTGAAAATGAAATTCAAGAAATTTTACATCAATTGTACAATAATACTCAATCTTCATGACTGTGATGACCATGAAGATGATGATGATGATCACCTTTACATTGTTGCTCTTCAGTTTCGGTTACTTAGCCAACATGGTTACTATATTTCTTGTGGCATTTTTTTTTTTTTCCTTTTTCTTCCATCACAAGTGTTTGCAAACGTTTACACTATATATATATATATATATGATTGAATTGTGAAGCAGACATGTTCACCAAGTTCAAGAACAACAAAGGGAATTTCAAAGAATCACTTATCAATGATGTGCAAGGAATGTTAAGCTTGTATGAAGCCGCACATCTGAGGGGGCATGGGGAAGATATACTAGATGAAGCTCTTGTGTTCACCGCCATACATCTTGAGTCAGTAGCATCCCATTTAAGCCCTCCTCTTGCAGCATAAGTAAGCCATGCCTTAAAGCAGCCTATCCGCAAAGGACTACCAAGGTTAGAGGCAAGGAATTACTTTTCCGTCTACCAAGAAGACGATTCACATAATAAAGACCTTACCTTCGCAAAGTTGGATTTCAACCTATTGCAGGAATTGTACCAGAAAGAACTTTCTGAAATTGTAAGGTTAGTTGGTTATTGAACCATGTCAGAGTTGAAAGTATGAGCAGCTTGTACATATATAATTCTTGGTTGACAATATGATTATGCTAAATTATGTTTATAGGTGGTGGAAAGACTTGAATTTTTCAAAGAAGCTGCCCTTTATAAGAGATAGAGTCGTTGAGGGCTACTTTTGGATATTGGGAATGTACTTCGAGCCTTGCTAGAAGAATGCTAACCAAAGTGATAGCCATGACCTCCATTATTGATGACGACATTTATGATGTGCATCGTATATACACTTGAAGAACTTGAGCTCTTTAGTGAAGCCATTGAGAGGTTGATCAAATTTACACACTTCCTTAATTTAGCTATCTCTGAGTAGAGTTTACATGTTATTTCTACTACTTTATTCTTCCCTTTAGTTACATTAAATGGAAAAGTCAATTCACAGAGTTTACATAATGCACAGGTGGGGCATTGGTGACATAGATCAACTCTCGGAGAATATGAAAGTGTGTTATCAGGCCCTCTTAGACATTTACATTGAAATGAATCAAACAATAGGTGCAGGAAGATCATATCGTGCCATATATGCAAGAGAAGCAGTAAGCATCATCATACATACTACGAAAAGACTTCTTACATTTAAGGATCCGCTTCTTCCCCTTCAATTCTAACCAGGAAAAAAAAAAAGCATGTTTGATGTCTCGTAAAATTAAAATCTAATTGTTCTTGCTTGCTGTCTCAGATGAAGATCAAGTTAGAGCTTACTTTCATGAAGCCAAATAGTTCCACCAGAAATACACTCCCACAATGGATGAATATATGCACATTGCACTAGTTACCTCTAGGTACTCGATGTTAGCAACCACATCCTTCGTTGGGATGGGAGACATCATTACAAAAGATGCCTTCGAGTGGTTGCTCAACAACCCTAAAATAGTTAGAGTTTTAGCAGTAGTTTACCGACTCATGGATGACATTCTGTCACATAAGGTATTATGTTATAGAGAAAAATTCACTTGCCACCCATGATTTTTTATCACTTTTGCAACCATATCCTTAAAATTTAAAATGTGTCAATTTCGGGTTACCATCTTTTATAAGTTTGCAATGTCAACCCTTCTATCAATGAAATTCAGAGTTAAATCAAATTGTTGACGAGTGAAATTCCCAAAATACCCCTAACATGCTTATAGAATTACAAAAATATCATGAATTTAGATAGGTATTTTGGGGATTTCACTTTCTCTATTAGGATTTAACGTTGAACTTGGACAAGAGGGTTGACATTGCAAACTTTTGAAAAATTGTAATCCTAAATTAACACTTTTTAAAGTTTAAGAGTATGATTACAAAAGTGATGATATATCAATGGTAGTAAGTGAAGTTTTTCCTATGTTACATCAGTTTAATCATATATCATATATATATATATAAGTCGAATCACTCTCAGAAGTACCTTAATATTACGACATGTGGCGTGAACCATTTTTATTCTAATGCTAAACCGATTTTTTAAGATATAATTTGTAAAAATGTTTTTTAAGAGTGAACAGATTTTTACTTAAAAAACCGATCATTAAATTAGCGTAATTAATAACATTTAATTATATTTGAAGAGTTATCCATATATAAATTATGCAATAAATTAAGTATTATTAATGTCAAAATCAAATAATACAAATCAAATTATTATGTATTATTATGTTTAATCACTTTAATATGTATATAACATAATATTATATATTATAATTGAATTAGATGAACTAAATGATAGGATTTAGAAATAAAATAGAAAAAAAATTCATTGCATTATTTTTTATTTTTTTAAATATATAATTGTATATTAATGATTAATTGTATAGATTGTCGGATTTTTACTCAACATAATAATTAGGTATTTATTTTTTATTTCATTAGCAAAAATAATTTTTATAATATATATATGATTAGCATCCTACGAACAATTATATATTCGTTGTCCAAACCAAAGTGTAAAATCACAATGGTCATCTTGGGGCTTATTGTTGCTTAATGTCTAAAATCGTTAATTGTTCGATATAACATGCTTCTTATTTGATATTTTTTCTATAAAATTATATCTCACCATATGTATCTATGCATTTATATAAGTTTAGTAGGTGTTATTATAGTCACACCTAGGTAAGGTAGTTATAATTGATCTCCTCGACCTACACTTTTAATTAGGAAAAAAAAAAAAATAGTCTCCTCACACTCAAAATCTTGGTTCCGCCCCTGGTTAAGATTGTTAAGTTATGGAGAAAACAATTTTTAAGCTTGATTGAAATATCTTAATACTATGTATAGATACAATGTTAATTAATTTATTAAATATTGATAAAGGGCTGCCATCAAATCATTTACATTGTACATTGGGTCAATCTAACTACAATGTTTTGATGAGTACGTGGCATTATAATTCTATTTGGGGGCCCTAGTAAAATGTAATGATATATATATATATATATATATGCAAAATTAGTTCTTATGATTGGCCTAAATTATAATTTAGTCCCTAAAGTCTAAGTTTTATATATTTATATATTTTTTATTAAAAGTGACACATGTCACCTTTTTATTGGTACTGATGTGGCACTTAAAAGAATCCGTGAAATGTTTTAACGGAAGTTGACTTCAGGGACTAAATTTATTTATTTATTTTTTTTTTTATCTTACCATAGGGACCTTTGAGTTCATTTTAATGCGATAAGGAGCGATTTGTAATTTAGGCCAACCACAATGACTAATTTTACATTTATTCCTATTACTTTTTTGTTCTCTATATACCATATTTCTACTATATACCACAATTATGATAAACACAATTCGAAATAGTAAGGAAAAAAATATTTTGTAACACAATATATATTACCTATATTGTAGTTGGTTAGGGGTGTAATTTATATTTACAATTTTCCAACTACTCTGTTTGTATTATCAAGTGAAATATTGCTTGCTTTCAGATATATGTGAATTACTCTTAAACTTGAATATTTATGGAGATAAATCCTTGAATAATCCCTTGAATGATGTTGAAGAATTCCGCTCATTGTGTGGGTTATAGGTTATGGGTTAGTTCGAATAATGCATCAATCATTATTGTGCTTGATTTAAACAATGCCCCTATTGTGCTCACTTGGACGGCTTTTAGATATTTTGCAAGGTGCAATTTCAAATGCCATAAAAGGATTTGACGTCCCTCACAGAACACCAATTATTTTTCAGATAAGATGGTCAAAGACCCGATCCTACAAATGGAATTAGACCTAAAGTCATGGGTTCGAGTCGCGGGAGCATCATGTTAAGGGAGGGACTGTTTAGGTTAAACAATGATGCTGCTTTGCTCACTTGGACGACTCTTAGATATCTTGCGGGGTGCAATTTCGAATGTCATAAAAGAATTTGGCGTCCCTCACTGAACACCAATAGATTTTTAGATGAGATAGCCAAAGGCTCGATCCAATACTTACTTTGAGAGTGAATTTATTTTTTAATTTCTTCGAAGAGGACAGAAAATTTAAGGTAGACTACTTTAGGTAATCCTTATCTAGTGAAGTATGGGATATGATAATTACAAAATAGTACAATTTTAAAGCCTAAAAAAAGTTCACTTGATAGAAGAATGAGTTTCTCATATAAGGAATTAGGGAGTGTGATTTCGAATGCCATAAAAGGATTTGGCATCTCTCACTGAACACCAATTGATTTTCAGATGAGATGGTCAAAGGCTGATCCAACACTTACTTTGAGAGTGAATTTATTTTTTAATTTCTTTGAAGAGGACAAAAAATTTAAGGTAGACTAGTTTAGGTAATCCTTATCCAGTGAAGTATGGGATATGATAATTACAAAATAGTACAATTTTAAAGCCTAAAAAAAGTTCACTTGATAGAAGAATGAGTTTCTCATATTAGGAATTTGGAAGTTTTATCTCATATTCTATCATTAAAAGGATGTTGATTTTGTTTTATGGATGCGCAGATCTTGCATTCATCATGAGAGTAATGGATAAATGTGAAGTCTATAGCGTTGAGTAGTGCTTTCAATGGCGCACGGAGTGAGGATGTTTATTCAGGGGGCAAAATTTGTTTTATGAATACAAAAATAAAGTTGAATAAAAATTAATTAAAAATATTAAAACAATAAAATTAACGGAATAAGTGAATAGTTCAACAAAATTTAATTATGTTCTAAAACATATAAATTTAATTATTTTAAATCTACTTCAACACGAGTTTGTTTAGAATTTGATTGGAGCTCAATGAAATTGTTGTTTTTCTCCATAATCTCATATAACTACAATTATATATTTTATACAATTAAAATATGAAACAAAAACTATATATAATCATAAATAATTAAATATAAAAAAATAATTATCAAGAATAACAATATAAATATTAAAACAATTAATTAAAAAAATCTAAGTCTAAATCTAAATATTAAAATAGTCGTCCTTAAGAGGTAGCTCAATCGGCTGGGACCACACCTAATGAAGCGGAGGTCACTAGTTCGAGTCCACCTCTCCCCTCTTGTGCGGACATGTCCAAAAAAATAAAAAGAAAAAAGAAGTCTAAATCTAAATATAAAAATTTAATTACATACCTCAATATAAACTTCCCCAAGAATTTCTCCTCTAGTAAATTCAATGTATGAATAAAACTTAAACTTTAGTTTACCCCCCCCCCCCCCTTCGAACTTCCAGCCGATTTTAAAAACACACCCTGAACTTTCAAAAGTCTCATTTAGGCCCCCTGAACTTTGATTTGCTCTCACTTAGAACTTCTCTGTTAGTTTTCAATGTTAAAGTGAAATAGTTTGACTTTTTATGACCATTATAACCTTACGTTAAAACTACACTGTTTTGGGCATTAAAATTATATATATTTAAAAAAAAAAAAAGGAAAAGGAAAAATATTTTTTAAAAAATTATAGATGGGTGGGTGTTGTAGTTTTGGGCATTTTTGAAATTTCAAGTAGACTGAGTGAGGGTATAATGGGCATAAAAATACTAACCGTTTGAGTTTAATGGTGAAAACTAACATAAGGGTCCAATGTGAGAACAAATCAAAGTTTAAAGGGCCTAAGTAAGAGTTTTGAAAGTTCAGGGAGTGTTTTTAAAATCGGCTAGAAATTCGGGAGAGCAAATTGAAATTTCCCCTAAAACTTATCTCCTTTTTCAACAATTTTTTGGACTTCAAAATCTGTAAAACCATGTACAGCGCGGAAACTAAGTTGTATATCTTGTTTTGCAAATATTACTTGCATGATAGAGAAGAACAAACTCAAAGCAAGAAAAGATTTGAGTAATTTGAATTGCTTTTTGGATTTGATTGGCACATATATGTTTGATGTCTATAAGACTACAATAGGAGTTTCACGTGGAAGGTGAAAAAGTTGTTTGACTTATGGTGTAAAGCATTAAGCCTTGTTTGGTAAAAGGGTTGGGTTGGCTTTGCTTCGTTACTATTCACTTCAATTTCCTAAAAATATCAACATCAAAATTCTCTTACTTTTTTTTACTATTCATCACTTTTTCATTTTTCTATACAAAACATTCTTACTTATTTTTATATCAATCTACATCAACTACAGTATCTAAGCCAACCCTTTTACCAAACACCCCCTAGAGGAGGCTTGACTTTTTTTTTTNAATTGCTTTTTGGATTTGATTGGCACATATATGTTTGATGTCTATAAGACTACAATAGGAGTTTCACGTGGAAGGTGAAAAAGTTGTTTGACTTATGGTGTAAAGCATTAAGCCTTGTTTGGTAAAAGGGTTGGCTTTGCTTCGTTACTATTCACTTCAATTTCCTAAAAAAATCAACATCAAAATACTCTTACTTTTTTTTACTATTCATCACTTTTTCATTTTTCTATACAAAACATTCTTACTTATTTTTATATCAATCTACATCAACTACAGTATCTAATTCAACCCTTTTACCAAACACCCCCTAGAGGAGGCTTGACTTTTTTTTTTCTGACATATCCACACAAGAGGGGGGAGGAGGGATTCGAACTAGTAACCTCCGCTTCATGAGACGTGGTCCCAACCAATTGAGCTATCTCTTGAGGACAAAAGAGGCTTGACTTTTGTGGTGTTAAAGGTATAAAGATTTATATTTAAATTTAAAAGGGGAAATTAGCTTTACCCCACATAGACTACCACTCTCTCTCCATTTACCCCCATGAACTATCAAGGTTACCTAAGACCCCCCATGAACTGCCATTTTGCTACCAACGACCCCCTACCGTTAGTTAAAGGCGTCAAACGTAACAGTCAATTGTACTGTTTACGACATTATTCTGTCAGTCAACGACACTGTTCATGGTACTGTTCACGTTGACCATCATGTTTAACGTTCTTGACTAACGGTAGGAGGCCGTTGGTAGGGAAATGGCAGTTCATGGGGGGTCTTAAGTAACCTTGGTAGTTCATGGGGGGTAAAGCTAATTTCCCTAATTTAAAACATTAAATGTGGCTTGACTTTGAGTTGCTAACAAACTAGATCCTCTTGAGTCCAAAATGGACCGGGGAGAGTATTCACTTCATGGATAGGATAACTTTAAAAAAATCTTAGGGCTACAAACAAGACACTTGTCATCATAATAAAAAAAAAAAAAAAAAGGGTTAAATACTTTTTTTGCCCTTGGTGGTTTAACAACTTTATTTTTCGCTCTTTAGGGTTTAGTTTTTATCACAGGAGGTACTTCGGGTTTACATAAAGACGAAGATGATACCTCAATCAAACTTCTATATCAAAATAGACGAAAATCCACGTCAGCGCCCCTAAAATCTTGGCACATGTCCTATACAAAATTAAAAATTAAAAATATTTATTTTAAAATTAAAAAAAAAAAAAAACTTTTCCCCTTCCGAACTCAATAGAAAGAAAGAAGAAAGACAGGCCAACCGTAACCTAGCCGTGGGTCACGCCAGACCCATGGCTGGGTTTGGCACCTAGCCATAGGTCATGGCTAGACCCAGCGGTTGGGTCACGGCCGACCAGAGAGACAGGCCTGCCACGACCCACGGTTGTCTCTCTAACTGGGTCCGGCAGACCCAACCGTGGGTCCGTTCGGCCAAACCAAGCCTTCTTTGGCCTTTTTTCTGCCACGGGTGGTTTGGTTGTGGGTTTGGTTATCATCTAGTGTTTTCATCTTATTTTCTTAAGATGCACTTGGTAAGGTGTCAACACCTGAATGGATGGCAGAAAACATGAACAGAATAGTAGGGCTTTTTCTTCCAAAAAAAAAAAAGTTTTTCTTTAAAAAAAAAAAAACTTTTGATATAATTTAAATTTTTAATGCTTTTAATTTTGTATATGGACACGTGTCAAGATTTTAGGGGCACTAATGTGGATTTTCGTCAATTTTTGGATAGAAGTTTGACAGAGCGGTCATTATGTAAACTTGATGTACCTCTTGTGATAAAAACTAAACCCTAGAAGGCAAAAAATAAAGTTGTTAAACTAGAAAAAAGGTATTTAACCCAAAAAAATAATAAAATATTATTTAAAGATTAAAAAATAATAAAAAATAATGGTATGGCTAGCCACCCATATTTTTATTATGAAGGACATGTGTCGTATTTGTAGCCATATGATGTAGACCATGATGCTTAGAGGTATCTGAGGAAGACCCAAGTTGATGCCAGTATGAAGACAACATGGAAGATGGTGACACGTGCCCAGACGCGAGCTACAGTAGAGGTCCGTTTGGACGGCCCTTGTGCCCGTCCGGACCCGTAGCGGCGTAGCTGGACAAGAGGAGACCGTTTGAACGGTTATCTAGCTGTCCGGACCTGTAGCTTTTCCCGAAAGGGGGTCAAAATGTTCCGTTCGGATGGCCAGATGTTATTTTTATGCTTATTTTACGTTTTGCTTGAGTCCCATTCGGATGGCCAGATGTTCTGTTCGGACGCTTAGTCCTGTTTTGGTAGTAAACCGACTTTATTTCATTGTTTTATTAGGTTTTGGGTTTTGGGTTATAAATATATGCTTATAGCCTCAAGAAAAGGGGTTTGTTGATTATTATTGATTTTGTTGAATAAGAATTACTTATAGGTAAGTTTTCTTTATATTTTCCTTGAAATCATAGATAGACTCTAGATTTTGAGAAAAATTCTTAGATTATTGATAGACTCAAGATCTAGAATTACCTATTCGCTGCTTTATTGTTGTTCTTCACTGTACCCCACTAGGTCGCGCTGCATTACCATACTAGCCATGAACTAGATACCCTTTAGTCCGGATCCATTGCTGAGGAAGGCATACGCCGCATAACATGGCATAGGGAGAGATTTTACCCTAGGGAAGGATACCCCTCCCTCCACCCATGGTGGCATTAGAAGTTATGATGGGAATGCACTCAAGGGAGCTCTTATCTTCCCCATCATCATCCAAATCAACAATGCCAGTGTCAAAGAGTACATAATTTCTTTTGAAGGACGTACTAGGCCAAGGACTCCAACAACCCTCATGCCTAATTGCGCATGAGTTGGCATTTGTGGTGACTATAGTTTTACAATGCGTGAGTGATACATCAAAGTCACGACCCACAATACGTTTTGTGGCATAAGAATTTTCCAAGCTTGCAATTCCAGCCTATCCAATCGACATGATGACCATTAGAAGTTAGAAAGCTCACAAGCCTTCAGAAATAAAACAAATTGACACTCTGGTAGCATCTAGTAAATGAAAATGTCGGACCTCGAGGCTCCATACGTTTAATCTTTTGTATTTCTGAATAATCTCATTAAAAAGACTTTCAATATGTTAATCTCTTCAATATACCCAAAGACATTTTCTTCTATCTATTCTCTTTTCCTCTCGGAAACTTCCTAACCATTTTCCCTCTAGTCATCACAATATTCAATTATTTGTTTATGAACTTTATTTTTCTTTTTATTTATTTCCTAATTGGCGCGGACTTTCTTTATTACGCATATGAGCTAAAGAGTCTCATATTACTGTTTTTTCTATGTCTGCTGAAAAAGCAGACTTTTGACGGGTGGAAATGTTGCAAAAGTTTACTTTGAGTTTGATGTAGGGCGATATTTATTATATTTTCGGTAAAAATAAAAATAAGAAAAATATAAAAAATAATATTTGAGCACGCTTGATCAGAATTTTATCAATTTTCAAACAATGAAGTACAAAAGGAAAGATTATCACAATTATCGCTAATTGTCATTAATAGGGTTAGATTTGCTTTAATTATTTTACTTTCCTTATTAGGATTAGGTTTACTATTGCTACTAGGTTTTGTCAACAAATATTTCTGTTCTATAAATAGGCTAGCTTATAACGTAAAACTAACTTATTGAATCATCATCAAATCAGAGAATTTTCTCTTAAAACTCTGTGGAGTTTGTTTTCTTTTCTCAACATGCGGGTTTGAGCTTATCTTTGGGTTAACGATGAAAATACTTCTTTTTGTAGAATCAAAGATACTGCTCTTTGATCAGTTACTGCAGTCTCTCGCTATGTTAGAGTTAGTAAAATTTTTGGCTTTGGATAACATACTTGCCAACTTCCGAGGATGGTTCCTGGAAATAAAGCATGCACAAGTCGTGGAAGTCGAGATGGGTATCGTGGAAATAAGAGATGGGTATCGTGGAAATAAAGCATGCACAAGTCGTAGAAGTCGAGATGGGTGCTAGTAGGGTTGACACGGGACACCATCACCATATGTTGGGTGGGATCGCGCACATCACCATCACCATATGTTGATGGCTAAGTCGATCGGCCACTATTTGGTTACAGGGCCTTCTGATCTTTCTTTTCTTCCTACCTCGACTAACTAAGGCTAATGGGATCTTTGGGAACTTCAAGTCTTCTGTTTAATAATTGAAGATAACTAAGATATTGAGCTCTTAAAGTACTCTTTCTCAACTCTTAAGAAAACATATCTAATGGTACAAAATAAATAAATAAATTTGAAATGATTCAAATCCTTTTGTAAAACTCGATCTATAAATAGAAGGTTTAATTATAGATTTGTACATTTTTATTTTTTATATCCAGGTTTCAAATCATATCACAAATAGTACATTACTTACAGAAAGAGACCAACTTAGTACATCGGTTAGGTTTTATTAGAACAAATTAATGGAATGCCATGTTTCATCACATACAAATGTCACGTGTCCTAAAAATTAAAATAATTTAAAAACTAAATCATATATATATTTTGAAAAATATAAGGTGGTCGGCCACATCCATTTCGGCCTCATGTCACACCTGCTAACATGATGGATTTAGTAACTTACATTTTTTTTTTTTCTTAAAGTTGTTGAAATTGAAAGCTACGTAAAACATGTCACGTTTGTCAATGTGACATAAGTATGATAACTAGATATGAATAGTTACTAAAGAACCCGTTTAAAATGAGTGTAAATACTAATATTATAGTCTTCACAACAGCCTCGCCAAAATGCTAAATGGGCTCTAAAAGTCTCTCCATCAACTAAAAATTTTCTTGAGCATGAACTGTGCTCTGCGCATTTGGTGAATACTGTTTATTCGACAAATAAGATCTTATTGAATAAATATTAAATAAAATTATAATATTTAGCGTTTTTCTTTTTAATTGGGGACACATCATGACAATGTCATAGCGGTGCATGATTTTCCACACAACATATATCCTCCAGTCCAGGTTACAACATTTTTACCTTGAATTAGGCTTATAATTAAAGTTTTAACCGATGGAATTAATTAACAAGAAGAAGAAAAAGTGTTGCCCGATGCTTACTATTTTAAGATGAAATTAAGACAAGTTAATTAAATTACTGTTACAGAGCCGAGTGGCTGAACCTTTATGGACAAAACACACAAAACACAAAACACAAAACATGGATGGTTACCACTACCAGGAAAGAAATGAAAGTGAAAGGCGATATACAAGTTCGGCCGAGGGACCATATTCTAATGTTGACAACCTTTGACTATGTTCACACTTGTTTACCAATCATGCAACGTACGTTTATGTTATAACTTATAACAGTACTCTCCCTTCCTTTCTCTGCATCTGTGCTGTAATAGATTGAGTGCAGATCAAAAAACAATGACATGTGAAACTCACCCCAAGCCTCCTCCTCTTCTTTTACTTCACCTTCTCTTGATCTCCATTCTTCCATTACAGATCACAGCATCACCTGCAACACAAGCTGAAGCACTTGTCAAATGGATAAACACCCTCTCCCCTCTTCCCCCTCGTTCTCCTCTCACTTCATGGTCTCTCGCCAACCTCAAGAACCTTTGTAACTGGACAAGCATTGTCTGCGACTCAACCGGAACAGTCTCCGAGATAACCGCCTCAGGTGCAAATCTCAGTGGAACACTAGCTCACTTCAACTTCACTCCATTCCTTAATCTCGCCCGTTTCGACCTCAGCCACAACAAGCTCATCGGACCAATACCTTCGGAGATAGGCCGGCTAACGGAGCTTCAGTACGTGAGTCTTCTCAACAACTATCTTGATGGGAAAATCCCATATCAGATTACTCACCTTCAAAAGGTATGGTACTTAGACCTTGGAGAAAACCTCTTACTAAATTCAGATTGGTCTAAGTTTTCTGCCATGCCTTTGTTGACCCATCTTGCCTTTAATTACAATCTACTCGCTTCAGAGTTCCCAGGATTTATACTTCATTGTCACAACTTGACCTTCTTGGATTTGTCCCATAATAAGTTCAATGGAACAATACCAGAATCTTTATTTACCAATCTGGGCAAGCTTGAATTCCTTTATCTTTTTGATAATTTATTCCAAGGACCATTGTCACCAAACATTTCCCACCTTTCCAAGCTCAAACAGCTTCGTCTAGGATCAAATCAGTTCAGTGGTCTAATTCCTGACGATATTGGAGCAATTTTCAATCTTCAAACTATAGAATTGGACAACAATTCATTGGAAGGGAGAATTCCTGCTTCAATAGGCCAGCTCAAGGGCCTCTCCAGACTCGATCTTAGCGTAAATAGCTTGAATTCTACAATTCCTTCTGAGCTTGGGTTTTGTAGGAACCTCACCTTCTTGGCCCTGGCTAAAAATTCATTCACCGGGGAATTTCCTTTGTCCTTGACCAACCTAACTAGAATTAAAGAGTTGGGCTTATCTGGTAATTCTCTCTTTGGTGTGATCTCACCTTATTTTCTCTCCAGTTGGACCGAGTTAATCTCTTTACAACTTCAAGATAATCGTTTCACTGGAGAAATTCCACCGGAAATAGGCCAATTGACAACGCTTCAATTTCTTTCTCTGTTTAATAATAGCCTTTCTGGTTCAATTCCATCCAAGATTGGGAACTTGAAAAATTTGATGGAATTATACCTTTCAGAAAACCACCTCTCTGGTCCGATTCCTCTGACAGTCGGGAACCTCACAAACCTTCAATTCTTACAAGTGTTTAAAAATCAGCTTACCAACTCAATTCCATCCGAGATTGGGAACTTGAAAGATTTGATTGAATTAGACCTTTCAGAAAACCACCTCTCTGGTTCGATTCCTCAGACAGTTTGGAACCTCACAAACCTTCAACTCTTACGACTTGACTCCAACAATCTCACTGGCACAATCCCACCGGAGATTGAAAATATGGCATCTCTGCAAATTCTTGATCTCAACACTAACCAACTTGAAGGGGAGTTGCCGGACACCATTTCTCGGCTAGGTAATTTAACGGCACTCTCTCTTTTCAGCAATAAATTCTTTGGCACTATTCCAAGTGACTTTGGGAAGTATAGTGCTTTGAGATATGTTAGCTTTTCCAACAACAGTTTCTCCGGAGAATTGCCACTTGAATTGTGCAGTGGGTTTGCTCTTCACGAGTTCACAGTGAATAGCAACAACTTCACAGGGCCATTGCCAGAATGCTTGAGAAATTGCTCGCAACTAAATAGAGTGCGGTTTGATGGGAACCGATTCAATGGAAACATTACAAATGCTTTTGGAGTTCATCCACATCTTAGTGTCATTTATCTTAGTGACAATCAATTTGTTGGTGAAATCTCAGAGGAATGGGGAGAATGTGAATCTCTCACCGATTTGCAGATGGCAAGAAACAGAATTTCTGGAAAAATCCCAGCAGAGCTTGGAAAGTTGACTCAACTGCGCGTTTTAAATATGGACTCCAACCAATTGTCTGCGGAAATTCCAACCGTACTTGGAAATCTAAGCCTGCTGTTGAAGCTCAATCTGAGCACGAACCATTTGACAGGAGAGATACCTCGGAGTTTAAGCAATTTGAGAGAGCTTAGCAATCTTGATTTGTCTAGAAATAGTTTGACTGGGAACATACCAAAAGAACTTGGGAATTGTCATAAATTATTGAGCTTAGACTTGAGCAACAACAACTTGTCAGGTGAAATACCATTTGAGCTTGGTTACTTAACCGAATTGCAGTTATTGTTGGACCTCAGCAGCAATAGACTCTCAAGAAATATTCCTGAAAACCTTGGAAAGCTTTCAAAATTGGAGAGTCTTAATGTGTCGCATAACCAACTTTCAGGGGAAATCCCATCATCATTTTCCTGCATGGTTAGTCTACGCAATAGCTCCATCGATTTTTCCTACAACAATTTAACAGGTCTTATCCCAACTAGTACCATTTTCAAAGATGCACCTGCAAAAGCTTATGTTGGAAACTCAGGTTTGTGCGGAGATGCCGAAGGACCAACTCCTTGTTCCCAAAAGAAAAAACATTCTAATACGACTCTATTAGCTGTCCTCATTCCTGTCTGCAGCCTATTAGTATTGCTTGCAACCGTTGTTGCTGGACTCCTAATATGTTCCCGGAAGACCAAACTCCTGGTTGAAGAAAACAAAACAATTTTAGAGTGTGAAGATCGAGAATGCTGAGTCATTGATATGGGGAAGAGAAGGTAAATTCACATTTAGGGATATCGTGAAGGCCACTGAAAACTTCCATGAGAATTATTGTATTGGAAAAGGAGGATTTGGAAGCGTTTACAAAGCTGCATTGAAAACAGGTCAGATTGTTGCAGTTAAAATATTTAACATGTCAGACTCCAGTGGCATCCTTGTAGCCAATCGCAAGAGTTTTGAAAATGAGATTCACATGTTGACTGAAGTTAGGCACCGCAATATCATTAAGCTTTGTGGGTTCCGTGCCATTAGGGGGTGCATGTACTTGGTTTATGAATACATGGAAAAAGGCAGTTTGGGAAACATATTGTATGGGGTGGGAGGGAAAGCAGAATTGGACTGGGGAAGAAGGCTGAAAATTGTGCAAGGCGTGGCTCATGCAATTGCATACTTGCACTATGATTGCACTCCTCCAATTGTGCACCGAGACATAACTGTGAACAACATATTGCTGGAGTCAGATTTCGAACCGCGTCTCTCAGATTTTGGCATTGCAAGATTGTTGAATTCAAATACAACTAATTGGACAGCAATTGCTGGGTCTTGTGGCTACATGGCTCCAGGTAAGCTAACAATTTAGTTTCTAGATATTTGTTTTAGGATTGACTACGTACTTTCCTATAATAATTATAAAAATTGTTTTAAAAAGAAAAGGTAGCTGTTTGAGTAATGGAATAGGATCGGGTCCCTGAAATTCCCTACTGGAATTCCTTTGAATCTGGACAAGTAATTTTAGGGGATCCTCATTTAGTGGAGTACCATGAGAAACCATTCAAAGAAGAAAGAGTTTTTCATATTAGGAAGTGTTAACTTATCCATATACAGATGTTGATTTTATTTTATGGATGCGCAGAGCTTGCATTCACAATGCGAATAACGGATAAATGCGATGTTTATAGCTTTGGAGTGGTGTCATTAGAAGTTATGATGGGTAGGCACCCAAGGGAGCTCTTCTCTTTCCTGTCATCATCCAAATCAACAAAAGCAACACCAATTTCAGACAGTGCAGAATTTCTTCTAAAGGATGTGCTCGACCAAAGACTCCCACAACCATCTGGCCAAATAGCGCATGATGTCGCAATTGTGGTGACAATGGCCTTACATTGCGTGAGTGACAAGCCAGAGTCACGACCCACCATGCATTTCGTGGCACAAGAGCTGTCAGCTCGAACCCCAGCTTGCAATTCCTACCCAATGGACACGATGACCATTAGCAAGCTCACAAGCTTTGAGAAATAGAACAAATTGGGATTCTGGTAGCATCTAGTAAATAAAAATGTTGGACCTTGAGGCTCCATGTATGCTAGTATTATCTTTTGTATTTTTGAATAATCTCTAGGGATGACATCCAGTTGAGGGCTAGTACCTTCAACCCTAA
This sequence comes from Carpinus fangiana, assembly GCA_006937295.1. Lineage (NCBI taxonomy): Eukaryota > Viridiplantae > Streptophyta > Magnoliopsida > Fagales > Betulaceae > Carpinus > Carpinus fangiana. The sequence continues at coordinate 37,718,504 of CM017321.1, forward strand.
TAGTGGGTTCTCGATCTTTTGCCATATAACTTTTCCTTATGACTTGTATGTTTCTTCCATAGTGTTTCACATATATAATCTAATGTTTACTGTAAATAATTTCACCATCCATAATCAGTCAAATTTGTAATTGTCTTAGTTTCAGCAAATACCCTATTGCAATATAGAGTTTTTATTTTTTTATTTTTTTATTGTTGGGTAAATATATATATTATAAGTCCTTGGGTCAAATTTTTAATCTCCCTAAGTTTTTTTTTTTTCAAAAATTTACTCATTGTGTCAATCGAAATGCCAATAAAATCTCTACCGTCAAATTTTTTTAACTACCATTAGATTGGTTGAAACACGCCGTTTTGTCATGTCAGCATAGCTAATTTTTTATTAATTTAATTGAAAATCTATGAAAAAAAAAAAAAAATTACAGGGGAGGAAGCATGGCGAGGAACCAACCATCTCCGGCAACGTTGAATTTGTTACAAGGGAAGCTCGACAACCCAGTGACTCTTCCCAATTTCACAATTTCAAAGCCAGTGAGTACTCTTCCCAATTCCACAGCCAGTATCAGGTGGTCGGCGTTGTTGCAGTGCCCCGTGGGTGGGGGGCAGAGGAAACACAAAAAGAAGAAAGGAAGTACATATCAATTGCTGGTGGAAAAGATTAGCAAGTTGTGAATCAGTTCTTCCATAAGCCTCTGAATATTCATTATCTTATTACGCGAGACACCCAAAAAGAAAAAGCAAAAGGGCAACAATATTTCACATTGAACAAAACAAAGACGGTCAATATCATTTATTCTAGATCGAAAAGAGAGAATAGAGATGTAGAAGAACCAAATGGGTAAATTCAACAATATTTACACGTTGAAAAGGATGAGATTCTAGATTTCTTCTTTTTCGCCAGACTGGACAGGCAATAAGAACAAATATTTTCACCCTAATATTTTTTCTTCAGAGGCAAGAAATCCATTCATGGACAGTAGATGTACTGAGCTAATGATTGTAAATTCTTTTTTGTCAATCCAAACATGCATTTCATTTCTGCTTTGATCCATCCATCCTCAAATGCACAAAAACAGTGTTATTATACCCCCGGGTGATTCTGATCTTATCATCATCATATCTGCAGTGTAAAATTCATTTGGCATAAGCTTTTAGTTGGTCATCAATTTATAGTCGCATGTAGCTATAAACAAACAGAATGTGTGAAACGATGTATAGATTTTTTAGGAATGTTTTACGGTGGCTTGTTCAAAATTCTAACAAATGAGATTCAAATTTTGTCGATTCATAGAAATAATAGGGTGAGATCTAGAGTTATCGTCTTAAGTCATTTTGGTTCTCTATGCTAATATGTTTATCTTTGAGTGGATGACACAAAAAACACTTGGTTTCAGGGGCGTAAACGAGTCAATCCTGAGTGAGCTTCCTTTGGTTGGGCTCGGCTCGGCTCGTTTAAATTTTGCTCTAGATTGAGCTCGAGCTAAGCTCAAGGACAAGCCAAAAAATCGAACTCGAGCTCGAGCTCAAGCTTATAATAAGTCGAGTCGAGTCGAGCCGAGCCAGCTTGCGAGCTAGCTCTTTCTATTTAATTTAATTTAATTTTTTTATTATAAATTTAAACTTCAAATACTCTTAAACGGTTTAAGAAGCCAACTTGCATATGAGCATTTGTTTAACCTAGCTAGCAGAGTATGGAGAATAAGTCAATACAGCAGGGCACTTGATTTTGAAGAGAGGGGATATGCCTCCTTTTATAATAAAATGCTGCTAGTAGAAAAATATATATATATATATATATATTTATATCATCAATTTTTAAATATTAATATAAACAATTATGTGAACAACTACCAATTCTTATATATTGTCATTAAAGATGCTCAACTTATGGTTCCAACTGCCAAGTTGAAATACTTTTTCTTATAATTTTCTTTTAAAGTTGTAGAATTCAGGTAATTTCTTGCATCAACTGCTTGAAAAATGTCATTTATTAAAAAATATAGCTTGTTATCAATGATAATTGAATATTCTCATAAATTTTTTTTTCTAAAAAAAAAAATGCACTCCCAAAACATATATTTTTTGTGATTGATTTAAAATCGCACTTTAATTTAATGCACACTAAATCAAAATTGGGATGTAAAATCCAAGCAAAAAAAACTAGGGAAAATTACACTTTACCCCCTGAACTATCCACTCATTTGCACTTTTATCTCCAAAGTTTCAAAAGTGATACTTTACCTCCCCCCCCAAAAAAACTTTCAAATCGTTGCAATTCGATCATTTTGACCTTTTTTTTTTTCCAAAATGCCCCCATCACATATTTTATTTAAAAAAAAAATTCCAAAAAATAAAATAAAAAAACCTAAAAGAAATATGCCCCCATCACATATCTGTATAGTGAATCTTCTTTTTCTTTTTTTTCTTTTTTTGGTTTTTTTTTAAAAAACAAATAAAATATGTGATGGGGGTATTTTGGGAAAAAAAAGTCAAAATAGTCGAATTGCAACAATTTGAATGTTTGGGGGTAAAGTGTCGCGTTTGAAACTTTTGAAGTAAAAGTACAAATGGGTGAATAGTTCAGAGAGGTAAAGTGTAATTTCCCCAAAAAACTAACTCATCACGTTGAAAAACAATTAACTTCCTCAAAAGAAAAAAAGAAATTAATATTTTGAACTTCATTTATCATCAAAAAAATTAATCTAGAGTGTGAAAACTCTCTAATTTTTTTTTTATTATCATTTAAAGTTGTACATAATACCATATCATTTAAAATTTTTAAATAACTTGACAATATATACGCATAAGATTGTTTGGAGTGATAAAAAATAGTAATAACTAATAAGCATGGCCTCGTTTGCCAAGGGACCGGACTAAAAAATGTGGGGACTGGTACTATAGAGAATATGATGGGTGGCAGGTGCTGCAAAGATTTCGTCTTCCCAGGCGCAGGTTTGAGTTAAAAAAATTGACTTTCCACAACAAACCACCTTGCAGGGACAAAATTACCCCTGAAAGGGACAAAAAATTCCTCCTTGAAAATGCTCCTCCTTCCAGGGGTAATTTTGGAAAAGGATGAATTTTGTACTACCATTCGTACCCCTGGGAAGACCAACAACACTACAGCGCCCTGCCACTCATCATATAATCTACAGTACCGGTCCCTTATTTTCCAGCCCAGTCCCTTGACAAACGAAGCCCATAAGATTGTTTTGTTTACGCAGGCAGTGAGGTGATGGCACAGTCTGCATCCAGTCTCTGTCACCACACATAGATGATGTTTAGTGGCACCGAGCAGACATGCAAAGACTTTTGTCAAAAGAAATATAGGCAGGGTGGAACAGTTGCAAACTTCAGTGGGATTGTATGCACTTGTGATTATCTTTGCGGTACTTGTAAACGTCATTGCTAGGTTACCAATTATGTTTTTGGCTCCCTACTTAACCTTGGGACTAAATAAAACCACGATCAATAACGATCAATAATATCTAAAATCTCTCTCTATATATGAACTGTAAATGTATATTGAAATATAAGGTGAATGAAAAAGAAAAAAAAAAAAAAAAAAAAAAGACACAACAACAACAACAAGGTTCAAATTCATGAAGTTATAAGAATGGATAAATTTAATAATTTAATTTATGTTCTGACAATTTTCTAGCTATTTTCTTCATATTTAGACAAATATTGTTATTGAGACTGTTAAGATGGATAAATAGTTTTTCATTCTTTTCTTTCTTTAGAAAATATAACTTCCCGGAAATAGAGATTTTCTTGGAATGTTTTGTGGTGGGATGTTCAAAATTCTGACATTTATTTTTAGTTAATTTGCTAATTTTTCCAACTTGTAGGTTGAGTTGGAAAAATTGACAAATTAACTAAAAATAAAGGCGTAATTACATTTTCCCCCCCATAAATTACAACGCATTTTCATTTTGCCCCCCATGAACAACCAACCCTCTTGCTCGACCCCATGAACTACCATTTTATTCCCAAAACTCCCCTTTCGTTAGTTAAAAGCGTTAACTCAGACGGTTAAAGTGATAATGCGTTGTAGTTCATGGGGCAAAGTGACAATAAATTGTAGTTCATGGGGGCAAAGTGACGGGTAGACTGTCTGAGTTAACGCCTTTGACTAACAAAAATGAGGTTTTGGGCACAAAATAGTAGTTCATAAAATCGAGGAGTAGGGATGGTATTCATGGGGGTAAAGTGAAATGCGTTGTAGTTCATGAGGGAAAAAGGTAATTACCCCAAAACTAAATTGTTAGAATTTTGACTAATCCATAGAAAAACCTTCCAAGGAAATATGTACCCTACACTATAAAATCTTGATAGAGCATCGCACAAGCATGTTACATTTGAAATGGCAAAAATATTAACCTTCTACTTTCTTCTTGTCCTTCTGATGATCAAAAATAAATATTTAAGAGGATAACTCTAATTTGGTCGTGGTGTAAATTAAGTGTTTTACATCTTTCAATAAGAAGCCAACACTTCAACTTAAAACACCAAAAAGTAATATAATCATTCACACCAAATAATTTTCATTCTCATGAGAAAATACATCACAGACATAACCATCAGAGCCACTGTTTTTGTTGGTTTTGGAGACTCCGATTTTGGGGGCTTGGAGGTTTCGATAGTGGATGGTGGGTGTTGGGTTAGAATGAGCAGAAAAGTTCATAAGATTGATTTGGATTAAAAATACGGTGTTTTCATTTTCATAGTATTTGGTATTTTTATCTAATGTGTTAAATTTATATTGAATGTTGTAAAAAAGAGGTTTTATACCACATCCAAATAGAAATGGCTCTCAACATTTAATCTTTACTTATTCATTTGCCCTCTCTATATAATTTGTTTGATTTGCTTCTTATGGTTCCAACTCCAAGTTTGAGCCCATGTTATCCCACCATCAAACTCTTATGATTTCTTTTGAAATTATAGATTCTAAAATTATAGTGATTCAGACAATTTCTTATGAGAATTGAATATATTTTTATGAGGTTCTTACTATTTATGTAGTAGAAAACACACAATAAAAAGTAATTGGATGTTTAGCAAAAAGTAAAGAATTGCCCTCTATATTATATTTACTCAATCAGTGTATTACAATGAACTTTCACATTTCACTATAGTCAATAACAAACATTTTACTTTTAATAAAAAATTAGCATATCTACCAAAGATGCCAACACCTTTTTTCATGAGATGATACAAAATATTTTATTATTAAAAAGTTGTGAATTGATTTGATTGCCGTATCGTTTAGCAATACCAAATATTAAATACTATACTTCCCTTGAATTCTTATTTTATTAAGTTGATGTGGCACTTTGATCATCACTTGTTAAAAAAAAAAAAAAAATCTAAGAATTTATGAATACAGCCACATCAACCTAGTGAAATAAGAGATATGCTATTGGTTCCTCCCATCCAACATTGCAAATTTACTATTAAATTTGTGGGACCCAAATGTGGGTCTCACAAATCCAATAATAGATTTGCAAGAGTTGGACGTGGGAAAAGACCAATGGAAAGGAAAAGAATTATCTCTCATGAAATGAATATGAGATAGTGTAGCATATCTATGATTTTTTTTTTTTTTTCAAATTCAAAAAATGTTGGAGTGGGAAACCAATTGTGGCTATCTACTTAGGCGTGACCATAGTAACATCAACCCGCAAGAGACTGCTCAGGAGGGACTTAAACGGCGAAAACCGCAAGCACACCTTCATGACCAGCCGAGCCATAACTTAACTGCCTACCCCACCATGGCATCAAGGGGATCCAAGGTGGTTAAAACTAATCAGGCATGAGGATTCTCCATTGCGGATATTCGAACCCACAACCTCTACTACTTACCTAACCACTTGGGATTATCTTGGGCTATTGAACTACCACCCTTGATGGTCATATCTATGAATGTGCCCATCAAGGGTGATGGTTCAATGGCCTAAAGAGTTTTTCGGCTCCTTTCACTGATCGATTCTATTCCGACACTAGCTCCCTGGCGCTTCTTTTCTGGCAGCTACTCCTCCGGCATCTACTTTTCCGATCACACTTCCAAGCGAAAATAAGCAATTGCATCAATGTTTTATGCTTTCGCTTGTGTAAAAGCACTCTTTGCAAAAATCATGGCATGCATATCACAACCAGGATGAGGAGCAAGCCTAAAAGAGCCTTCAATGATGAGTATGATAATGACATAAGACCTTATTTTAGGTTGAGATCTAGCGTTATCATCTTAAGTCATTGTGGTGCTCTACACTGATGTGTTTATCATTGAGTGGATGATACAAAAGTCTTGATTTGTGCCAGGTCGTATGGAAATTATTCTCAATACCTATTATTTCTCTTATTTCCTTATAATTTAGAAAAGATAACTTCTAGAATGTATGAAAGGAGGAAGAGATTTTCTTGGAATGTTTTACGGTGGTTTGTTCAAAATTCTAACAAACGAGATTCAAATTTTGTCGATTCATAGAAATAATAGGATGAGATCCAGTGTTATCATCTTAAGTCATTTTGGTGCTCTACGCTGATGTGTTTATCTTCAAGTGGATGATACAATACTTGATTTGTACCAGGTCCTATATATGGAAAATATTCTCAATACCAATTCTTTCTCTTATTTCTTTAGAATTTAGAAAAGATAACTTCCAAAATGTGTGAAACGATGTATAGATTTTTTAGGAATGTTTTACGGTGGCTTGTTCAAAATTCTAACAAACGAGATTCAAATTTTGTCGATTCATAGAAATAATGCAATGACATCTTGTGTTATCGTCTTAAGTCATTTTGGTTCTCTATGCTAATATGTTTATCTTTGAATGGATGACACAAAGCACTTGGTTTTAGGAGCGTAAACGAGTCAATCATGAGTGAGCTTCCTTTGTTTGGGCTCGGCTCGTTTAAATTTTGCTCTAGATCGAGCTCGAGCTGAGCTCAAGGACAAGCCAAAAAATCAAGCTCGAGCTCGAGCTCAAACTTATAATAAGTCGAGTCAAGTTGAGCCGAGCCAGCTTGCGAGCTAGCTCTTTCTAATTAATTTAATTTAATTTTTTTATTATAAATTTAAACTTCAAATACTCTTAAACGGTTTAAGAAGCCAACTTGCATATGAGTATTTGCTTAACCTAGCTAGCAGAGTATGGAGACTGAGTCAATACAGCAGGGCACTTGATTTTGAAGAGAGGGGATATGCTTCCTTTTATAATAAAATGCTGCTGTTAGAAAATAAAAATAAAAAATAAAAAAATTATCAATTTTTAAATATTAATATGAGCAATTATGTGAACAATTACCAATTCGAAATTTATACAAGCTGCTCACGATGCTAACCGAGTCGAACCGAACTTGCTTCGTTTAATATTCAAGCCAATATTTATGTTCAAGAAATGCCTCATTTAATAATCGAGTCGAGCGCGAGCCGAGCCCGAGCTCGATCACGAGGGCTTCGCTCACTTAACACCCCTACTTGGTTTGTACCCGGTCCTTTCGAAATTATTGTCAATGCCTTATCTTTCTCTTATTTCTTTAGAAAAGATAGCTCCCACATGTGTGAAACGAGGTAGAGATTTTCTAGGAATGTTTTACAGTGGTTTGTTCAAAATTCTAACGAACATGATTCAAGCTAAGGAAATGGTTGAATTTGCGAGCATGCTAGCGTAAAGCCGTTGCACGCCATAACTGAAAATAAATTGTTAGAATTTTGACTATTAAAGCATAGTAAAACTTTTCATGGAATTAAGTCTCTACCTTACACTATAAAATCCTATAGAGCACCCTATTAGCATCATACTTTAGAAATGGCAAAAGTCTTAACTTTTTACTTTCTTCTTGCCCTTCTAGCGATTAGCTGCTGCGGTAAATAGTTAATCCTTACTTATTCATTTACCCTCTCCATACGATTTGTTTGATTTGCTTCTTATATATTGTCAGAAAAGATGCTCAACTTATGGTTCCAACTGCCAAGTTGAAATACTTTTTCTTATAATTTTCTTTTAAATTTGTAGAATTCAGGTAATTTCTTGCATCAACTGTTTGAAAAATGTCATTTATTAAAAAATATAGCTTGTTATCAATGATAATTGAATATTCTTCATAATTTTTTTTTTTTCTATAAAAAAAAATGCACCCCCAAAACATATATTTTTTGTGATTGATTTAAAATCGCACTTTTAATTTAATGCACACTAAATCAAAATTGGGATGTAAAATCCAAGCGAAAAAACTAGGAAAAATTACACTTTACCCCCTGAACTATTCACTCATTTGCACTTTTACCTCCAAAGTTTCAAAAGTGACACTTTACCCCCC
>CM017321.1:37735584-37811751 GCA_006937295.1 Carpinus fangiana
CTCACTTTAAATTTTTTTTCCACCTTTATTTTTCCTTTCTAGTTTTTTTTTTTTTTTTGGCCTTTTGGTCCAATTTTCAATTTTGGGCTTATTTTGCCATTTTCTGTGCCTTTTTGGCATCAAAATATACACTATTTAACAAGCATATAGGTTGCGATATACCACATTGGGCTTGCTAAAAATTGAGCTCATATAAAAAAAAAAAAAAAAATTTAAAAATTAAAAAAAAAAAAAAAAAAAAAAAAAGGTTCCTTCTCCTCTCCTGTTTTGGGCTTATTTTGACCTTTTTTGTGCCTTTTTGGCATCAAAATATGCTCTATTTAACAAGCATATATGTGACGACCCGTATGGGTAAATCAATTAACTAGTAATTGATTACATGGCTCGCCTCCCAACTCTGTTCCTCGCAGAACAAGACTCAGGGATTTCAACATTTCTCATTGTAACAAGAAAGCAGCAGCGGAAGACTTTACTAAAACTATAGAAATAAGAGATAGTAAATAAAATATCACACAACATGCACTAGAGAAAATATAATAATATTAACAACATCACATAGATAATCACCAAATGTACTGATCATCAGACCATTATCAAGTATGGAGTACAGACCAAAATAAACATAACAAACATAACATCATTGTTCTCAAAAGATCAACAGATCACAGCTTAGACTTAAACTTAAGATGAGCTAACGAAATCAGAATCTCTATCATATCTACGCGGGTGGTGCATCCATCCTCCCACATGGTCCTAAGCCCAATGGGGTCCATGTCCTCAAAGATCACTCGTATCAAATCTTGAGCGATCACTCAAGTGAGCAACGACGGTATCTTCTTCTAATGCAGTTAAACCGCGTAAATATTCATAATGATGGGGGAAAAGATAAATAAAATGGTAAGTTTAGGATTTAGTGATTTTTAACACAGATAATGCCATTGCCAATTTAGTGATGAACTCAGATGTTTTTATAAAGAAAATGACAATTCCATCACGATAGTTTATATTATGAGTGATATATATTTATAAAGAAAATGATAATTCCATCATGACAGTTTATATTATGAGTGATATATATATATATATATATATAATAGTCATAAGGGGAAATTACACTTTACCCCCTGAAGTATCCACCAATTTTCACTTTTGCCTCCAAAGTTTAAAATGTGACAATTTACCCCCCCCCCCTCCCCCAAACTTTCAAATTGTGGCAATTTAACTCATTTGGCCTATTTATTCCCAAAATGCCCCCAGTGATTTTTTTTTAAAAAAAATCCAAAAAAAAAACAAAAAAACAAAAAACGGGGTGGCCGGCCACCCTAGCATATATTTATATATATTTTTGGTTTTTTTTTTTTGGAATTTTTTTTTTTAGAAAAAAAAGTGCTAGGGGCATTTTGGGAATAAATAGGCCAAATGGGTTAAATTGTCACAATTTGAAAGTTTGGGAGGGTAAAGTGTCACATTTTAAACTTTGGAAGCAAAATTGAAAATGGGTAGATACTTCAGGGGGGTAAAGTGTAATTTTCCTTAGTCATAATTCAGTAATATGATCTATCCGAGATATTACCTCTTCTCAGCAAGGTTGGCGCTGTCCCGAGGAACATGTAGTACAATGCCAATACCCTACCCATTGCACACTACCGTACATAACACTAGCGGCACGACTGAGTCCAACCTTGAGTGGCCCACACCGCTAATGACGTCTGTCTTGTAGTAATCTCCCGTTAAGGCTGTGCCGGCAACGAACAACCATTGGATCCAAGGCCCATATAAATCACACATTTGACCATAAAGCTAACATATATAGTAAGTCTATGGCCATTACTACCGCACGTATCGGTGTACCATGTTGCAAATTATCTTATCTGTATTTTATAAGCATGTTTCTTTTACAAGTCCCACTTTATTAGCATTTTAACACAATGTTTTTTTCAAATATCAGAGTTCATGTGCAACAAATATAATAGTGAGAGTTGTAAAATATGCATATTTTCTTGGTACACAAAATAGACGTACAGTGCATGAAAAAAGTAACATCGAACATTATGTGAGTTAAAACTCACCTGGATCGAAAAGCGTCTCCGAGTAATCCGATTGATCCAAGTTCTCCAAATCTATGGAAAACCTTCGATTAGTACTACTTCTACTAAAACAACTCTAGAGCAAAGAAAACATAAGCTATGGGACAATTGGTGAAAATAGGATTCCCTGTCACACTTTGGCCGTATGTTCGGGTTTAGGGCCGTAAGTCCATTGTGACATGTCGGGCCGTACGTCTTGTCTCGAGACCGTATGTTCGTTCCGAGGTTTTCAGGGAGAACCTCATTTTCTCTCTACTGTCCACCTATTCTCCGACTCCTAGGGCTATTACGGACTCCCTAAGGCCTCCTAACTCAGATTACAACCTCCATGCAAAGTAACAACGCTAAGCTAAAAAACACTAACCTAAAAGAGATTTAAGGCACAACTAAGCTAACCACTACCACTAGCTATAACAAAACAACAATTGAGCAGCATAATGATGTATTTAAAAAGCTAAGGAACTGAATGTTACCTCCTTGAAGCAAAACTTCAAGAGTTCCTCCTCACAAAAGCTCCAAAACACACAAAGACCTCACAAACACTCACGAAACACACTCAAACATGCACTAGCAACCTGGGGGCATCCAAAAACCATGAAGAACAAAGGGGGTAAGGGCTATTTATAGAAGATGGCTGCCACAAACTCTTTGAAAAGTAGCGGACATCTACACAACCCTAGCGTACGTCCGGTAATTCTTGCCCAACGATCCAAAGGCTACTTCGTATGTTCAGGTATTAACCAGGAGGTATTTCAAAAAATAGCGTACGTCCGCTGTACGATTTGCAAAGCATACATCCGGTGGTCCCCCACCGTACGTCCACACTAAAAATAGCAACGTACATCCGCTTTGCTCTCTCTTTTTTGCACAAATAAACCTCATGGTCAAAGATTTTAAAGGCTACATCTTTTCTTCATTGATTTGATTGTGTAAATGTAAACAAATTCCTTAATATAAGAGTAAAATTTTTATCCCTCTTAAGTCTTTTATCCCCTCTCTTTCTACTTCTTACTGCCAAACAAAGCTTTAATAAAAGAATCTACTTGTCAGCTTTACATAGTGACAAGTTGATACATACATACATATATATATATAATTAGATGCCAAAAAAATCCAAATTTGTATAGAAGACTTTGTGGAAGCGTACCCACAAATTATGGGGTTATATCTTGTGAAAAGTTGAGCAGGTCCACTTGGTGTTCAGACCCAAAATCAGCTTTTGTTTGTTAATTAATATTTAGTGCAGAAAGATTTGATCACTTCTTTATTTAATCTTTTACCTTTTCCCCCTCCCCTCCATCTCCCTTCAATCTTGTACACTTCTTTATATTTGTTGTGGAACTCATAGCAAGCATCCATTATTTATCAACTGAACAAACACCTCATGTTTACAATAAACAAATCATTTATAGACTTTTTTGTCTTTCCTTTCTTTTTAAATATATTGAGCATGTAAAAAACAAGGCATGTAGCATGAGGTCCATGTCATCGTGTTGTTCTAGTGACAAAAACAATTTATGGGTGATAAAATATTAATTTAAATGATTGAGTCTATATTTGTTTTAACAGTTTAATTTTTAAAAATAATTGATAGAATGTTAAATTGGTTCTTGTGATTGACCTAAATTACAAATCACTCATTGTGATATAAAAAATCATTTATAGGTTCTTAAGGTATGTCAAAATAATATTTTATTCTCTGAACTCCTTTTTCGTTAAGTAACTTAACAAAATTTATCACTTTGTCTCGACATACCCAATAAAAACGCGATACTACGTGTTATTATTAATTTATGACTTTCAAAAATGACAATTAAGGTTTTTCACATTATTTTATGACGCCATCTAAGATTACACACCACCTCTCACTCTACGTCATATAGCTACAGTAAATTAATCTAATCTCATATATCCCTAAAATTTTACCATGTGCGTGACCCTCCTTCATCTTCATCTTTGTTAGCTGCTTGACAAAATACGATCGTCAAATTCTTGCAAAATGCTCTCAAATTGCTGAGAGGAAGATGAAAATAAGGGATAAGAGAGATTTGGTTAATTTACTATAGCAGTATGACGTGACAAAATAATGGATTCTATTAAGTTACTTAACGAAAATTGATTTTATAGAGTAAACTGATATTTTCACCTACCTTGAGGACCTGTAAATTATTGTTTATGCCACAATGAGTAATTTATAGTTTAGGCCAACTACATGGACCTATAAATTAATTGTTATATCACATAAAGTGAATTGTAATTTATGCCAACTACATGGATCAAATTTACATTTATCCCTTTATTTTATTTTGGGATGAAAATTAACATGCAAGGCTCTTTTGGTGTGCTGAGCAGCAAACAGCACTACACAAAGCAATAATCCAACATGCTAATAAGAGATGATATTATCCAAAATTACAACATAACACTCTATTTCTAATCTCCCACTAGATGACTTGAATCAAACCCTCATCTAACTTAGGAATTCATATATATTGAAATGCAGGTCTTGACAATATGGCTAAACTATTATGTCTTTGAAAATATACTTTTAAAGCCTGCCAATCCATTTTTATAATGCAATCCCATATATTTAAAATGAGAAATAAATAAAGGAAAATTATATCAAAACACATTGGATAAGCACACCAAAAATTTTTAATTCTTAATTTTTTTTTTCTTTTTTTTTTGACAATTTTACTTTCTAGGTCAATTGAAATTACAATAAAATTTCTACCATCAAAATTTTTTAACAGTCGTTAGTCTAAATCAAAACACACCGTTTACCTCATTAAAATATTATTTTTTATTAATTTGATTTAAAAATTAAATCTAAAATTTTAAAATATATATATATGGGCTGGCCGGCCATCCCAACTGAGACATGGGGATGGCTTGGGAGTGGTCCAGCCACCCCATTTTTTTGAAGTTTTTTTTTTATTTTTTTTTTAATGAAGTGAAACGGTGCGTTTTGATTGGAACTAACGATTGTTAAAAAATTTTGACCGTATAAATTCTATTGTAATTTCGATTGACCCAGAAAGTAAATTGTCGAAAAAAAAATAATAATAACTTAGGAATTAAATTTTTGACATGCTTACCCAATGTTTTTTGATATAATTTCCCATAAATAAATAGAAGTGTCAAGTTTCATCGAGACGGAACTATTTTAGTTGTGACACATCACTTTATAAATATTTTTTTTTTGTGAAACATTTTGTAAGCTTAGCATTTCTCTGTGTCATATACATAGTCTGATTCTCTCATGTTATAGACTTTTATTTTATTTTTCTAATTAAAATGGGAAAAGAGATATTAGCACTAAAATTACATTGAACCTCACATCTCCTCATTTAGAATTTTCTTTAACAAAAAGGAAGAAAAATAATAATTAAAAAAATTAAAAAAAACCCTAACACCCAAGAATTTAGGACCAACAATGTTTGCCATGTCAAAAAAAAAAACCTCTAGCACCCAAGAATTTAGGGTTAGTGATGTCCGAAAAATCCTTTTTAGTCTTCGAATTAACCATTATTAAAAAGAAATTAAAAATTGATAAACACCAAAAATAATAATGGTATAATTTTATTTTTTTTGACATGTCCACATAAGAAAGGGGAGGAAGATTCGAACTAATGAGCTCTGCTTTATTAAGTGTGATCCCAGTTAATTAAGTATGGTCTCAACCGATTAATAAACACCAAGAAAATAATGGTGTAATTATTAATATTACTATGTCAAATTCGAGTTGACCCACCTTATCCGCAACACAAGATGAAGAAAAAATAATATACTATCTGATTATACTTTTTGTCTTTTTCTATTTCTGGCCTGCACGGAAGTCCACCAAGAAAATTATCCATCCACATATTGACACGTGTCCAGGCAAAATTCCTAGAGTAATGCTATTCGGCAGCATTATTTGCGGAATCTGTCCGCAAAAGAGCTGGTTAGCCCAACCTGGGTTAACCAGCCTTTAAAAAACAAAAAACAAAAAAAAAAAAATTCACTTTCACTTTCACTATTACCCCCCAAAATCCCAAATCTCCCGCCCGTCTCTCTCTCTCAATTTCTCCCACCCCTCCCACCCACCACCCCACAACCGTCTGCCACCACCATCTACTGCCGCCGGCCACACCAACCAGTGGCTACGAAACGCCACCGACCACCACGTTATACTTATCGAGCGCCGACCCGAACCCAGATTCTCCCTCTCTCCCAAACGACCAGCCACCGCAATTCAGTGTACCGGCCACCACGAAGCAGCAGTCGCCGACCACCCAAGGCACCACCACCGACGAGTCTGGCCACCAAAAGAAGTAAGTTTTTTTTGTTCTCATTTCTTTTCATTTTTTATTTGGATTCCATCTGGTAGAATATTTTTGATTTTGGACTTTCTGTTTGGCTATTGTTTCCTCCGTTGGGATTCTGGATTTGTGGTTGTTTTACATATTTTTTTGTGTAGTTGACGTGTTTGATGATTTGCTTGTATTTTTTACTTTTGGGTTTCTGGTTTTTTCTACAGATAGTTTGGGTTTGTTGGTTTCCTTTAATTTGGAGTACATATTTGTTGCTGGGATGGTATAGGAGACTCTGATTTTCTGTTTGGGTTATTTCCGTGTCCTGTGTCTTGTGTAGCTGATGTATTTGAAGATTTTGCTTGTATTGTTAGTTTTTTTTTTTTTTTTTTTTTCTGGGGCCAATCTGGGTTTGTTGTTGCTGGTTTTGTTGCTACTATTTCTGATACTTTCTTGGGTGTGGTTTCCAGGTTGAAGTGGGATCAAAGGTAGAGCTACCTTCCAAGGATCTGAAGATACGGTGTCATATAGAATTTGTTGTGGTTTTGATGCGGTATAGAATTTGTTTAGCTCTTCTTTCAGAAGCATTTGGTTTGTAAGTAGGTGCTGGTTTTTTGTTTGTTGTAAGCATTTCCAAATGCAGGGGCTACGGTTGAACAAAGCAGTGAAGAATTGGTTTCAATTTCCACAATTCATGTAATTTTTGGAAATACATGGAATAAAAACAAAATTCAATGCAAAAGCAAAAACCCAAGGTTTTCCACAACGCTGAACAATTTCATACATAAAGTGGTCTACATTTGTCAATTACAGAACATAAGTCAGCTATAAAACTGACTTTCGTTTTGCTAGAACTAAAACTAAAAAACCCAATGAAAACGCAAGCCCAATTTGACTGTTTCTCCATTGTTAGGTGCTTTCTTTTTCAAACACCGACTGCATTCAGCATTGAGCAACTTTCATATCCATGTTTTTCTTGTACTTGCTATTATCTTTTTCAACTGTGTCACTTTTCGTAATTGCAGCAAACTGTAACATTTCATTATCATCTTTTAGCTATCGTAATTGGGTCATTATTTTTTGTAACTCAAACAAATGTAGGTGCCGTGATTTTGAGCAATGGCAAGACATTATGTGAATTTTGAGCAATGTTACTTTTGAATGGAATGCTTGTTTCTTGAATGTAGATTGGGTCCTTAATTGGTTGTAACTCAAACAAATGTAGGGAGTAAATACATTACTTTCCATAAACTGAGTAAATACATTACTTTCAAGAATACATTACTCAAACAAAGAAAATACCCAAATCAACTATGCTAGAACTAAAATCAAAGCTAGAGCAATTCGTTGATAGTGTTTTCCATCTGCATTCGCATTGAGCAACTTCCATATCCATGCTTTCTTTGTAACCTTTCATTTTCATCTTTTAGCCACCGATATTTTTTCTGCCCAACCATTCTACAAATGTGAACAAAATTAGTACGCTTTGTTATTTGAACACCCATCATTATTAACCAACAAAGAATACAAACACTCCAGAAAATCAGCACAAAGAAAATAAAACGCAAAAAAAATCGATATTTCCCAAACTGCCGTTGTCGGAGCCCAACCGCTGGATGTGTTAAGAGAGCTGGAGCCGGAGTAAAATCGATATTTCCCTAAAAATGAGAAAACCAGAGGAGAAATCGAAACGAAAAAAAAAAAAAAAGATAATTTTCTAATATCACAAAAATTAGAAAATCAGTTGAAGTTGGTCTCACCTGGCCGGATGTGTTTTTTTTTTTTTTAATTTTTTTTTATTAAAAGGTTGGTTAACCCAAGTTGGGTTAACCAACCTTTTTGCGCACAGAAGACGCATTTTTTTGCTGCCGAATAGCATTACTCAAATTCCTATGGACCATGTTTGCGTCTGAAAGGAAAAGACCCAAGAGAGCCCCTATGGAACCTTTTAAGGAGATTGAAAGAACATTTTCTCTAATCGTACGGTGCAAACCGCAAAATCATAAACCCCACGTGCACCCCATCAGATATTTCCACCGCCCACCAATAAGGAACTTCCAAGCGTGGGCCCACCGCATATGAACTGAACTCTTCCCTGACACTCTCCAACACGCGCTGTAGTGGGGCGTGGACCATCTACTGTTCCTTATATTGCAGTGGCCAATAGGCCCACACAGAGAGAGAGAGAGAGAGAGAGAGCAAAGCGCACTCGTCACCGTTCACTTCCTTGGGCACGCCGGTGACGGAATTTAAAACACCCGCCTGTCTCTACAGCACTGTCTCCATTTTCTGAGCTCAAATTCTCGGTTTCGAATCGATTCTGAGCCTTTCGTGTCCTACTTTCCGAGCTTTCTATGAATTTTTAGGTGAGAATTCGGTGTACCCTTTTGATGATTTTGTACAATTTTGTGTTTTTTTGGTGAAATTTGAAGGCTGTGTTGGTTGCTATTGTGCAGTTTGGGATACCCATTTCGAGTTTGATTCAATTTTGGTGTTTCTCAATCTGTTTTGTGGCAAATTGAATTGGGTCGTCTCTCTCTTCCATGGGTATTTGATGTTGTTTTGGTGTGTCGGTAGATAATGTGTTGTTACTTCCATCTTTTTTTATGCCTATAACACTGTTTGTGATATGTATTGATTTGCATGGTGGGGTACGTGGCTATTTTTTGGTGAATTTCAGGTTTTGGGTGGATTAGGTGTGCTGGTGATTTTTGATTCTTGGTGCTAGTTACCACTTTTTTTCTGGACGTATTTTCCTGTTCTTTTTGTGGTTTTGTTGGGGTCTATAGATGATAGCTTATGATAGAGTTAAACCAATATGGAGTAAATGGCGAAAGCTTTATTCTTGTGGAACCCATATGTTTTGTGTATGATTAAGTAAGAATTGGCTGATAAGGTGGAATGTTTGACTAGAAATTATGTTTGGCCAACCAGAAATATGTGAACTAGGGGTGTCTTTTGTTGACATTGGAGAGATATCCTCTGCGTTGTTTTGAAGTGAGACTGACTAGTGCTTTAATGATGATCCACAATGTGAACTTTTGGTCTGATGTGGTTGGGAAGTAATGATATCATGGTCTTTTGCTCTTACTTAGATTGGTGCTGGTGAACAGGATGTAAAAGCATGTGACAGCCTTAATGGAGTTGCTAGTCTTCAGATGTTTATGAGAGCCATTCAGATCAAGTTGGACTAATAAAGTCTGAATTTAACGGCTCCATTAAGTGTTTGAGGAAAAGTAGATTCTGGAAATGGCACTGGAAAACTTGTATTACCGTTGTGCAAAATCTTTGGTAGTATAGTGTTGCCGGACTAGATTCACATTGATACAGTGCTTCATCCAGTGCTAGGAAACAGTTTTTTTACTTTATTTGCTTTTAATCATAGTGAATTGAATCAATATGTGTAACTTTAACTTGAAGAATCCATGATGTAGTCTAAAAGTATACTTTGTTCGGGCAAGTATGATGTTATCGTCTACATAGGTGTTGGTTGGTTAGTGCTGACATTGATTTTGTGGCAAAATTAGCACTTGCGACTTGCAAGACTTGCCAACTAGGTTGGCCAGTGTTGTGTATACTTTTCTGTCTCATCTCAAGTTTTATGAGAAATATTCCTATTTCATCCTCTGTTTTCTCATTTGTAGGTCTTTGGAGATTTGAGTCTGATTACCATGATTATAACACCCGGGAATAAAACAAGAATTTTTGGAGTACTAAAAACTTAACAAGAAAACAAATAAAATACTTGTCACAAGCAATGATAGGTTAGACACGGCAAATTCTGTAAGCGTTAGATCGATACAATTTTAAAAAAGAGATGGAAACACAAAAGGAAATTTGAAACTTTGAGGTTTTGTTCAAACGAAATGGTATCTTCCACATGTCAGTTGAGAATGTGCGGAAATTCGAATGAGGCAACATCTCGCATCTTGCTCGAGCAAGATGAACAGTAACCACAGAAAATTGTCAATTTAAGCATATAGACCAATAGCCAAGAGTTAACATGAGAGTGCATCCTTGGGGGTTTGATTAATTTTGAAATCAAAGGAATGTTAACAAAGCCGTTAAAGGGAAGGTCAAGAAAAATAAAAGTATTATAGAAGTTAAGGAAATGTGCATAAGTAACTATGATTAATTGTGAAGCACGGTTGATTTAAATATGCTATAGTTATGTGCTAGTTTTCAATCATTGCAATGTATGGTATTATGTTTTATGCATGAGATGGGAAAACCTAGTTATATACAGGGTTTTGATGTTCAAAGTTAAAAGAAAGTCTCTCTCTGGCTCTAAAGAAAAGTGAAGCATTGTTGTTTACCTTAAAAGAATCTTCCTGCAATGCCTTTGTATTTTGAAAGACAGAACATGTGTTAAAGGAAAATTTTTAACGACCTTTCGAAACACAACATGATGTTTTAAGGTTTTCATTAAAACAAGAGAGAGAGAGAGAGAGAGAAAGAGAGAGAGGATTTTTATCAAATAAGAGCTCACATCACACACAGTTGATTGGATATGTTTCACTTACTGAGCTGTGGACTCATAGTTCCACCTATAAAACATTGTTTTACAATAATTGTCATTATTGAGGCAAAGGACTAGCAAATGTGGGAACCGTAGGTTAAAGCTTTGAGGGTATATTTTGGACTTTCTTAGATTTGTATTTTGATATTGCTGACGTATAGGTTGATAGAATATGATTATAAAATGAAAGATAGATGTGACTATTGTAAGGTAGTAGTAGTAGCGCCACGGGAACAAATGCAAATGTCTGCATTTATTTTGGTAGTAGTAGTAGTCATGATGGTGTTTTGATGCATTGCTATGATTGTTCTTATTTTCTGATTCGGAGTGTTTGTTGTTTTAAAGGCTGTGAGTTCACCAGAACGTGAATGGTCGTTATTCAGTATTTTCCAGTTGACCTTCTATAATCTTGTTGCATTATGTAGCAATACAGTTACTGTGAATCATGAAGATATTTTGAACTTCAATTTGTTCATTGTTCTCTCACTTTTTTTTCTCTCTCTCTCTCTCTGATCTTATTGGGATGCTTTTGTTTTCCTCTGAAAATGGAGGATTTTATGGATTATACTTCATTGTGTTTAATGTTTGGGCTAGCTATGAAGATAAATGTTACATATTGGGCCTTGGAAACTCTTAAGTTGGAATCTGAAAGAAGTTTGTAGCTGTTTGTTACTGACTTCAATCAGTCTCAATGGAACCATAATTTATGATACTGAAATTATGGATGTTAAAGACAAGTTTCTTGGGGAAGATCTATTGTCATCCGAAGTGGAGAGATTCAACATCTCAGTATTTTCTTTGACTATATTGTGTTGTTCATGGTCTAAGGACTCGTGAATCTAAATTCTGGTTCTTCATTGGAGTAAGAAAAGCTGATAGTGACAAGCTTAGGCATATCCCTTTGGATTATTTGTTAGATATCCTGGATATCCTAGTTTGGCGAGCTTGGATCCCTAGTATAATCTGGTGACTTGGACTTGGTTGTTTTAGGACTAGTATCTTTTTGAATGTCTTGCATCAGGAGCTTTTCATTTGACTATTCTCCGGGTACAACATCTGAAGGATCATCAAGCATGCTTAGTGAAGTCTGGCTTAGAATATTATTCATAATTACCAGGATCTGATCCAGAGTTAGCACCCTACATATATTTCTTTATACGAGATGATGATATTTATGATAATCAATTCTTCACTCACCATAGTTTCAAGGGGCTGATCCCATATATATGTCCCATACATCCTCCATAAAAATCAAATTTGCTTATTGACTGCTGCTTTTATTGATTGTGGAACTGGAATCTGAATGCCTGTTTAGATGTAAAGACGAAATAATATTACGGCGTTCAGATGACTGAATCAAATTCCCAATCTTGACTAAAAGCTTCGCATCTTCTTCTCCCCCAAGAAACACTAATTACATTGTGCTTCCTTTTTGTTCTTAGTTTACATTTTAATTTAATGTACTACTTCTGTTTGCAGATGTAAAAATTGATGAAATTTTCCTTGGTGTGGGTATCAAAGAACAAGCAGCCAAGGTGCGTTCTCTAGGTTTTTAGTTGGTCAGTGTTTCTACCATGTTAGTGTGGACCGCACAAACTTAACTAATAATTGACTATATAACTGATACATTCTTCTTTTCTGATTTAAGGACAAAATGGAGGCACGCCCTGATTTACCCATTCGAAGATCAGGTGCAAATCAGCTCAGTAGCATGGGGATTTCTGGAGCACTGTCTTCATCTTTACCAGTCCTTCCTACCCCTTTGGAAGAAACATATCCAAAGTTACCAGACTCTCAGCAAGTTTCCATGGAAAGAGAACTTGTAACAAGGCCTCTTACCCATGTGAGTCATTTATCCTCAATCAGTGGAGTAGTTGGTCACATGTTTTCATCATCCTCGGGAATTTCTTCAGATCTTCATTACTCATCTCTTTCACCCCATGAAAAGCTTTCAAGAAACAGTCCTTTTATTTTTCAGTCATCAACTAATGGGGCATCTTTACCTTTCACACATTCTTCTCATTCAGAACCTCTTGAATCTACAACATCAAGTCATTATCCCAAAGAAAACACTGCTTCCTGGCATACTGATTCACTTCCAAGTTTTCTTGATTTTCCTGTAAATACCTCTATTGAGAATGGTCAGGTAGAAAACAGTAATTGTAGTGCTGTCCTGGCATCTGAGGAATTTAGTAAATGGGCAGACCAGCTAATCACCGATGACGATGCATTGGCTTCTAATTGGAATGAGCTTCTTGCTGACACCAACGTTGCAGAGTTGGAACCAAAGGTTTGATCCTCATAAGACACGATGATTATTGACTAATATACACTCACAAGTGAAATGGATAATTTCTAGTATAATTAATTTTCAAATGTTTTGGGTTTGTTTCTTTAGATGCCATACCAGGTGCCCAAACCATCTCCAAATTTTCAGTCACACCAGTCCCAAGTTCATCTGCAGCTTCCTGCTCCATCTGGAGAAATTCATGCTGTTGCTACCCCCTCTTCCTCAGCCCCTGCCTCTTCCTCAGCCCCTGCAAAGCCACGCATGCGTTGGACGCCCGAACTTCATGAAGCCTTTGTGGAGGCAGTCAATCAACTTGGTGGTAGTGAAAGTATGTAACACTGATGCTCTCACTGCACTCTTAGCGTAAAATTATGTAACCTTTTCTTCAATTGATTTATTATTTTCATTTTACAGGAGCCACTCCAAAGGGTGTGCTGAAGCTCATGAAAGTTGAAGGGTTAACAATCTATCATGTGAAAAGCCATTTGCAGGTATTTACGCTTTATTTATTTTACCGTGAGATTAGTTTCCTGCTGAAACAATGTGTGAGTGTGTTTTTGCATGTGTGTTCACTTTTAACTGGAGATCTTGCTCCATTAATTGCAGAAATATAGGACAGCCAGATACAGACCAGAGTCGACAGAAGGTATATAATGCGTGTGTGTATGAGTATATGTGCTTGTTCCTTTTTTGTTATGTTTGTGCTGCTTTCATTTGACCTCAATGTATTAGTTCCTTTTCATTTAAATGTTTCCTCTGCTGGGAAGAATGGGGGGTGGGGAGTTATACCTTGCTGTATCAGTACCTTTCTGTTTGGATTTTTTTTCCTTTGCTGGGAAGAAGTGAGGTGGGATGTTTAAGTATGCATTTAGCCCCATTTATGCTTGCATGGAAATCTTTCAAGTAAAAGGACATTTTTTGATAAATGCATATTATAATGTCTGTTATTTTTTTTGAGGTTTTTGCATTATGTGAAAGAAAAGAGAGAAACAAATAGTGTTGGACAAGACTTTCTGTCCCAAATATAAAATGAGACTCACTTGTTATCATCTGGAGGATTATTATTGTTGTTGTTAGCAGGGTGTCATGTGCTTTATTGCTGGAGATAATTTGTTTTTAAGAAACGTCCCTAAAATATTATGCCATTCTCTTAGTTGTACCATCAAATGAACTTTTCTTGACTCAACTCAACTTAATTAAGCTATAAACCGAAGTAAATTGGGGTCTGCTTCTTCTTTTATTTATTTGTCACATATTTAAAAGATTCTCACTCCACTTATTTGTTGTGACTAACACATATTGGCTTCAGTTATTTGAAGGCAGTGCCTTTGATTAATACATGCTGCTATAAAAGTTTTCTTATTAATGCCTTCTGTCTTGTTGTTTGCTTCAGCTTATGCTAGTTCATTACTGATGTTTTTTGTGGTTGGTGCAGAGATGTTGATTATTTTACCATTTACAGATTACTTCCAAAATATTTAATGCAATGGGTTGTTAAATTCTATTTACAGGATCCTCTGAGAAAAAATTGACTCCAATAGAAGAAATGTCATCTCTTGACTTGAAAACGTAAGTCAACTATTGGTTAATACCTGGAGGAATTTCTGTTGTGTCATTTGGTGGATTACATTTACTCTTTGGCTTGCAGGATTGCATAATTTTGTCTTGTCTGAGAAATTTACTGCAACATGTAATGCACAACATGGTTTATTATATATCGCTCACTATGTTTCCTCATGGGTGACTTGACTTTGGCCTTCATGTTTAATAAAGTAAAGGAATGCTGTGGGTGTTGATAGGCCGTTTCGGGTTATACGTGACACTGCAATGGTAGAGCTTGGGGGTTCTCCTTTCCATAGGATTTTTTTTTTCCTGATGGGTGATAATGATTTCATGAAAATATTAAAAAAAAAATGAATACCTCCTTTTCTTAATGAATTTGATGAAATTTGAAAATTGTTTATGCTCCAAACCTTTAAGCGATCTAAGGCTCTGCTAATAGTAAGCATGAGCCCAGAACCACAAGGAAGGTTGTAGAAATCGACAAGGTTGAAATTTGTTAATACTGTTCCTATAATTAGATGGATATTTCTCATACGTTCATGTTGTGATTTAAGTTGTAAGTCCTATCACCGGTAAGTTCTCATGTATTTTCTTCGGTAATTCTAGTTCGTGAGGAGAGGAAAGTTTTATGTACAATTTTTCTAGCTAGCTCTTTCATTTTTTAAGACTGTAGCCAGCAAGAGCAAAACTTGTTTGTATTTAGCCCCTTGAACGTGTTCTGTGCAGTCACTATTGGCAAGCCTTTGTAATTGATGTTTTCAGCCGAAGTGGCTTTGTAAGCCAGACAGATGGTTATGGGCTTCCATAATGGGTTAAGATTACAGGCTGGGTAGGCTGTTTTCAAGGATGATTCAATGGGCCTGGATTAGGTCCAAAGAGGACACAAGTTTCAAATAATTCAAGCTTATACATGTTTTTGGCTTGTGATTTCTCACATTATCTATTGAATTACTATTCTAAATTTAAATTGATCTATGAACTGTGCTTTGTTACAGAGGTATTGAGATTACTGAAGCTCTGCGGTTGCAGATGGAAGTTCAGAAGCGGCTTCATGAACAGCTCGAGGTATGAATTTGTCTAGGTGGTCTCTTTTCTACTAGATGTATAGAGGATAGCACCTTGTTGGCATTTTTATACTAGACTTGTAAAAAAGAAAGAAAATTGTAATGGCACAGTCAGTTTTTTCTTGCTTTTTTTTTTTTGAGGGAGTTGGGGGTGTGGAGAAGCCACGGTGCAACTTTTGGTCTAGCATTAGTTTCAGGATTTTTTTTTTTTAATTATTATTATTATTCTTTGTCATGAGTGCTGCAATATTGATAATGGCCCTAGTCAAATCATTGATATGTAAAGGAAGTTGCGCATAATTTGTTCACATGAAGCGGTTGGTTTTCATGGGAAGTCCAAAGATGCACTGAAGGAATTGCAGATCTACCATTTTATCTTTTTCCTCATTTTAGAGAAGTAGCACTGCACTTCAAGTATAGTGTAGCTATGATATTTTTCTCTTATTTCTTTCCATTTTTTTTTTTCAAATGGCATTTGTCGGTTTAGTGTTGACAGTGGAAGATTAATTTGCCCTAACCTTTTATTATTCTTAAGGGTCTAATGTTGGCACTGGGTAATACTGATATACCTGACATGGGAACTATTGGTGCTGCATTGCTTATTTAGACATTTTCATAGCAACATTTACTTGGCAATTTTTGTTGGTTGCTTCTATCCTTTTGCTGGGTTGATTGCTCATTGAATCATGGATAAAACATAAGGGTGTTTCTTGTGAGCATTGATTACTATGAATATTTTGAGGCCATATCCATCATGCGTGTGGAACGTGTCTCTAGCTGTAATCCCATCCCCCTTCTTTTCGGTTAGTTTCGGTGTTGCTGTTTCTGTAATTTGTGGTGTTAATATTGCTATCTTTAAGCTCTGAGCAGATTCAAAGAAATCTACAATTGCGAATAGAAGAACAAGGAAGATGCCTCCAAATGATGTTTGAGAAGCAATGCAAGTCTAGTATTGACAAGCTGAAGGCACCAGCATCCACTTCGGAGAACCCCTCTGCTCTGTCTTCTGATGCAGTACCGGATTCCCCTGACAAAATCGAACCAGAAGCCTCCCAGGTAGACCACGATAAAACAATAACTGAACCAGGCAGTGCCAACACTAGGATGGAAGAAAGTTCGCCAGAGCAAAAGGCACCTGAAACTAAAGCTCCTCAGAATTCTGAGCCCGATGTTTGTGAAGCTAATTCTCAACCCTCAAAGCGTCCAAGAAAGGATGAATAGCCCATATTCATCGGCCAAATAAGCACTGGACTGAGAAGAGGTTACTTATTAATGGAAAATAGTATTCTTGAGACAGACATAGCTGACTAATGGATAGAGCTTTGGAACTGGAACTGGGGTTCCTCTCGTCTTTCTATTATATCATATGATTCTCAAGGACAATTTGCATTGTGCAGTAACAAAGTTGAGTCAAGTTTTGATCATAATTCTCTTCAACCCTCTCATTTGTACGCTTTAATTTAAGCAAGGATGAAGACGCATAAAGAATTGTTGCAAGAATCCTGCTGATTATGCCTGCATGGGAATCTATTTTGCGGTAAAAATCTGTGTCCTCAGTTTTAAGTAATCAATAATCATGGCACTCCCTTATAATGATCTCATTCATCATTTGTACTACGGGAAATAGGATCCTCTTCATTTCATTTGAAATTGAGAATATTTGGTTAGTGTTTTTTAGAAGGGTAAAATTGTCATTTTAATTTTTCTGACAATTTTACCCTTCTAAAAACACCAACGGGAAATGAAATGGAGAGGATCATTTTTCGTACTTACGGCGCTTGTTGGCATGTGATATGTTTGCATGCTTTCAATTCTATTGAAACCGACAAGAATATCTTTTACGGTAATTTTTAAAAGAACAAAGTTTTCCTCCGGTTGTTTGACATTCTTTCAACTTAGATTATTAAATTGATATTAGTCTTAAAAGCAAGTAATTCTTTTAGGCACATGTCAATTTAATGTACCGAAATGCATGTAAAATTTATGTGTTCTTATTAAAAATGTATGTGAGAATCACATGCAACGGATGTTAGTTTTAACCCTAATTCACTTTCTTATTGTCTCTCAGTAGGGGGTGGTTTTCACTATTCGGCAGCCATCCATAGGGGCGGAATCTACTTTTATTCACCCCCAATGAACGAATAATTTGTGATTATCCATTCATGTTAACCATTTTTTCTTCCTCGCTTCAAGCTTTGGAATGCCCAAAAAATTCATCAAAATACAAATCCTCCTTTGGTTCATCAAAATAAAAGATCAACGCCAAACCCAATATCCAAATCATCAAAATACAAAATCAATCCAAAATACAAAAACTAGATATACATGCATATAAAATAATGGGCATGTGGGTGGGCGGATATTATCCACACCCATGTACCCATATATCGTTATCTGCCTGTATAGCAAAAAGTAGGCACATCCACCCAAGGTAACGGGTCAAAAATCCACCCATTACCCGTATGAGGGGATGGATTTGAGTGGTTGGACCAAATAAGATTTTTTCTAACTTAGTCTATTAAACTGACATATATATTTAGAATGTGATTTTTACATGCATTATGTCAGTTTAACAAACTAAGTTTGAAGAATTTAGAAGAAAAGTTTATTACATTAAATGAGGGGATAGTGAAAAGGGGACCCATGTACCCCAGGGGTAATAGGCCAAAAGTCCATAACACTTAGGTGCAAGCAGATTCAAGCGGTTGTCCCGCCCACTGCTTACCCCTAAAAGAATGTATAGAGAATAATAAAATTTTCTCCAATCCAGTCTATTTAAGTGACATATGTACTCAAAACACGTGACCTTAATCTTAGCAAGTTCTCTTGTTGTGTCTAACCTTATCCCTTAAGTGTAATGGGCTATTTATGCATACACAATATTATCATTTTCTTGACTGCAATTATTATTGTTCTCTGTATTTTACTTGACTAAACCTTATCATAAAAGGTTAACCACGTCTGCATTATCATTTTAAAATGAATAGGCAAGTACTTCCAATTGAAACTCTCTAAAATCAACCATATAAACAAACACCATTGTAATTAATCCATTTACTCAATGTGGGTAAATACACCTCCCATACACGGGACTAGCTTTCTGGAATGTCACGATAATGTTGATCATAAGAAGTAAAAACTCAAGTGGATTATACTATTGGCTATGATCTTGTAGAAATAATTATATATAGTACATATATATAACCTAAATTATGGGTTGTGATGTTGCAAGATGGCTAGGAGATCCATTGCTGAATTGTTCTANAGGGGATAGTGAAAAGGGGACCCATGTACCCCCAGGG
This sequence comes from Carpinus fangiana, assembly GCA_006937295.1. Taxonomy (NCBI): domain Eukaryota; kingdom Viridiplantae; phylum Streptophyta; class Magnoliopsida; order Fagales; family Betulaceae; genus Carpinus; species Carpinus fangiana. The sequence goes on from CM017321.1 coordinate 37,754,705, forward strand.
GTAATAGGCCAAAAGTCCATAACACTTAGGTGCAAGCAAATTCAAGCGGTTGTCCCGCCCACCGCTTACCCCTAAAAGAATGTATAGAGAATGATAAAATTTTCTCCAATCCAGTCTATTTAAGTGACATATGTACTCAAAACACGTGACCTTAATCTTAGCAAGTTCTCTTGTTGTGTCTAACCTTATCCCTAGAGTGTAATGGGCTATTTATGCATACACAATATTATCATTTTCCTGACTGCAATGATTATTGTTCTCTGTATTTTACTTGACTAAACCTTATCATAAAAGGTTAACCACGTCTGCATTATCATTTTAAAATGAATAGGCAAGTACTTCCAATTGAAACTCTCTAAAATCAACCATATAAACAAACACCATTGTAATTAATCCATTTACTCAATGTGGGTAAATACACCTCCCATACACGGGACTAGCTTTCTGGAATGTCACGATAATGTTGATCATAAGAAGTAAAAACTCAAGTGGATTATACTATTGGCTATGATCTTGTAGAAATAATTATATATAGTACATATATATAACCTAAATTATGGGTTGTGATGTTGCAAGATGGCTAGGAGATCCATTGCTGAATTGTTCTACACAATCAGCATTCAAGTTTGCAACCACGTTATGAATCTTACCATTTGGACAAGTGCATGCAATCGTTTCATTCACCAGTGGTTTCTCAAATTTTTTGTTCGCAGGTAGCTAAAAAGGCTTGACAGATTTATGACATTGCAAGAGGATCTGCAGGCCTAAAGCTCCTTCAAGTGCGAAGATGCTAGAAGGATCAGCTTGCTGAGCCGAAGCACTTTCCTACTTCCAAGAGCTTGCTGATCATCATCTGTTGGTCTATAGTAAAATTAATATACCTTCATTCATAGCAGCTGAGGAGGATATCTTGGAAATTAAGGCCAAAAGGGCTTTCCTTCGTCGATGATCTTCATGGGTTTTGAATATATATATATATATAAGAGGGTAGTTTGCAGTCACCCCAACAAACGCAGAAATTAATGAAGTTTTGTGGTTCTCATTGTTGTTGGCAGGTTCTTGTCCGATGATGTCTTTTTTTTTTTTTGGTGAGTAATTGTCCGATGATGTTAATGCCTCTGTTTCTTTTTCTTCTTTTCATTTATTTCTGTTTGTCAAGGTTCACATTTTGGTGTAATATTGGAATATATGTATCTTTGATTTGAAGGAAAGAGTGCAGGTCAATGCTACTCATCCTAGCTACCATATTATTCTTTAATTAAAAGAATATAGAAAAATAAAATTGTTATAGTATTAATTAAACAATTAAATTCACAATTTCCTATCAAAATAAGTTGGTGGCATAATTAATAATTTAACATTGTATTTTTTATTTTTAATCAAATGAGAAAATTGGTTACAGTGAAGATCTTTTCCACTCCAAATCTGAAAGGAAGAGAAATTGGGCGCTTCTAAAATTAAAACAAGGATGAGCTCTACAAAAACCATCCCAAAATAAAAATACATGGTAGCAAATACAAGCAAATAATAGGAAATGGGCCAAAAATTGGCCCCGTCCTCTGGGTCTTGGTTGAAAAAACCAAGAAAGTGCACCACAAAGGGTGTTTGAAGAAGCTGGCCAAGAATCTGACCAGCTTGAAGAGGCACTACATTTTCATCAGGAGCCATTGGAGAGGAGAGCACCCGTAAATTTCAGCACAAAAGTCAACAAATTAAAACCCAACAACAGATCAGGGAGACAAGAGTCCAAATAACGCCACAAAACAAGACAGAAATACAAGAAAACTATAGCAAAGTTAACACAACAAACAAAAAAGAAATACAAAGCAAAAAATAAAAAAAATAAAAAAAAAACCACAAAACACCAGTTGCAGCAGTGGGGAGCACTAGAGAAGCCACGGATAGAGCAGAGTAGTTCCCTCGCAAAGTGCCTGCGAGTAAGATTCACACTAACCCTTCTAATTATACCCATGCCTCGACACGAACCCGACATGCCACATTTAAAGCTAGCAATTTTTTACGCGACCAACGACCCCGACACGAAATTAGCGGATTCGGATTAAGATAGATCTGACCCGTTTAATCAAATGAATCAGATTATAACTAGCCAATACAATATTATACCTAGCATGTACTCTTCGACACAAACTCAAATTCGAACAAAAATTGCAACCCCTAATTGTGACACATGCAAGGTGTGCATGCAACATTTTTATGATAATATATGGTAGTTGGGTTGTAGATGGTAGCGTCAGGCTTTAAAGGCTTTGAGTCTAAGCTAGCGGCCAGCAAAGCAAGCAAAGGAAACCAACTCGATCCCTCCTACCTATCGCTCGCTAACGTCTCTTAGACTCAAACATATGACTTCCCAACTCACAGTTGGTAGAGACTCTCGAACCCACACATTTTAACCTCCAACCTCTTCTTCGCTATAATATCTCCTTCAACCCACTTCTCTCTTCTCACCAGCTCCCAGTCCACATTCTTTTTCCTGCTTTCATCTTCTTTTTGCTTGTCATGGCCTCCAACGCCATGACTGGCGGCCTTGTTGCTGGTTCTCACACCAGAAACGAACTCCATGTTTTGCCGGGTGCTGACGAGGTAACTAATTAAGCTTCTTCTTTATCTCTTTCATTACCCTTCTTTTCGTCCGTTTGGTTTAGCGGTTTCAAAACATGTAGTTTGAAAAAATAGCGATTTTAAAGCACGCTTAAAGTGCGTTTGGCACTGAGATTTCGCAGACCAAAAATGCAATCTTAAACCAACTCGAAAAAAATGTATCTTTGGAAGTGTATCGATTTGAAAATGTTTGACAAGAGGACTAAACTGCAATTTACCAAAAACGCTTAAAGACATTTTTTAAAATCGTGTTTTCAAATCGCACGTTTTAAAATCACAAATTCAAACAGACCCTTAATGAAAATACAGTTAAACATTTAGTAAAATAACAATTGGACCCGTTTCTTAAAAAAAAAAAAACCACACCACTTGCTTGCAGATCTACAATTTGAAAACTTCCATTTTTTTCAAACGCACACTCAAAAACACTTTTTGTCTGCAAAATCGCAAGGCAAACGGACTCGAATTTTCACTTCTCTTAGGCTTTTTTCTTTCTTTCTTTCGAACAACCATGTTACTTTGAAAGCATGATAAAAAAGAGTGAAATAAGTTATGTCAATATTTTTCTTACGAATGTTCTTGGTGGCAGCAACGGCCTCCAACCAGTCAGTCGGCGTCAAAAATTTGCAGAGTTTGTGGCGATGAGATTGGATACAAAGAAGATGGTGAGTTGTTTGTGGCGTGTCATGTGTGCGGCTTCCCCGTTTGCAGGCCTTGTTATGACTATGAAAGGAGTGAAGGCAACCAGAGCTGTCCTCAGTGCAACACTCGCTATAAGCGCCACAAGGGTTAGCTTAATTAAGCCCTCATCATTTTAACCCTGTAAACTTCAGATTTTCAATAGAAATGGGACTCAAAACATAAGGTTTTCTGATTTTCTCTCTCTCCAGGATGCCCTAGAGTTGCTGGAGACGACGAGGACAACTTCGATGCAGATGATTTTGATGATGAGTTTCAGCTTAAGAATCGCCATGATGATTCTGATAGGCAGCATGTTGCTGTCCATTCGGTAATATCATATAAATTATATGAGAAATATTATTTAGTAAATTGTTACACGACTGTTATACATCTGGGATACATCTGGGATGATGAAATAGCGAAAATTAGCCCTCGATTTTTTTTCACAATTCCTTATCGATTGAAAAGTTGATTTTCACTGTTATGTTATCCCCTTGTATAGAAATTATATAGCAGTCTATTAAAAAAATTCGAGAGAATTCAAACAGTAGGAAAGGACTTATGGTGATGTGAGTTTTGCAGGAAAATGGGGACTACAATCACCCGCAGTGGCATCCTACTGGTTCTTTTGCAGGAAGTAGTAAGAGATCTTTTAACATAAAGTGATTAATTTATTTCTTCCATGATCATTTATTGATCAATGCATTTTTGGGTGGTGTTGAATTGGATGTGTAGTAACTGGTAAGGATTTTGAAGGCGAGAAAGAGGCCTACAGTAATGCGGAATGGAAAGAAAGAATAGAGAAGTGGAAAGTCAGGCAAGAAAAGAGAGGTTTGGTGAACAAAGATGATGGAAATAATGATCAAGGCGAAGAAGATGACTACCTGTAAGTGTAATTATAAACTGAATCACAAAAAATGTATTATTTTCGTGCATTTCTCAATTGCAAATTGAGAGTTTACCAAAGGTTTAACTGCGTTTTTAAAAACCGCATTTTCAAATTGCGTGTCTTGAAAACTCAAAGATATTGAAGATTATATTCTTCAAACTGTGCACCAACAATGATAGCTTCCTTTTGCAGTTTGGCTGAAGCCAGGCAACCGCTGTGGAGAAAAGTACCAATTTCCTCAAGCCAAATAAGTCCATACCGCATAGTCATTGTTCTCCGGCTCTTCATTCTTGCTTTCTTCCTCCGCTTTCGAGTTATGACTCCAGCATATGATGCTTATCCCCTGTGGCTCATCTCTGTAATCTGCGAGATATGGTTTGCCTTCTCTTGGATTCTTGACCAATTCCCTAAATGGTTCCCTATCACCCGAGAGACTTACTTGGACCGCTTGACCATGAGGTTTGAGCGTGAGGGAGAACCAAACCGTTTATCCCCAGTTGATGTCTTTGTGAGTACTGTCGACCCTCTCAAGGAACCGCCAATCATAACTGCAAACACTGTTCTTTCCATCTTGTCTGTCGATTACCCTGTTGAGAAGGTGAGCTGTTATGTGTCGGATGATGGTGCATCAATGCTCCTTTTTGATACACTATCAGAAACTGCTGAGTTTGCAAGAAGATGGGTGCCATTTTGCAAGAAGTATAGCGTTGAGCCAAGGGCCCCTGAGTTCTACTTCTCTCAGAAGATTGACTACTTGAAAGACAAGGTGCTGCCCAGCTTTGTGAAGGACCGCAGGGCCATGAAAGTAAGCAATTCAACAGATTAAGAAAAGTGAAAATTTTCTTTGCAATTGATCAGCTTTCTTGCAACAGTACTTCCCCATATACCAAATGAGGCTTAAGGAAGTGTGTTTGTGTTGTGTATTGCAGAGAGAGTATGAAGAGTTCAAAGTAAGGATTAATGCATTGGTGGCAAAGGCTACTAAGAAACCAGAAGAAGGATGGGTGATGCAGGATGGTACCCCGTGGCCAGGAAACAACACTCGCGATCATCCCGGCATGATTCAGGTTTAATAAATATTGATTAAATGATTAAATTTATCATTTTTTGTCATCTTAAGCTTTGGGGACAGCCGGTAATTTAACACTTTTCTTCTCGGATAACTATATGTCATCAAAATGTGACTCCTAATTGACATTTTAGCCTCTGTTTGGTTCTTGGAATGACTATGGTAAGGGAAAATAAAATGAATGAAAAATAACTTCATTTTTGAAGAATTTGCTGGCTTTTTTTTACCTTTCCAAATTTTCCCTTATTCTTTTCAACAACCAAACACTATGCTACTTTAGTTGAGAGGGTCTATTGCCTAAAACTGCTAAAACTTTGCTTTGCAGGTATATCTTGGAAGTGAGGGTGCACTAGATGTGGAAGGTAAGGAGTTGCCACGGCTAGTATATGTTTCCCGTGAGAAACGTCCCGGCTATCAACACCACAAGAAAGCTGGTGCCATGAATGCTTTGGTGGGTAGCTCGTTATTCAAACAATGTCATTCTGGGTGGTGCAGTTGGGATATATATCTATCAATTCATATAACTTGGATATTGTTGTGTATGTGATCAATAGGTTCGAGTTTCTGCAGTGCTTACCAATGCACCTTTCATGTTGAATCTGGATTGTGACCACTACATCAACAATAGCAAGGCTGTAAGGGAAGCCATGTGCTTTTTGATGGATCCCCAGCTAGGAAAGAAACTCTGCTATGTCCAGTTTCCTCAAAGATTCGATGGCATTGATCGACACGATAGATATGCTAATCGCAATATTGTGTTCTTCGATGTAAGTCTTAAATGTTGTCATCTGCTGATCTGCATAACAATTTTCACAAATGTCTGACTAAGACTTTCATTGTTCTTTGGTTACAGGTTAACATGAAAGGCTTAGATGGCATCCAAGGTCCAGTGTACGTCGGCACTGGAACTGTCTTCAACAGACCGGCATTGTATGGCTATGATCCACCGGTGTCTGAGAAGCGGCCAAAGATGACATGTGACTGCTTGCCTTCGTGGTGCTGCTGCTGTTGTGGTGGTTCAAGGAAGTCAAAGCCAAAGAAGAAAGATGAAAGAGGCCTGCTTGGGAGAATCTACACCAAGAAGAAAAAAATGATGGGGAAGAACTATGTGAGGAAAGGGTCAGGATCCATGTTTGATCTTGAAGATATTGAAGAAGGGCTTGAAGGCTATGATGAGTTGGAGAAATCATCACTTATGTCACAAAAGAATTTTGAGAAACGTTTTGGACAATCACCAGTGTTCATTGCTTCCACTCTTATGGAAGAGGGTGGCCTTCCCGAAGGAACTAGTCCAACATCACTTATCAAGGAGGCCATTCATGTTATCAGCTGTGGCTATGAAGAGAAAACTGAATGGGGCAAAGAGGTATATTAGCTCTTAGCTCCATTACATGATTTATGGGAATTTATGACTTGTAAGATCACAAAATGATTAATTTCTTCCCCTTGCAGATTGGGTGGATATATGGTTCTGTCACAGAAGATATTTTGACAGGCTTCAAGATGCACTGCAGAGGATGGAAGTCAGTGTATTGCATGCCAAAAAGACCAGCTTTCAAGGGGTCAGCTCCAATCAATCTATCAGATCGTTTGCACCAAGTTCTGAGATGGGCTCTCGGCTCTGTTGAAATTTTCCTTAGTCGCCATTGCCCTCTATGGTATGCTTATGGAGGAAAGCTGAAATGTTTGGAGAGATTGGCTTACATTAACACCATTGTTTACCCTTTCACTTCCATCCCTCTGCTCGCATACTGCACCCTTCCAGCCGTCTGCCTTCTGACTGGAAAATTCATCATCCCGACTGTAAGTAGCACTAAAAATATTTTGATTTGTATTCTTCCCATCTAGCCATGCACACAAGCTCTAATCGGATAACTTATTTGTTCTTCAGCTGACAAACCTTGCTAGCATATATTTCATGGCTCTTTTCCTCTCCATCATAGCAACGGGCGTGCTTGAGCTCAGATGGAGCGGTGTGAGCATCGAGGACTTGTGGCGTAATGAGCAATTCTGGGTGATTGGTGGCGTCTCAGCGCATCTGTTTGCTGTATTTCAAGGCCTCCTCAAGGTCCTTGCTGGAGTTGACACCAACTTCACTGTGACATCCAAGTCAGCTGATGATGCAGAGTTTGGGGAGCTCTACCTATTCAAATGGACCACCCTTCTCATCCCACCAACTACTCTTATAATCTTGAACATGGTGGGAGTCGTGGCCGGAATTTCCGACGCCATTAACAACGGCTACGGCTCATGGGGTCCATTATTCGGGAAGCTGTTTTTCGCCTTCTGGGTCATTGTGCATCTTTATCCTTTCCTCAAAGGTTTAATGGGAAGGCAAAACAGGACTCCTACCATAGTAGTACTTTGGTCTGTACTGCTTGCATCAATTTTCTCATTGATTTGGGTTCGAATTGATCCTTTCTTGCCAAAGCAAACCGGACCAATCCTTAAACAATGTGGGGTGGACTGCTAGACATGCTTCTTTGATTCACCTTTCCCTTTACATGATTCCCATTATAGTTTATGCCACTTGTTGTTTGTTTTAATCTTTCCTAAGCCTCCAAAGAGAGTTTGTTGTGAATAGTCATTTTCAGAGAGATTTCGTTGGTAATGTACAAAAGGGGAGCCCCTGGCATATTCACTTACAATTATTATAAGAAACACTTTTATCCTGACAAAACTTTCTTTCTTCCTTCCTGTGCTGTGAATTGCATTTTGTGGTTATCATACATTTATGTGTCATAATCCTCCCGAATCATGCACATTTTCTAGACACATACATATCGGGTTGCCTATTGAGACATGTTTTGGTAGTCTCATAAAATTTGAAGAGTGTTGCTAGATGTATTACAACTTTTATTATAAGTTTCTTATAAACTAATATATCAATCCAAGTAACACTTGCCACGCTAACCATGTGAGTTTATAAGAAGTTGTAGTAAAAATTATACTAATCCAAAGCATTTTCCAAATTTGGAAATATTTGCTCTGCAGCTATGAAAGTGATAGCTAGATCTTGCATCATAAACAACAAGCTAACATAATTACTTACAAGAAATTAAGTATAAGCAGGGACCGAAAAAAGAAAAGAAATTACAAAATTTTATTAGAGGTTTAAAGTACCAAATCCTTGTAAATTGGTCAGTTAGACACAACATACAAGAAAAGAAATTAATATGGCTTGCCACCATATTGAGGGGTTTGAGTCACAAAGGGGGCGATTTATGGGCTAAATTAAAATACTGATAGGTGAGTGGAGCCACCAAAAGGAAAAGGGCTACCATCAGGTCAGTGTCAATAAAGTGGGCTGCCGTAGATGTCAGTCATAAAAGCATGGTGGTATGTTACAATCATAATGTCCCACATGGCTTAAATTTAATTTTAACCATGTATACATAAGCTCTTGAGCACCATTCCCTTGTAAGTCGATTTTGAAGGGTGAGTTCTACCCAAAATTTGTATCATTTGATATCAAAGGCAATTATGGCTTCGCTGCCATCTTCCAATTTAGGATTACCAAGAACTTATGATGAATATAGGTGAACAAAAGCTTGCACCCAATTTGCCTTTACCTGAAGTCCTTATCTCTTGATTGGGTTACCGCCAGTTAGCTATTAGTGAAATAAATAACCGCCCACTAACCGTTTTTTCAAAATTGGGCTTTTTTTGGGCATTTTGGGCTTTTATTATTATTGTGGCATTTTTTACCATCATTTGTTTTTTGTATTTTTAGTGTCTTCTTGAGCCTCATTGATATAAAAAGAGCCTATATTGAAAAATCAAAAATATTTCACCCCAAATTTACATTTACTTGTACTTTAAAAAAAATCCTTAAATTATATCATACGATTAATGATTTAAATTATTATCATATTTACTTATAATATTTTTTCTTTGAATTGAACTTATTATATAATGGTAAATGGTAATACTCAAACTCCTAAGTCCTAAATTCCTAAAGTACCTAATAATGCTTTGATTAAATTGTAGTTATAAGTAATATACTGTTTAATTCAATTGAATCAATTGTGATTATCATTGTACATGAATAATATGAATCATATGATTAACTTGTAGACTTATAACTTATGAGTTATGTCATATTATATATGTGTAATTTGTTATTATATAATCAAATGATTTAATGATCAATTGATCATGTGATATAATTATATAAATTATAATGATAATATATTAATACTCAAATTGTGATTTAATAATCAAATGATTATGTTATATATAAATATTATTATAATTATAATTATAAAAAAAATAATAAATTATATAAAAAGGTGGCTAGCGGTTACAGAACCTGTAACCGCTAACTGCTAAGCGGTTATATCGGTTAGACGGTTAACGATTATAACGGTTAGTGAGCGGTTTCTAACCGCCCGCATTGACACCCCTGGAGAAAAGAGATGTTCTTCAACAATGGCTGATTTTATTCTTGTTTTCCAAATTCATCCTTGAGGACAAGGACGTTTTCAAGCGGGAATGAATGTTACAAGTCTTTCCATATTAGGCTAGCTATATTAATTTTATATATTAGGTTTATATTATGTTAGCATAAGTTGGCTAACCCTAGCCGTATTAAGCAATGACGAAGGGAGGGGGGACCGGGGTGGGCCATGGTCCCCCCAAAATAAGGAAAAATAAAAATATAAGTAAAAAATAAAAATAAAAATAAAAAAGTAAATTTTTTTTTTTTTACATGTCCACACAAAGGTAGGAGTTGGAGGATTCGAACTTGTGACCTCCGCTTCATATAGCCCCCCTCCCAAATTTTTTTTTTTTTAATTTTAGTCATTTAGGCCCCCCTCCCAAAAAAATTTTGGCCCTACTTTTAGATTTTATGGCCATATCCAATAAAAAATTTTGGCCCTTTTTTTTTTTTTTTTTTTTTTTTTTTTGAGCTAAACCCATTAATTTTTTTTTTTTTTTTTTTTTTTGGCCCTTACTTTCAAATGTCTACTTTTTTTGCCCTCACTAATGCTCACTCTTTTTTTTCGCCCTTAGGTAGATTTTAGTTCATAAAAAACAACAAAAATAATTTTTTTTAATAAAAAAATTCTAAAGAACCGATTTTTTTTTTTTTTTTGCGCTAGCCCCCTTCCATCAAATTTTCTGGCTCCATTCCTAGTATTAAGGTTATGAACTTATGATATTGTCTTTATTTTATTCCATATAAGAGTATTGATAATTCAGCCTTAAAAATATTGTAACAGTTTGTTTATTTAAATGTCATTATGTTACGAATAAATGATAAAAAGAATTAATCTCAAACCTTGTGTTTGAAAGGTCTAAGTTCCCTTAAAACCTAAATTATCCCGTTACGAACTTAGGTTCGTAACAAAAAATTGGATTAGAATTTTGATCAAGTATATTTAGTTAAATTTGATTCTAATAATGAATCACACTGGATAAAAGACCTGAATTTTAAGCTGAAATTCATTAGCTCCTTAAAGTGTGGCATGATTAGCATGAATCACTTCGGATTAGAGCATAAAATCCAAGTACTCATATCACTCTTCTAAAAACATTCTGAGCACAAAAACGGGTAATGTGCTTAAAACATGAGGTGGTACTCCTTTGAAGTGCAAGACTCACCCCTAAGACGCAAGTCACAGTGATCTTCAAATCCGCATTGATCTTTCAATTTTTTTAGGCTATGGGTTCACCGCAGATCAATTTCAATCGGATTTTCTACAATTTCCTCGACATTTTCTATCTCAAATATCTCCACAATCATCCATGTTTCCCTCTTCAGCCTTACCATGAAATTGTAGCAAATTATCATCTTCAATTCAGAATTCTTCAAGTTGTACCTTTTCTCCACATTCCTCGAACGCCAACTTCAATTAAAAGGGCACATCCTAGTCTTAAATTATGAGCCACTAGAATTTGCCAACTGAGGGGCATAAATAAACATTTTAGCCCCTGCTATAGCTTTAATTAAAAGAGCACACTAGAAGCTTTTTTTTTCTTCTGTTTTTACATTATCTACACCCCTTCTAAAGCAGCAGCCGAAATACAAAGCCCTATGGTTCCAGCAGTACGATAGCCTGAGATTTAGTGGCAAGATTTTTGCATAGATGGCCAACGGCTTTGGATCACCTATGGTCTATCTACAAAGCCCTGTACAAATGCATCTCAAAAAACTACCCTTTTTTTTGCTTCACACCTCAATCCCAGCGTTCAACTCATTGACAAGATTGCCAATATCCTGATACTCGGCCACTAGACATAATTAGAAGGAGCAAATTCAGTAGGGTAAAAACTGCTTCATCAAAATTTCTTCATTTGGGGGAAGGCTATTACATTAACAAATATAGCAGGTAGACAATCCCCCTTCACCATTATTCATCTTGCAATAGTTGCACATCTAGATCCTGTGCCATGAAAACACAAACGTCATCGTTAACTGCAGTAGCAGCAACAGTAATCAGGACAATCAAGAATTGAAGCAAATATTGGCCATATTTCCTCAAACCATTTAAGAAAAATTGCAAGATTTGGTTAATGTAATTTTAAAGCTCAATATAGTGTTTCATTTGAATCCTACACTCTTTTTTCTTAATTAAATATCACCTTCTTAAAAGGGACATGAAAAAATATCATTGACATTAAAGCTTGCAATTTAATGATGACATCTTCTAAACAAAATATATAGTCTTCCAATATGAAAGCTTCCTCTGACACTTTAATAATTTCATAATGAACCATTAACAGTGCATAAGCATAAAAATTAGCTCAGAATCACAAGCAATGAACTCAAGCTACCACAAGTGCACAAAATCATTAACAAGGAAAATAAAGGTCAATAAGATGATGCTTCCATAAAGAAAGATGCGTGACCACTGCATATTAGAAATTTGATAAAATATACTTACTAATTGATCGCTTCATGTTTCTACAGAATTTGCTACCACATAGACACCGGAACACCTTGACAGGCTGATCATGGTCGTCAAAATCGATGCCATAATCCTGTAGCACATCATGTATAGCAGCTTAACAGAGAGCAAATTGAGAATCAGGATTTGTTGCATACATAAACTAAGTTCAACGTTGGTTTTTATTACTCGTAATATGAAATGTTCTCTAATGACAAGACAGCATGATACAACTGAATCTATATATCCAAAAAGAAAATAGGGCCAAGTTAATGCGCAACTGCATGTACAAACTCAAGCGTGCAAGCACATGTACCAAAACATATAAAGTTAAGAGAAAGTCTAAATGTCCTTCTCTTTATCCAATGGCTGATTTTCAAAAAAGTTGTATGGGAGGACAAATAGTTGCTCTCTAAAGCTAAAGGATACCATCCTTGATTTAGTTGATTTTCCAGCCCATACCCCAAATCAAAGTGAAAAAAAAAAAAAAAAAAAAAAAAAAACACCTTAGGATGTGTTGACACACTTTGTACCAGACATGGAACTGTATTTTGTTTAATTCATGCCATCCATGTTCTTCATTTGGCAGCAGTACACATAATAACAATATAAACCAAATCATGCTATATGCACAACCATGAACAATCTAATAAAAAACACTGCTCACCCACGTAAGCTCTTCCAAGGCAGCCACCACTCTTGTAGTGAAGAAAGCAAACTACATTAGAAACAGACAAATAAATGCTCCATTAGACTTGCTACTAAATATAACTAAGTCTGCTATCAGCAAGCAAGGAAATCGCAGAAAATACAAATAAAAGATTCAAAGATTCCATACATGGTAGTAGGTATGATCAGGGGTCTCCACTTTAACAGGGATCTCAACCAAGTTTGCATCCAAACACCTAGTGAAATAAAAAATGAATTGATCAGATGTTCTGCAAATTGAATCACTGGTAAAACATTTATTTAGCTAGTTAAGGCACAAGCCTCAATTTGTCACCATCTATTGCATACAGATAGCAATGCAGTCTCTCTTTTTCTTTTTCCGTGATAAATAAAAATTTATTGCAATAAAGAGACTTGAGTAGACAGGTTTGCAAGCAGTCTTCTCCTCATATGTTGTTTGGATAATTAGTTCACCTAGGCATTCACAGATCATATTCATTCCAAATAAACATTCCTCCTATGGACTAATCATTGATGTGTGTGAAGCAACACAAAGATTTCAATAAGTTAGTCTTATTATGCCACCAAGGGAGAAGAAGATGGAGGGAGGAAAGACAAGAGAAGAGGTGGGGTAGGACGAGCATTTTGATTATTTTCTTCAGTTACTCTCCTGCTTTTGATTGTTCAAACAATGCAACAAACTTAACATGCGTGGTAATCTTGCCATCTTTTTGCTCTTCTTTTTTTGGGGGGTTGGGGGGGTGGGTTTGCACCTAAATTCATCCTATATCATTTCTGATTGAAAATAATTAATAACAATCCATTTCAGAAATTGAGGTCAGTTTTTTAATATTTCAAATGAGCACATACAAGTTAGGTATCAGATTTGTGAATACATTCATATCAGCACCTTCACTACACTAATTGTCTTGCATTACGCAAAAGTTTCGTACTAAACAAAGAAATAAGTAAATATATAAACAGATACAAAGAGGTCAGTGTCATTGAGGTTTAAACAAGTACCTATGATTAATAAACCTAGCAACATTGCCAAAAAATGTTGCATCCAAACAGAGAGCTTCTTCACTCTTCAGAGCTCCTGAACCCCATTCTGCATCCAGTAGCACTGAGTGGGTACGTTTCCCACTGTTGTTGCTTTCCAAGTTCCTCTCATATAACTCTGAGCTGGTTAAAATTTCTCCAACATATTCACACACAAATGCACCTTTTGGCAGGTCCTCAAGGGTTCGGAGGCCCCACCCTTTTCCTTCAGGAGTGCAAAACACCTAAAATACAGAACAAAACAATCACGGAAGCTACATGAGAACAAACAACAGGATATTTCAAAAGCAAATTCAAGAATAACTATTAGTGAACATAGGAAAACAACAATATAACTCCACATTCTAGCAGAAAGACCAAGGTACAGTCCCCACCTGCAACTTGCAAGATATACCTCGCTGCACCACTCGATTGCCACAGTTTTTACTACAGCCACATTTGCTCCAGCATTCTTTGATATACTTCCTCCTCAAGTGGCCTTTGCATGGTTCTAAACAATCATCAATCCTCGGTCTTTCAAGTGGACATTCTCTACAATATAAGTGCTGGTGTCTTTGTGGGTCACGAGTCATAGAGATACACTCTTCCAAAAATTCTTCCCTCAGAAGATCTCCTTTTGCGTATGCAAACTGGCCTCCAGTTGTGTTTGCACAATGACAAAGTGTAGATAAGGACAGGCAATCACCCAAACAAGCTGAACAACAATCCTCGTCTCCAATCCGAGAGAGGGTGAAGTTAACATTAGCATTTTGGAAAATAAGGTTTCGAGGTATGTACTTAAAGGACGGTAGACATTCACTGTTGATTTCATTGACCCATGAAATTCTGACCCTTTCTTCTCCTTTTGTTAAGTCATTAACATCATGAAGAGACCTTAAATCACTAGGGGGATTTTTTTGCTGAGGGACAACCACCAAACAACGCGAATTTGTTGATTCAGGGTCTTCCAATTCCTTTTCACGTTCACTTTCAGTATAGCCATTTGGAATAATCTTCTTACTGGCTTGTTTCTGTCCATCAAGTCCATTCAGAGATGTCGGAAGTCTTGAAAGAAGTTCAGCCACTTCAGCAGAGCATTGAATATTGACTGATCCATTTGAAGATGGCATGCACAAACCTAGTTCATTGCCTCCAGCGTCTTGCACAGAAGATTCCTTCAACACATCAAGAGTTGGACTTATATTTATTGATCCTTCCTGCGATTCATCAGTGGAGTAAGTTCCCAGTTCCAAGAAGCACTCACACATATCATTCAACAGTTTCTTGACAGAAAAATTTGTGTCAATGATTTTATATGTCCGCAAACACTTATCCTCCATCAGTTTTATAACCTCATCGCGGCTAGGCATATGGAAATCTGGTCTTCCAAGAGTGGAGTCGCAGCTCAGAGAAATTTTTACCTCTCCTAAGGGCGAGGAGGCGATCTCTAAAGTAGGAGGAGATTCCTCCGGGATGGTTGCAAGCTTGCAGTTGGTTCCCCTCTCACTCGATGAAGCTAGAATACCATCAATTCCATTTCCTTCAGCTAGACTCTGAGATGCTGGAATTTCTGGTCCATCTTGGTTTTCAACTGAATCATTTCCAACTGAAGAACCCACCTTACATGGTGGAGCTATAAGCAACACCAGCCGGTTAGAAGAGCATAAGTTGCGGCTTTAATATTAAACTAAATTTATTGGACAGCACCAAGCCTTTTATATCAATGCTTCGCAGAAACAACCAAAGCATATTACTGAGATTATTCTTGGTCCAACTGACAGAAACAACCAAAGCATGATAAATCTTAGAAGTGACTATATACACGTCATATATCCATTATTAACTAAAATAAACATATGTTTCATAGGAAACCCCAAAATGTTCATTATGCCTTGATTTCCTAATTAGACCAATAGGGTCACATTATAGATAGAATAAAGCACACATACCTTTTTTTTTTCTTTTTTTTTGTGATAAGTAATAATCAACTTATGTCCAAAAATAATTATGTTACTGCCACACATAGGATTAAGTAAATCAGATGAACCCAGTCCTGGAAAAGCCCAAGTGGCCCAAACCTAAAGAGTAACAAAATTTTCCTAAAGAGCAGGGTGACCAATAAGTAGGAGAAAATATGGATATCAATTGTATGCCATATATTAGCAAAAGTTGCAATAAAACATTAGATAATAAGAAATTATGAACAAATTCAATAAACTATCAATTGTCCGAAAAGCCTCGGCTAAACAAAAAGTATGAATTTAATCACTTAGTCAACATTCTAATACTCCTCAAGTGTAGGCCAATATCAGCTCTCATGAGTGGGCCTAACACAGAAAATGATACGGTGATAAATTACCATTTATCTCAAAAATCAGAATTTATAGGAAATGATAAATTTAATCGTTTAACCATTACATTAACATCTCCCCCCTTTTTCTACACAACAGAATAGCCATGATTCCACCAACGTTTTCAAGGAAAACAGATTACACCAGCACAATCACCAATGATTACCAAGGATCCAAATCTATGAACCATCAATAATTTATCCAGTAAAAGCTGCCACTACCACACTCTACTCTAAACAGATGATAGAGACATCCAAGTTTTAAAAATTCCGAAAGCTAAAATGTATCTGCACACATGAGCTATGTTAGTCCAGACATATTGATCCAGAGGAATGAATATGCACCTGGATGGATCACTGCAATTGGAACCTCATAGTCTGGAACATCTTCCGTAAACATGTCATCAGTGAAAGGCTCATCTTTTGGTTTGATCAATAAATGAGTATCAGGAACCTTCTGCTTGGGCAAAAGTACAATGCCTTGTTCAACTCTCGGCTCTCTAATGCACACATGAGATGCTCTCTCGGACATAGATCTTTTCCCAGGGGAAGCAATTTGCGGTAAGAGAGGTTGCTTGCCCTTGTTAACAGTACCATGCTGGGGGATGGACTGAGGTTTCTCCATCATTTCCTGAGGCCGCTGTTGCAAACAAGGATCTGGTGGTTCACCCTCCTCCACTTTAGGCCTTTTCAACGGACTTCCACCCAAACTGTTGTTGCATGCATTGACAGATGACGAACCTGGACCACCTTGGCCTCTGCGCAACCTCTTTAGGGGACGTTCAGGCTCATCCTGTGTCTGACCTTCTTCCTCCAAATCATCCTCCTGCTAGTTTGAAAGGCAAGTCAGCATGGGCAGAAAATCGTGAACACAAACAAATATAAAGGAACAACAATGCAAAGAAGAGAAATTAGTGACATACATCAGTACTCTTACATTTCTTCTTCTGTTCTACAACCTGATTGACAGTATCAATGTTAGATAAACATATATGCTAGACAAAGGGAAAAAGGGTCACCCAATTAAATTCTAAGTAACAAAAGGGAAACTTGTACCACATTGTCCTCCTCCTCAAATATAGCATCTGCAAGAGCTCTATAATTCTCTTCTTCAATAAGTTCCCAGTTTTTTTCATACAATTTTAGAAGTCTTTTTAATACTGGTTTCACTTGAGCTTCTTTAATTCCAATGTCCCTCATTGCCCGGAAGGCTGCTGTAACTCTTGGATTCGGTGCCATCAATGATCATTCACCAGCTACTTATACAAGAGACTCAAATGCCAAGTACAGCTAAACTTTCCAATATATAAAAGTGTCAGGATAAGAGTCTTAAAGTACATGTAAAAGTCCATCAGCATATTTTTCAAGTAAATCAATAGCTAAAATGTAGAACAAAGAAACATCAGTTCTAAACAGTAAACACATGTCAGGACACTCAAAGATTAGACGATAGTCATAGAGAAAATTAAAAAAATATATATTATAATAAGTAAACTCCCAACTAAAAGAAAATATTGAATTTTGCCACAGCAGATTTAATATTGACCCTAAAACAGCATTCCCTTTGAGGCATGTCGAGACCCAAAACTTCTTACTTCTTCAAAATCTTCTTTGTATCAGTTTCTCACACTAAACTGAAAGAAAAACAAAACAAAAACTCTTCTATTAGGCCAAAGTTGAATGCAACAGCAGATTAACTAGTGATATAGTTTGGTACACCAAGCCACTTACACCCACCTTGTTACTTAGCCAGGTTTATAAACAGCCATAGCCATAGAGAAGACAGAGCAATTATAGCTAAATCTTGCTATCTATGCCTGTTGGAAAGCCACGTTTATTTCAAGCTTCACATAATGATAGTAATCCCATAGATTTGTCATGTAAATAATGCAAACTGTGATCACACAATAAGCAACATGATACTATTTTCTCCAAAAACCTAGCATTCCTTAAATTTTCCCATATATTTAAATATTAGGATGCAATATTAATGATAATAAATTGAAACTTCAAAGGTTATAAAGTTTCAGGCAACAAGGGGAAAAAAACATCAACAAAGAAACACAAGAAGAAAGTACAACGGCATAGAGGCTTTACCTTTTTTCTTTTTTGTTAAGTTTTAAACAACATAAAGTACGGTCAGCATTCTAGGCCGTACCCAAAGCTCCTAAACCTCACAAAAAAGGAAAATTATTCACACACACTCACAATGTTACATGCAAAAGAGCTATCAATTAACAACCGTACACACTCACTCAAAATGCTAAAGCAAAAACAGCTATCAATCAACAACAATCTCACCAAACCAAATTCTCGAAGTTCAATCTCAAGCTATTAAAACCTAAAACTTACCCTACGCCCCCAAGAAGGAAAAAAGAAACACATCTCAGTTGAGAAACACAAGCACAAAAGCACTCTTTACAACACAGAAGAAACCAACACTTCTTTCCTTTTCCAGAAATTTCTCAGCAACCAAACAGAGCCTTCGAAGTGATAGATTCGCTCAAAACAAGTACAACATTCGGAAAAGACAAAAAACCAAGTATTTCTCGTCGATAAAGAAGTGAAAGAGAAAGAAGCCACTAAAGCCTAAAACTTACCCCACCCTAAGCCCCAAAACGAAAAAGAAACACAACTCAGTTGAGAAACACAAGCAGAAAAGCAATATTTACAACATAGAACAAACCAACACACTTCTAATCTCTAAATGTAACAATATTCTTCCCTTTTCCAGAACTTTCTCAGTAACCAAACAGAGCCGAAGTGACAGATTCTCTCCAAACAAGCACCACATTCAAAAAACAAAAAAACAAAAAACGACTATTTCTCGCCCATAAAGAAGTGGAAAAGACAGAAACGAAACGTACATTTCGCGTTCCAAAACAGAATCGGCTTTAGAATCTGATTTCGAAAGCAAAACTTACCGGCTACAAGCATTAGAAAGTGATTTCTGAAAGCAGATTCTGAACTGAAATCGATTTCTTGGAGAAGGGGAGAAAAACAAAGGAAGAGGAAAGGAAAATGAGCTCCCGGAGGTTTTAAATAGTCGGGGAAAATAAATGTCACGCTCAAGGAAGCGCGTGAAGAGCACAGGAGCTGGGCAGGTGAGTGACTGTTGCGCGCGGGAGCGTGTATTGACGCGTCTACGTAAGAGCGTGATGCCTTGGGATGAGAGACAGAGCCTCGTCAAGAGCGTGATGCATCGGCCTGCACTTACTGCCGGGGCTGTTAAACGAATATGCTTGGGTCCGGCCCGGATTACTCATTCGGTCTCAATTTATTTAATATTTAATCATTAAATGAGATATACTTAATACTCCTATGAATTATATAATTTATTCAATTAAACACGTTTTGATTCATTAAGCTACTATATATGTCACGTGGCACAATTACTTTAAATTATAAATATATCTTACGAGCATCCACATTGTCCTTCAAACACCATTTTTCTTCAAACCTTAAAGAATCATACCTTAAAATTACCTTACATCTGATTTTTTTTTTTACGTCCTTTGTTTTAAATAAAATACTATAGCGATGCTTCATATACAAAGAATCATTATAGGCGCTTCATCATTTATTTTATTCATTTTTTTTCTTTTTAAACCTAATAAAAAACTCCTCCTACTCTCATCTCTCTCCATAAAAATAAAAATAGAAGAAAAAAATGGAATTGTTCTTCAGAATTTGAAGAAAGTTTTCAACAATAAGATGTAAATGCAGGCCACTTTCAAGCCCTCCTGGGCTGATTCAGTCTTTGATCCATGGTTGGTATGAGATTCAGCCCATATTTGGATTCGTGAGCTGCTTGTTGTGTCTGGTATGAATTAGACTCCTACTAACTAGAAGAACCCCAAAAAAAGACCTTAATTCAAAGTTAAATTTGATGCCATAATTTTTGAGTCAATATTCAACCTAGGGCTTAGGTTGGTAACAGACCTAGACTAATTAGACTGGTTTATTCCATAAAATACTACTATGAGCACTACAGTTATAAGTTTCTTATAAATTAATGTGACAGTTCATGTGACACTTATCACGTCAGTTACTAAACAATTAAATTTTACTTGTCAAATTTTGTTGCTTTAATTTTTTAACCATTGAGATACGACTATTTAGGCTAAAAATTAACGGCGGATGATTTTGTGAAGATGTTGATGATCTACATGAATCATTGAAGTCGTTGAATTGTATGTACCACCAAACACACCATTATCTAGGAGTGTTCAAGTGGAGCGGTTATAACCGCCTCACCAACCGCTAACCGCTTATAACCGCTTTTTTATAACCGATAACCATTAACCGCTTTGTAAAGCGGTTATTAAAAACTGCTAACCGCCTAAGGCGGTTACGGTTAGCGGTTTTAGGGGTATGAAAAAGCGGTTATAATCGCTAACCGCTTTTATTTATATATAATTATATAAATATATATTAATTAAATATAAAAACAAAACAAAACAAAACGGCGTCATCTTAGTGTTTAACACCAAAACGACGCCACATCCCCTATCTCACTTGTTATATATTATTTATATTATATAAGTCTATAAGATGAAACCCTATCTTGTTTTCCCAGACATTCACATTTCACACAAGCCGCAGCCTCTCTCTTACATAGTCTCACTCGTTAGGTTTCATCTTAACTTTGAGTTTTCCCGAAGCCGCAGCCCCTCTCTCACTCATCTCCGTCTATGTCTCACTTTCGTCTCTCAGACTCTCACTCGTTAGGTTTTGGTTGTAGTATGTTTTGATCTTGGTTTCAGACTTTCAGTGAGTGGTTTGTAGTGTGAAATAAACCCAAAAAATATGAAAAATGAAAGCCCAAAATATAAAAAAAGTCCAAAAGCCCATTTAAAAAAAACGTTTAAAAAGTGGTTATAACCACTTGTTAGCGGTTTGAATAACCGCTAACCGCCGGTTATAAAATAACCGCTAACCGCCTAGGCGGAGGCGGTTGCGGTTATTGAAAATCCGATAACCGCCTAAAGCGGAGGCGGTTGCGGTTATTGCAAATAACTGCCGGTNACCGCTAACCGCCTAAGGCGGTTGTGGTTAGCGGTTTTAGGGGTATGAAAAAGTGGTTATAATCGCTAACCGCTTTTATTTATATATAATTATATAAATATATATTAATTAAATATAAAAACAAAACAAAACAAAACAAAACGGCGTCATCTTAGTGTTTAACACCAAAACGACGCCACATCCCCTATCTCACTTGTTATATATTATTTATATTATATAAGTCTATAAGATAAAACCCTATCTTGTTTTCCCAGACATTCACATTTCACACAAGCCGCAGCCTCTCTCTCACATAGTCTCACTCGTTAGGTTTCATCTTAACTTTGAGTTTTCCCGAAGCCGCAGCCCCTCTCTCACTCATCTCCGTCTATGTCTCACTTTCGTCTCTCAGACTCTCACTCGTTAGGTTTTGATTGTAGTATGTTTTGATCTTGGTTTCAGACTTTCAGTGAGTAGTTTGTAGTGTGAAATAAACCCAAAAAATATGAAAAATGAAGGCCCAAAATATAAAAAAAGTCCAAAAGCCCATTTAAAAAAAACGTTTAAAAAGCGGTTATAACCACTTGTTAGCGGTTTGAATAACCGCTAACTGCCTAGGCGGAGGCGGTTGCGGTTATTGAAAATCCGATAACCGCCTAAAGCGGAGGCGGTTGCGGTTATTTCAAATAACTGCCGGTTATAACCGCTTGAACACCCCTACCATTATCACTGAAGAACCCTACTAAAGATGCAGCCAGAGGCCACAGATAACTCTCTAAGATTCATTGTGACATTTTATTCTTCATATCAAAATTGAATAACCAGATACACAAATTTTATATCAATGAATTGAAATTCTATATATGCTGAAAGAATGAGGATGTGGAAGAAAACACAAAACAGATCAAAAGAGTATACAAGAACCATTTTGATTTCCAAGATAAGTTGATTTCAAAATCTCACTCTTTCTTCTCCAAATCTGACTTCAAAAAGACAGGAAAAAATATTAGAATCATAGATGATGGCATGAATACTACCATATTTTACCCATTAGAAGTCTAGAGAGGCACTTACTTGCTTCCTTTATCTCGCCAACAATTCCCCTGATAATATTGCGCATGGTTTCAATGGCTGGACGCTCCTCCAAGTCCACGACATCAAGCTCTTGTTGCATGACAATGGTTACTAGGGAGGCATCAGATTGGAGGCCCCCGGAGCCATCAGGCATTATAGCAAACCCTGAAGGCTTTAAGAAATCATTTTTCCATATTCCAGAGAAAAGAGCAGCATCAACAGCTACTTTGGCCATTGGTGATGATATAATGAAGTGGCAAAATTCGTCTTCTGAAGCCTCTTGCAACAGATATTCTGTGGAATGGTTCTGTGAAACTACTTTCTTACGTAAAGTGATGCAGATACTATCATCTTCTGTGGCACATGTAAAAAGCTCTTCAGACTCTTCCAGAAGGCTTGACCACTGCAACATGCTAAAATGTTAGCTTTCTACATAAATGGAAATTAATTTAGCATATTTGTAAAGATAACAGTTAACCTGTAATTGAAAATTCTTTTTCGCAAGAAACTGGAAAAGTAAGAGAGGTGCTGCTTGAACATGGAAGCTAGTCAAGGCAATATAATTATCTGAGCCCGGTGTTTCAACATGATTAACAGTCACATCCTTCAAAACCCTTATTCCTTCATCAGCCAGAATTTCCCATTTCCTTCTGTTAGGAGCCTCACTAATGCAGTCAAAGTAGTCCTTCTCCATGCACTTGATTAAATTCAGCAGATATCCATGAGCTGTGAAACCCGTGATAACACATGGAACATTAGAAAGCATCCAGCTCCACTTGAAAGTATCTGAACATGCATGAGATATGTCGACCAATATTATCAAACAAACGCATAAAAGATGAGACAAATTTATGATACTTCCCACTTATAACCATGCTTCCAAGCTCTAATTTCTATACAGATAAGTACAACACACAAAAATAAGCATTACAACCATTGCATGGGCGCTTCCTAACCTCCAGTATTTAATCACCTCTGCAGCACTTGACTTCTAAAGGTTCCATGTGAAAAATTGAAAATAGGTTGAACAGGAGTCAAAAGCTCAAAATGTTAACTTCCTCAAGTTTCATATTAGAAAGTTAAGTAGCTCACATAAAATGGGTAGTTTACAAAGACATTTATGAAGTGCTATGTCCCACACTGGCTATTAATGGTTCACCTCAGTCTTGGAATACATAATTCAGATGCTCCTACAATCTTTTTAAGTAAATGCATTATATACCCAAGTATCACATCCCAACATGGATTATAGAACAGCATACCTCGCCTTCCCAGTGGCATCTGAAGATTGAGAAATGTACTTTTGTTTCGCTTGAACTTCTGCAACAATATCCTAATCCAACGGTTTGCACAGAATGCGAGGTTAGAGTTGATTATTTCTGAGTACATATTTTCTTGGACTTGGTGCTCATACACTTCCACATTCTCAATCCATATAACCTGCTCCAGTAGAGACCCAGAATTGGATAAACAAACCCTTTAGAGTATTAAACACTAATCAATATAATCAGAAGGACCCTTCTATCACATCTCAAATAAAGATTTCTATACTCCATAACACAATTTTTATTTTATTTATTTGTGGCGAAATATTGGTGTCTTTTCACTAACCTCAGAGCCATTGCCACAACTTCTGATTATCACCCCAGATGGCCTTCGCCGACACTTTACTTCCGATGTAGAATCAGAAGGTTCATGGTGGAAATAATCATTCGACACATCAACTATGGCCCATATATCTGCGCTGATCTCTCTTAGGGACCTCAAGAAACAGAATTTCCGTATTGGCACCAATGGTGTGGGCAATTGACATTCAGCATTGACCTAGGAAACGTATTAATAAGTATTATTAGAGCTTACAATGGATACAAGGGTTAAACAAAATGGATCAGGCATTATAACCTCCAAATTAGAGGCCCAGAAAGCTTACCACTACTATATCAACGATTGTCCGATCAGTATCAATCAACTGCGACAAAACACCAGTTGGAAAATGGCTCGTTCCATGATGGACAATGCCAGAAAATGTTGAAGCCCATACATCCTAAAGGGGGGGAAAAGATGCAAGAATGAAACATATATGGAGGAGAAAGAAGAAGGACGAAGAAATTCAAATCTTTAGCTGGTGTTCATTTTCCCTGAATAAATCTAAATTAACATTGACATTAACATGCTTAGTTATGCTTTCATTTTGTATACTAAGAATTGCACAAATCATTCCATTGGGAGTAAAAGAAAAATGTAGCTCAGTTACTAAACTGATCTTTTCAGTATATTGGGAGTTTAAGCTTCATGGGAACTTCGATAAACCATAACTGGTGGATTTGGAGGTCATCCCATTCTGTAATGCAAGTCCTAAATCTTGTTTGGCAGACAGGTCATGCCAGACCGTAACTATCTTAATCCCAGGGTTAAGAAATCTCACCGCATCCATAAAGGTAGAATGCAGATTTTTAGGGGCAATTGGAACAAATGCAGTCTCAATGGAACATTCAACTCTCATTCCAGGCGGAGGTGGACTCCTGAACCTTTGTTGCAATTCCTCAATTGAACCAAATGGAAGAGTGCCAACAACCCAAGTTTTTGCTTCTAAAGCCATCGACATGATTTCCTTGAAAGCTGCCATGGAGATGTTATTTGCCTCTTGCAGTTCTAGGAACTTACTCTCCCTAGAGTTATAGACCATGTCTCCATCCATGGATGCTTGAACTGGACGCCAACGGGAAGATTGTCCAAAAGCCTGCCACATAAGTATAAATTCATGTAATTCAAACCAATTACACTAGGCATGACAAATGAGCTGCAATTTAGAAAAATCTTCAACTGGTTTGTTCAGACCAGTCCTCTGGTTCTGTCTGAAGCACTACTCCCGGAGCATTGTGCATAATCTTCTTTTCTAGAATGAAATTGCTCATGGTTAGAAATTTGAATATTTAAGTCTTGACTATCCCACGAATTTATCCTGGGTAGCGGCATGTCTTCCCACCCAACCTCCTCTCCTGAGTCTTCATCCCTCATAAACTCTATATCAGAATGTGTCAACTGTAAAGAACAAAGATAATAATTAAATAAACTTCCATGTCAATCATACAACAAAAGTAAAATTTCCTTTATTTGACAATTGCAGTTTTTTATAGACCCTAATTTTTGGTGTAATATATCTTGGAACTCATACTTTTATCTTTCGATAAGCATATGCGAGTGGACAACAAGAGTTTCCAAAACAAACATTAGGATAATTTATCTTGAGAACTCCCAATGTGACAACCAAGCAATACTTTAATGAACATACTACCTCAAGCACAACCGAAACAGAGCTGTAGCAGTTGTACTTTTGATGCTTATACTTTAATGAACATATCCCGACTTCCTGGGACAGGACATGCAAACATTTCTCCATTAACGATTACACATGTTTGTCATAGCTTCGTACCACTTTTATAACAAATCATAAACTTCCACTGTCACTTTAAATATATGAACAAATTAAAAGGCTCATGCAGCAGTGGATCCAGGACAAAACAAATTTGATTTCCAAATGAGCATACATTGTTGAATGTTGCAGGCATTCATATAAAGAAGATAATTGCCAATTGATCACACACTGTACCTCTTCAAGCTCTTCTGATTCCATATTAGATGATTAGATCTCCACCACTTGCATGAAGTAAGTACCTGAAGGACACAAAAAGACCAAGTTTTCTGCAGTAATACAAAAAAAAAAAAAAAAAAAAGAAGAAGAACATGATTATTTGAGAACCAAAAGGCGTGTGCTTGATTGATATATATAGATGGAAACCCTTTTTTTCCACTGATACACTAATCATGACAATTAATAAGTTCCAAATTGAGAGAGATCAAAATGATATAGCCTATAAATATACAGTAATATGAATGATGGCAATGTAATTTGCACTCAAAATAATGACAATCAATCAGAGATACTTTTCTTGTTCTCACCACTAAGAATGTGGTTGATAAGAAGCAAATGATGGAAGCCCCATATGAGACCAAATATATGAACAGAAACCTAGAGGTGAGGTTTAGACAAGATTCTAAATTATCAATTATTCATTTGTAGCGAATCTAAATTACCTAAAACCATCACTCTCATCTTATCTTATGGTATTAACATAATGAGTGATAGACAAAGGCACTATTATACCTAACTAAAGGCAGTTCACACTAAATGCCAGTGCATATTTCTTTGATATTATGGACAAACAACGTAGAAAGTGAAAAGAATAATAAAAAAAAATAATAATAGAATTCAAAATGTAAACTGGTGAATCCAAGAACAGATAATGAAAGTGAGATAAATTGGAAACTATAAAGCAAAGAATGATCTTTTTCACTTCAAACAAGATTGCCCATCTTAATTGTGTTGCATCCTATTGTTGGAGTATTCAAATATTTCATAATTGAACAACTTTTCATCACATCTGATTGTGAATTATTGACAGTTGAAACTAGTTCACGAAAAAATCAATGAAACAATTTATGCAGAGAAACATATACATGCGTGCTGACACTCAAACACGCACACACATATTTTAGAGACCAATCTTTCAAACTAACAGATTATATCCTGAAAACAAAGAAATTCATGAAAACTGAGATATTTATATTAAAAATGAAAGCCCATGTTTAAGTCAAACCCATTAATCAGAATTAGATTCATGTGATGAATTATTTTAATTTTTCCAAAAAAGAAACCCAATTCTTTTGAAAATGAAATCCTACCTCGAAAATCCTCCAACGCACCAATTCTTTGAGAAACCATTTTTACAAAAACCCACCATCAGAGTAAGGCATAGAATCAGTTTTCTTGATAAACAAGAATTACAAAATCTCATCCACAAAGTCAGAATAAGAAGTTGTCTATAAAACCACCATAAGGTCCCTAACCCACTAATCAAACTGATTACTACAATACAAAGACGCAGTCTTTCTTGATGAAGAACACTAATTCTGAACTTTAGGAACTCAAACAGAAACTTCAAGAACCTTAAACTACAGCAAACTCTTAGAGCACCAAGAAAGAAAAAATGAGAAGAGAAGAATCAACTTTACAAAACAGACTATGAAGCCAAAAAAGAAAGAGAATTGAAAGATATTCAAAGATTTATGTTAGAGTACCTCCGAGTGAGTGCTCAATCTAAATTTTGAGAGAGAGAAATGGGTGTCTGGGTTTTTTTTCCTTTCCTTTCTGTTTGGTTGATTTATTTCCCGCCGTGAGCTTTTTCGGTTCGGCTTCATGTACGTTGCTTCTGGTTAATACATATAGTTTTGGGGGTTGGGAGATCACGTGAGTGGCACGTGATTTGTACTTTTAGAGGGAATGAAATTAAATTTCAATTTTCAACACCCTTATAAAAATAAAATCTTTTTTGTAAATGGACAGAATTTTCCTCAGGTTTAAAGAACTTCCTTCAACTTAGTCTATAAAAATAAAATTTGTCCATTTTTTTTAATAACATATGAGATGCATATGTGTTTTTAATATTATTTATTTCAGCTTTGTCACTTATATATATATATATTTTGACATGTCCACACAAGGGAAGGAGGAGAGGGGATTCGAACTTATGACCTCTGCTTCATTAGACGTGGTCCACAATCGATTGAGCTACCCCTTGGGGACACTTTGTCCCTTCTATTAAAAAAATATTTGCATCTCATATATTCAAATAACACAAATCATTTTTATAGACTAAGTTGGTGTCATTTTTATAGAATGAATTGGAGGAAGTTCCTCCAACCCAGCTAGGGCTAGCAATTTTGACACAACCCAATAATCCGACATGAACACGATACTAAATTACCGTGTTTGGGTTTACCCTAAACAGGTT
The DNA here is from genome assembly GCA_006937295.1 of Carpinus fangiana. Taxonomy (NCBI): domain Eukaryota; kingdom Viridiplantae; phylum Streptophyta; class Magnoliopsida; order Fagales; family Betulaceae; genus Carpinus; species Carpinus fangiana. Next base: position 37,782,849 of record CM017321.1, read on the forward strand.
TAGATCATAAACAAGTCGTTTATTTTGCTCTTGACAGGTGGGTGACCCACTAGACACGATTACTTTTTTCTCTTTTTTTTTTTACCCTTAACAGGTTTAGGTAATAAACAAGTCAATTGACCCATTTATGACCCGACTAATCAGTTTCATTTAAAAACTAAAAACTAAACAGGTTAAGCGAGTTGTGTCGAGTGACTCGCGAAATTATTGTGTCGTGTTCGGGTTTGGTGGGGCCGACCCGTTAGCTAAACAGGTCATGTTTTGGCTTACTCTAAATGTATCGTTGGTCATTACGGGTCGTAAATGGGTCGACCTGCCAACCCATTTTGCCATCTCTAAACCCATCTTGGAGGAAAATTCTATCCTTTGTAAGTGTCCTTTTTTTTTCACATAGTTTTTTTCCAAATCGGATTGGAGAAAATTCCTTCAACTCAGTTTGTAAAAATGACATGTCATTTAAATATGTGAGATGCACATGCTTTTTTAATAGTATGAACAAAATTATAATAAATAATATTAAAAACTCGTGTGCATCTCACATGTTATTAAAAAAAATAGACTCATATCATTTTTATAGACTGGGTTAATGGAAGTTCCTCCAACCCAATTAGAGAAAAACTTTGTTTTTTTTTTTTGGCATTAGCTATGTTTCTAGTTCTAGCCTTCTAGAGATTAGGAACTACAACACCTTATTTGCTATTATATGAGATTTTCATAAACTTAGTTAGCAAATAAGAAAAGTCATCAATCATTACCGACTACAGATGAATATTTAGCAATTGCAAGTATATTTTGGCATAATGTATATTCAGGGTGTGGGGAATCACTTATTATTATTAAAAAAAAAAAATCGTTGGGTGGTCATGGTCTGCATAAAACAGAGGTGGTTGTACAACCGGTGGCGGATTTACATGGGGTAACCTAGTGGTGGGTGCCCCTGGTAAAAAAAAATTTAAAAAAATTCATGAAGTACTTTCAATCAAAATTTTAAGGGCGCCCTGGTAAGAAAAATTACTGGGCGCCCCTTACCTTCTTTTTTGTCCTTCAAACGGTCATCATGTGGTGAAAGTAGGCTATTTTTTTATTAAGGAGAGAGAGAATGAAGTTATATTTTAATAGGGAAGAGAGAGTAGATAATAGTTTCTTATTAAAAAAGAGAGCGGGTGAATTTTATAGTGTTTTTTGTCATAGTTTATAGATAAATGTGGGGTTTTTTTTTTTGGGGGGGAGGGGGGGGCTAAATTTAGACTTTAGTCTCTTCTATGTAAACTCAGTCTCTAATATAATTTATGCTTTGAGATTTGAGGCTTTCTTAAAAGAAATAGCCGTATGCTAATAGCCCACTAAAAGGTATTCATTTTTCCTCAAACACTACTAATCATTTAATTGTGCTTAGTTTATTTCACAAGTAGTTTAAATTATTATTTGTTTGTGATGTTGTTAGATAAAGATTTTTAATAGTTACGTTGATTTTTTTTTTTTTTTGTAATTTGATGAGTTTGATTTGATTCGTGATACATATATTATGGTATAATTTATTTTTTGATTGTATTTACTGTATTATAAAAAGTATATATAATACATAAAGAGAAAAAAAAAATTTATTTTTTTATGCCCCTAGTAACTCCCATTCCTAGATCCGCCATTGTGTACGACCACCTTAACAAGCCAGTTGTAATGAAGGCATAGCCATCATTCTCCTCTATTGTACGACCACCTTAACAAGCCAGTTGTAGTGAAGGCATAGCCATCATTCTCCTCTATTGAGGATGGCCACACAATCTTTATTTTACAAAAAATATATATATCTTACAAATTTCACAAAAGACTTCACAAATTTTTTTGTTTTTGAAAAAAAAAAATCTTAGAAATTCTTATTTTTTATATCAAATAAATCACTTTTTTTTATTATTTAAACAAAATACTTACTACAAAACAAATTTTTTTAACTTTCTATACCAAAAAAAAAAAAAAAAAAAATCAAAATCTGTATCTACTTTATATCACATCAATCACCTCCAAACAAAAAGCCCACTATACATACCATTACCAAACAAGTCCTTATATATGCTTTTAATCTTAAATCATATCATTATTCTTTCGAACCATAGGTGCTTTGATCAATTAAATTGGGAAGGCTTTTGCATAATTGATTGCTTTCATTGCACGTGTTTGAAAACTTTCCTTTTGCGATTCTTCTTTTACTATCTTAATCAACAAGTTGCCTCTTCAAAAAGTTATATCAACTGAATTCAAAAAAAAAAAAGTTATATCAACTACAATACTGCCAACTTATCGACTAATTAGTCGTTATATTAACGACTAATTAATTTAATAAGCGAGTGACACGTAAGAAACTTATTGTAAGAGTTGCTGAGAATTAAAGCCATTGTTTATGGTAACACCAGGTTCTAGAGTTCAATTAAGTGCACTTTGACCTGCATTGTTTATGCATTTTACCGAGTACTACATCATATGTACTAGACTATATATATATATATATAGTACTACATCATATGTACCAGACAAAACAAAACTGAGAAAAGACTGATTAATGAATAGTAAGTGAATAAATTTTCCAACAAATGGGGGAGTGATCATAGGTCAAAGAGACCTTATTCGAGCGTGATCATACTAACTCTTATCAATTAGAGAATTAATGTTATTAATGTCCTGAAGGGCCTACACGAAAAGAGAGTCATAAGAATTCAATCATAACTCGATCCAACTCCACTAAAGTTTCAATTATATAAAACAACGTTGGGAGGAGTACATTTCTTGTATATCTCCGGTATATTGCTTTTTCTAATCATTGAATGTATAGCCCCAAGACATACCCCACACTAGCTAATCCTTTGCCACAAGAAGATCAGAATATTATTATTATTGATCTTCATACAATTTCAATACAGTGGGAGTAATATGCTTATCAAACATTATTGTTGATCTTCACCCATTAATATAACCGTTGAGGTGGAGCTAGCAAAACATTTAAAGACACTGAAAGCAACCAGGACAAGAAACTTGTCCAAAAGGTTCCCAAAACCCCATAAGCCAACAGTCCATATAGAAAAACCCAGCGACGCTGTCCTTGTTTGCAACCAAAAACCATCTCTAGAAACGCCTAAATATTTCCAAACAAATTTCCAAATGGGCTTGCCACCGAAAGCTCTTTCTCTCTTTTCTATATCTCTGCTTTCCTTCATCACAATTTTCCTGTTCTTTCCCTCTGCTATAATTGCTGCAGACTACGCAAATTTGGTCTACAAGGGCTGTGCAGATCAAAAATTCCAAGACTCAACTGGGATTTACTCACAAAACCTCAAGACCCTTTTGTCTTCTCTGGTTTCCCAATCTTCACAGAAAACTTTCTCCAACGCCACCTCTGGTGGAGGCCAAAATGACATTATGGGTCTGTACCAATGCAGAGGGGACCTCACTGTCTCTGACTGCAACAACTGTGTGAGCAAGGTATCAGCCATGGCTGACAAGCTCTGTGGCAAAGCCATAGCTGCTAGGATTCAACTGAGCGGGTGTTACCTGCGGTACGAGGTTGTTGGGTTCAAACAAGTTTCTGATACAGAGCTGTTGTACAAGGCTTGTGGACCAACTCAATCAAGTGAAAATGGGTTTGAGCAGAAAAGGGACACAGCTTTTGATATGGTGGAGAGTGGGGTTAAGAGCGATGGTGGTGGTGCTGCCGGGGGTTTGTTTTACACTGGAAGTTATGAGTCGGTGTATGTGTTGGGGCAGTGTGAGGGTGATTTGGGCAGTGACAGTTGTGTGGATTGTGTGAAGAGTGCTGCAGAGAGGGCAAAAGCTGAGTGTGGTGATTCAATTTATGCCAAAGTGTATCTCCAAAAGTGCTATATTAGCTATAGCTATTACCCAAGTGGTGTCCCTAGCATATCTTCAGCATCAGGTAAAGTCAGAGACACAAAAATCTTTATCATATACTCTTTTTACGGATAAAGTTATATACTTGATATTCATGATTGGAAGGCCAGAAAATCACCTTCAGAGGGGGGAGGGGAATCCTCACCTTTCTTTTTTCAAGAATTGAAATAAATATAAAGTACTTAAGCTTTTGTTTTGATGAGGTAGCTCTCTGTTGGCTCTCTTTCTTTGTATTTTGACGAAGGCTTTGTTGATGGGTTAGATATTGATGTGTTTAGGGGTTTTGGTTGTTATTTTGTTTGATTTGTAAAGGTTGTCGTTTCAGTTTGCTTGCTGGATTGTGGTGTTTTCAGTGTTTTGTGGTTATAGATTTTTCATTCATCAAAATAATAAAAATATACATTTTTGTTTATTATTCTGAAAATTTAAAACCAATTGATTATATGGGTCTTTATGTGTGATTGGGATTGGTGGTCCTCAAGTTCTATATTTACTCTTGTGGTGCCATGTTTGATAGTTTGAGTCAAAGCTTTAATGCCTGTGACATGTTTGGTTGGTGTAGGGACTGGGCAAAAACACACACAGAGGACAGTAGCTATTGCGCTAGGAGGTTTGGCAGCATTTGCCTTTGTTGTTGTTTGCCTGTTGTTTCTTAAATCACTGATTAAGAAACGAGGTGGTAAGCGTGGAGGCTGAGTTTGATTGCTCATATGTTAGTATTCCTGACTCTCTTGCCCTTAATTATATTACTAACTCTAACTCTATCTAATAGATTGTTATATGAATGTTATATAACTGAGATGACGTGTTAATAAAAATCAGCATCAACATCATTTCAATCATATAATAATCGTATAACAATTTACTAAATAACATTTTTCTAATTATATCTTTTTCTCCCTTTGTGACTATATAATTGACAATTGTGCAATTACATGCAGATAATTGAGATGGTGAGAGATGGGTGTTGAAGTTTGCAATGCTTTATATGATCGGTGGGTCTAATTTTTTGACAGTAGCTTTTATATGAGAGAACAGAAAGTAAAGTTAGGCAGAATTTTATTGGAGAATGTGAAAGGGATAAGATACTACTAACTTTAGCAGAAGTTTGTTCTCATGTACAAAGGATTTTGAGCTATACTGAGTGTGAATCCAGTTCTAGTTGTTAATTTGCTCTCTACTTTGAATGTATATCCATAAAGGAAACTTTAAATTTTTTGAATATAGAGTATATTGCTTCGTGATTCATGCTGCTGCAAGTTTTTGTTTGCTAAGAATTTACTTTCTTCGCATATGCCAAGTGTTCTTTTGTGGAAAAATGCTTGGTCCCATAGTTTTTATTATATTTTCTTTATAAATTCTCTAGTTAGACCATATTTTATGAAAATGAGTATCACTTAGACTGTCATGTGGTAATTCTCATTTTACTAATTAATGTGATAAGTGTTACATGAACTATTATGTTAGTTTGTAACCGTGATAAGTATCACATGGTCTGCCATATGACAATTTATATTTTATTGACTCACGTGATTAGTATCACATGCTGTCATATAACTTTTCTAAAAGACTTACGATAAAAACGGTCACACTACTAACAACACTTTCATTTGACTAAGTTCACATAATCAATTAAACTCCAGCCAAGTATGAAAATGAGTTGGAAAGCATCTATTGGTTTGTTCCCTCAGCCACAAGTTATAACACACATTGCATGGTGGGCAAATTTTAGTAAGTAAAGGTGTAGTAAGTAGACTTTGAATATGTTACTGAATATTTCTCTTTTCATAATTTTGTATCCAATCTTGGGGTTTTGGGTCCCATCTTTTGATGTGTCACCTTCCCTTTTTCTTTGTTTACCATCAACTAAGATGTTTGTGAATCAATATAGTCAATTTTGACCCAAAGGGCTGCCTAATATTTCGAGAAAGTACATGCTAAGATAGCCTCCATATCTGGCTATTTGTTATTGGATTATTATTATTATTATTTTTAAGCAAGGTTGTTACCTCATACCTTCATAATTAAGCAAGAGATGGGCCATATGCATCATCTTTTCTTTTATTTTTCTTGCTTTTATTATGTGTTGGCAATGATTGAGACCTTTTACATCAACATCACAATCACCACTACGTTTAGAACCACTTTGGTTGGACTTAAGTAAGAGGGTTTTTACAGCATTATAGCTTTTATTATAATTTTTTTATAAACTGATGTAACACTTATACGTCAGTTATTAAAATACAAATTAACACGCAAATTATTAAAATATAAATGATCACATAAATTTATAATAAAAACTAAAATATCTCAATACGCGATTTGATGTAAGTGACGGCTCATGATAAATATGTATTTTATAAGAAACGAATCTTCTCAATTTCATTTGAAAAATTGATGTGACCCATTTAGGCAAAAGGATGTAAGAAATAAAACTGTATTGTCCTCATTTGTTACAATTACTTTATCTCACAAATTTACCTAAATAGCTCCCCTCCATTTCAAAGACCCATTTCTCATTTCATACCAGAAAGTCATTATTTTTCTACTTTACTTATAAATAAATTTTAAAAAAAAATTTAAAAAAAGTCTTAATCAATGAAAAGTGTGCTCACATAGAGGCCACGTGGTAATTGAAGGAGAAGCAGGCCGCCAGCCAGCTGTATCATCCTAGTAATTACCATAAAAGCCGTCAAGTCTATTAAGGCCGCCACCAAGCTTTCTATTTGATCCAAAAATCTTCAAGTGTACAACATTAACTTATTGTTCACTTTAATAAGTTTCATCTCCTTTTCATTCATGATACATGAGCATCTAAGCCCAAAGCGAAGAATGTCGTCTAGTCAATTAGCCATTTCAAGACCAGTCTTTTATTATTATACCATGCTTTATATTATACGGGTAAAGTGTCGATAAAAATGTCATGTGTCTCTTAGTATGCAGTTTTGTATGCTATTTTAGTAGCACTTGAGAAGCACAAACTTTTTTAATAGAATTTCCTCTAACCTTGTTAATACTATTTAAAAGCACCTCATTCTCACATGTTCAAACAATGCCTTATATGTGAGTCTAGAAGTACAAGAAAGGCTTTTGATGATTATAACTTATAAGCTCCCACGTTACAAGAAACCTTTTATTCTTCAGTCTCGTCCAACTCTTTTTTCAAATCTACCATTAGATTTGTAGGACTATAAATTTAATAATATATTTGGAAAAAAAAAATGATAGAATTAATTGGATAGAAATTAGACAAGAGAAGAAAAAGTAGCATTTATCTACATAAAAATTTGGGCAACCTAAGAGAAGAAAATTGTGAAACCCACCTACTCCTTGGGCAACTTACAAATGGAAAATTACAAAACTTACCTACACCATATAAGAGCATCCACTGCAGCCTCTTCAAAGCCATTTTTTGATTATTTTGGAGAGGCAATTTAACCAAAATGGCTTAAAATGCCACTTTTAAGCCTCTCTATTTTAACAAAAAAAAAGAAGATAAACAGTAAATCTTCAAATATAAAATTTACTATTCACTCATCTATTCATTAAACAAATATATTTTATTTCTCTTCCTTTTTACTTTTCATTTCTCTCTCTTCTTCTTCTTCTTTTTCTTTTTCTTTTCTTTTTTTCTTTCTTTCTTTTTTTTTTTTTTTTTTTTTTTCTCTCTCTCTGAGCATTTGGTTTATTTCTCTATTTTTTCTCTCTCAGCATTTGTTTTTTATTTTTTTTTGTTTTTTTTCCCTCTCAACATTTCGGCAGTATTTGGCTTCAAAAATTTTGAAAATATGATTATTAGGATAAGACACAAATTAAGAAATATGACCGCGTTAAAAAAATTACAAATTTTAAAAAATATTACTGTAAGAATAAGACAAATATTCTTAAAATAGACCATTAGGAAAATATAAACATTCAAAAATAATATTTAAATGAAATAGTAAAAATAAATTATTAAAGTAGTGAGGCTGAAATGGGTGCTCTAAAAAGGTGAATTATTAAAATAACTAAAAGTGTACTTTTGGTTATTTTGAAGAGTAAAATTTAAAGAGGCTGATATAGATGCTCTAAGTGAGTCTCGCATCCTTAGGTTGTCAGGGATAGGTGAGCCCTGCAATCCCCTCTCTCTTAATAAGAAGAATCCTCATCTCATAGTTTCTCAACCTTCCCAAGCTTCAGAAGCATCGAATATTACTATCTGTCGTGGAGAGACTAAAATTGTAGTTTTAAGGTTATGTGGATATGTTATTCTTGAGTTATCTATGACACAGGACTTTAATATAAATCTATCCTCTATTGAAGCATTTGACAAAAGTAAATAAACCTCTTTGTAAAGTGATCTTATTCCACTAAATGGATATATGATTATATTCCTTCCAATGCTATCAAAGACACAAATGGAAGTTCCAAACCAATCGTGTGGAATGTTTATATTCTATGTACAGTACATACAAAAACACCCCATGAATGATCCGCATGAAAAGCCTTTTAAGGGAATATTCATTAGAAACAAAGTTTCTAGTGAGTTCAGAGAGAAATACAGTAATACATTCAGGTTTCCCAAACGATCTCCGCCTAAGAGGTTATAATTTCCGGCCAGCCAAGATTTTATTTTTTAATTTCTTTCTCTCTAAGTACCTCAAACATCAAGCATCGCCTACGTTAAAGACCTACTTTTGATTTCTGTACCAACCCAAGAAAAAATAAAGTAAAAGAGAATAGATTAAAAAAAAAAAAAAGGAGAAAGAACAAGCACAAAAGGCAGAGGGTCGAAAAAAGCATTTTGCATGTGAAATTAGTCTCTACTTCTCATCTCCATCTTTTACCCACTCATTCCCCTAGCATTCTCACACAATTTGGATCTCCGTGGGAGTAAATTGACATAATGGCAAGAAATCATGATTAACAATAGTATTTCTCGGCCATTCTTTTTCGGTTGCACGTATACCATTGCATTATTCACCATTAACAATGTTTGGGAATTAAACACAGGTCACTGGTCCTTACAAGGAGACGTAGCAGATGACAACTGTTATGAATACGAACAAAAATAAACGATCTTACGACTAAAATTAAAGAAGACAGACTTTCAAACTTTGCAAAAGACAATAAGAAAATTAAAGACGACAGACTTTCAAACTTTCTATCCGACAATTCTTAAAAGATCTTTGAAATGGGTAAATAATATAGGATGGTATCATACACATTACATGAAAACCACCATAAACTAAGCTTAGGGCTAAATGGTTTGTACATAAATGTTGCATACCTTCTCATCCATTGTGAGTTTACTAGCGATAGATATGGCCCTTGGTTCTCATCTTATTTGGAGTCTCGCGGGTCATGCCTAGCGATATTCTAGATCTACTTCAATGTTCGAAGATGCAAGGGAGGAGACAATCCAAAGAGGCCATATAGAAAGCCATCCCTACTTTACTAACAGGGAACATTTAGAGAGAGAAATTGACGTCTTTTCGAGGACCGCGAATCTAATGTGCTACAATTAAAATCCTCCTTCTTGAGTTCACTTTTCGATTGGGCTGTGCAAAGTCTGTCTCTAATTTCTCTTCCTCCAATCTTATAGGCCTTGTTAACTTTTCAGATTTTCGACCCCAATAAAGTGGTTGCTTTTCTTGTATATTTTTCGTTTACATGAGCTTTTCTTCTTCTTCTTCTCAAATTAATATTCTTCAAAAAAAAGCACACCTTAAAGAGAACTATATCATAAACCTCAATTTCAATGCAAGTTTCCATTATGTATAACTACAGCAACTGATTACAAAATTAAGAAATGAACTGAATTTTCTGATTTCACCAATTCAACCCATCAGTCCAAACCTAAAGAAACCGACCTCACAGCCTGTTGGATAAATAGTTCGGTTTTAATAAACTCCACTCACACCTAAGTCTCCCAATGACTCTCAAGTCTCACCTCTATCAATTTAACACAGCAAAGCATTAATCCTAAAAACTTCTGTCCCCCTACCTCTCAACACCCTGAAGTCCATAATTCCTTGTACTTCAAGATCTACTCAATTCAATAATGACAACAAAAATCAATGACTTTGGATGAACTGTAATATCCAGAGCAAGCAATTGATTACAAATCAAGAAGAAAACGAACTGACCATGGACTCTGCATAGAAATTACTACGTTACAACAATGACCTACATTCAAAAATTCCTTGAATATCAACCAAAATTTCTATTAGTGACATAGTAATCAACATAATATGATTCCAATTCCTGAACCCAAAAAACGAAAATAAAAAATAAAAAATCAAAGCATACTACCAAAATTTTAATTGACTACACAATTCATCATCGTTAAATCATATCAATCTACAATGCTGAAGTAATTCATGGTCTCTCGTAACCCTAACCAGCATTCATATAATGAAAACAAGTTTAACCTTGAAGTTTTGGCATAAATTGTAGAATCACATAAATTCCTAATTCGACTCCTCGTTTTAACTTCTCAAAATACATCACGGAGAATTTATCTGAGAAAAATACATGGTTATTGGTTAAGCAGTTAAATCCCGCCTTTTTAACCCGGAAGAGAAACCCTAAGACTAACATAATGTAAATAATTGCAAAACCCCAAACCCTAGAAGTACACAACCATATCAAATCCAGACTCACATATCAAATTGAAGAGCGGTACCAACGTGGTTGTTCTGGGTTCACTTCGGGGGCTGGGATGGGGTGCCAAGGAGGCTGGCCTGTTGGAGCTCGAGCTCGTTGAGCTGCTGCTCGCGGTCCATCTCAATGATGAGGGGCACCACCAGGACGAGGAAGGTGGTGCCGGCGATCCACGCTGCCTTTCCGGTGCTCTTCAGGAGCTTCTTCGTCACGAACGCGGCGTCGCACGCCGCCTGCCTGCCCCGCAATACGATAGGCGACTCCCTCAGCCTTGCGATCACGCTGCTGCTGCTCTCGCTGCTCTTCGCGCCCCGTCTCTCTGGCAGGGACACTCCGCCTCTTCGGGGTTGGGACGCCATAGCGAGAGAGTAGTTTGCTGCTGAACACGAGGGCTTTTAATTCTACAAAAAGAGTTTGTCAATTTTATTTATTTTTAATTTTTTTCTAAATTACTAGTATGAATAGAAGTGCAAATGAGCCGACATACTCGATAGTTCATTTGATACCCACTTAACTAAGTTCGATCTGAGCTCGAGCTCGACACTATAGAAGCTCGCTTATTACTGTTAAAACTCACTCGATTAGCTAGCGACACATACTCAGCTCGCTCGATTAAGCTTGATGGGGGGCTCGTGAGTTCAATTCGTTAAAGTCAAGCTCGCTAAGCTCACCCGAGCTTGTTTAGGGATCGTGCGCTCGACTCGTTTAACTTGAGAATTGCCCAGCTCGCCCGACTCATTTATGGCTCGTGAGCTCGACTCGTTTTATCACCTGATCCGATCCGACCCGCACAACAATGTAACCAAAAAAAAAAAAACAAATTAACCATGTTATTAATCAATAATAATCATAAGTTCAATATTTGTACAATTAACTAATTAAGATGTCCAATGTCCAACCCAATTCAACAACAACAATAATAATAATAATCATAGGTTCCCTAAATTGTTAATTCCCTAATCCATAATTAACACAATAATTATGGTCAATTTAGGGAATTTAGGAAATAGGAAAGATGAAAAAATAGAGAAAAATTTCAAGTATGTAATCAAATATTTATAATTTTTTATTTTTGCATTTTGTATTTAGTAATAAAATATTTAGATTTTTCTTTTAAATTAATTGTCGATGAATATGTATATTTATTTATTTTTACATATTTTAATTAGAGAAATGCTATGTTTTTTCCCCCTATTCTCCTCAACCTACTCGGCTTGCTCTTTTAATTTTCAACACCAGAAAGTAGTATTTCTCTTTTAATTATATTAAATATTTAACTGTTGTTAGCTGAAATTATACATAACCAAAATTCTATTGAACGTTAATCGAATTCTAACCAAGCTTGTGTAAATATGTTGGATATTCGTAAATATTCATGGTGTATGCACAAAGTAGCCAATATATTCATATATGTATGTAGCCTCCAAAAGAAGAAAAAACATTGTCCCTCTCTCTCTTCATTTCCCTGGTAACAATGCTCAGTTTCTTCTCTATAATGTCTTCCGATCTCTATTTTTGGTGGTTTTGTTTTAGATCTAGTTCTTCATACTCAGATCTACTAGTCCTGACCGGCTTCTCCACTCTCCACCAAGCTGGGCTAATCAACAAACAAAGTTGTAGATGGGTTAGTGATCGGTGTCAAATATTGTATATTGAACCCCCCTTAACTTATGTTTGTTAGGCTCTTAGTTTTGTTAATACCTAATGTTTTATGTTGTTTTAGTGTTTTAGTGTGTTGTAGGTATTTGGTGCAAAATGTGGCTCAAAGGGATGGATTTGAGCAAAGGAGGAGTCAAGCCTTAGCAGGTGCGTTCGAACGCATATACTGCGTTCAAACGCACTACGGTCGAACGCAGAAGCCACGTTCGATCGTACGCCGCGTCAACCCGCGTCGCCCTAGCCGGCCCTATCGTTCATCGCTTCAACCTTGCGCCATGGACAGTTATGTGTGTTCGACCGCACGCAGTGCATTCGAACGCACTGCGGTCGAACGTAGGCCTACACTCGAACGCGCGTAGCATGGCGAGGCGCATGCGACCGAACGCACAGCACCACGATCGAACGCACACAGGGTTGCTTTTGAATGCACCCTCTGCGTTCGAACGCACCCCTGACCTGGCAGCACACTAAATTTTGTCTATAAATAGGACTTTGTGTATTTTGTATTTCTGACGCTTGGGAGACGCTTGGGATGCGTTTGAGGCGCCCTCAGTGGCCCAAAACCTCCCCGTTCTTCATTGTAAACAGTCATAAACGTCAATTTAATTTAATGCTTTTATTTATTTTTCTTTAGTCTCTTATTCCCTTCACCATGCTTTTATCTAATTATTTTTATGCTTAGTTTAATACTCCGTTCGTCATTTACTGTTTTGCTTGTTTGTTTCAATTCAATTTCATGACAAAATTGCGTTGATTGTTGTTTATGAATCGTTTAACGTCAACAGTCGTTGCAACTGGAGATACATCGGATAATTCGTCTTCGGACCAATATCCGTTGTGACCTCTTAAAACAGTGTTTGCATCGACTAGTTCGACAAGATTTCGTAACGACAATAGAACATGCATTAGTGCTTAATCGATAAATGGATGTATGAACTCATTAATAGCAAATAGAATATGCCTAGTAGCGTAATCGTTGTTGAGTATGGAATAAACATGTTTATATGTTGATTGAATTGTAGTGAGATAGATTAGGGACCTTAGCGTTTTTATTTCTTTATTTTTATTGCATTTTAATTCAGTTTTATTTTCTACACGCCACATGTTTGATGTTGGGACTAGGTTAAGATAGGATTAGTTTAGGCGATTTAAAATTAGTTTTTAACAAAACACGATTCTCTGTGGGTTCAACATCGCACTTGCACAACCGCTCTATTACAAACGACTCGTGCAATTGGCGAGTACAATTAAATTTGTACATCAAATTTGTTTTGTTTGAATTGATTTTTTGCTTAGATTAGTTTTATTTTTCTACTAGTTATTTTAATTGTGCATTTACTTTATTTGTTTCGTGCTTTTGTATAGAAATTTTTTTTTAAAAAAAATTAGTTTAGTTGTTGTTTGGCTGTTTTTTTGCCTTATGTTGAGTTTCTGGAAAATCAGACGTCGACAGTGCGGTCGAACGCAGTTCTTGCAATCAAACGCACTTGGGCCTATTCCAGGTCGACCGCGTACTTGCACTCGCCTAGTACGCTGTTGCGTGCAAGCGCGCACCTCCGACAGACCGCAGTGCGCCGTTGCGAACGATCGCACCTCAATTGCGATCGAACGCAAGAGCACAGACTGCTACATTTCTTCATATCTACGTGTCTGGGATCGATCATAGTGCCCTGCATTCGAACGCACCTCAGCTGGCTGCACCAACAGACCCGAGGCAGTGTATGTGTCTAGTTTTCATTTTTTTTGTTATTTGATTTCATTATTGTTTTGTCTATTATTATTTAATTTTTTCCTGTTTTTATTTATTTACTTGTTGTTGTTAGTTTTGTTTAGTTTAATTATTTAATTAGTTTATTATTTTTGTTAGTTTATCGATTAGTTGTTTTGTTTTGTTTATTTTTTGTTAGTTTTTGTTTATTTTATTTTATTTTTGTATTTTGTTAATTGTTTCATGTGGGATATTTTGAANCACCTCCGACAGACCGCAGTGCGCCGTTGCGAACGATCGCACCTCAATTGCGATCGAACGCAAGAGCACAAACTGCTACATTTCTTCATATCTACGTGTCTGCGATCGATCATAGTGCCCTGCATTCGAACGCACCTCAGCTGGCTGCACCAACAGACCCGAGGCAGTGTATGTGTCTAGTTTTCATTTTTTTTGTTATTTGATTTCATTATTGTTTTGTCTATTATTATTTAATTTTTTCCTGTTTTTATTTATTTACTTGTTGTTGTTAGTTTTGTTTAGTTTAATTATTTAATTAGTTTATTATTTTTGTTAGTTTATCGATTAGTTGTTTTGTTTTGTTTATTTTTTGTTAGTTTTTGTTTATTTTATTTTATTTTTGTATTTTGTTAATTGTTTCATGTGGGATATTTTGAACTGTTTGGGCGAAGCATAAGTCTTTCGTTCGATTATTTTGATGTTTTCGCTAGTGGTAGGACCCCAAATCCTACCAATTTTCACCCACATGAACCATGTTCACACTGCTCAAGCCCTTACCATAGTTTAGGTGATTGTCCACATTGGGGACAATTTTCTAATTTTTCACATGAGCAGTTGAACACCAGTTTCTCCAGTCCTGGGTTTGAATCAAATTCAAATTTTTATAACCCAGACTGGAGCAACCATTCTGATTTTTCGTGGCATGCTCATGCTACGGAAAATTTTGCTCCCCAGGTTGACGAACTGCACCATCCTAATTATCCGCAGTTCGACAACCATTTTTCTTCTCATTCATCATTTGACTATCTTCCTGAGAAATCTTCTTTGGAAGAAATTTTTAAGGAATTCATTGAACTAGTCGACCAACCCACCATTCCTCTGTCGCAAGAACAATCATTAGAAGACACACTCGAGGCGTTTAGGAAAATAATGAACCAACCTTGTCAAGAAATCATAGATGCCACTGTGGCAAACACTGAAGCAGTTGCAAGGTTGGAAGGACAGTTTGGTCATCTAGTTGCTGAATTCAACAGAATTGAGAAAGAAGAATTTCAAAGTCAGGAGGTGGCGAGATGACAGTATATGATTGATGAAGATTGCCCCAGCGATCCTCATCATGAGCATGTCCAAGCCACCACCACATTTGAGAGTGAGGAAGTTATAGAGGAAACTTTTTGTGAGCTAAGCCTGGAGGGTCCTTTGGAAGAGAGCTGTGCTCAATTTGAGTTTGATTTGGACCTTGACATAGTACATGAGCAAGCTAAGGCTCTATTGGATCCCACTCCTAAAATGCGAACTGAGAATGGAGAAGAACAAAAGGAGGAGCAGATTGAGCCCTTGCCAATTTCAAATTGGTCCAATGACAAGGAAGTGAGTACTGAAGCTCATTCCTTTGTCACAATCCCTCTTGAGACATATCATTCACCACAAGTTTCACCTTTTCAATGTCTCGAGGAGCCATCTTATGTAGAGATTTTCAAAGAACCACGAACCAAAGATCACAAATCTAGAAATCGTGGTCCTAAGAGAATTTTTCAAAATAAGCTTTTAGGCTACATAAGATAGCAGAACATTCTTCCAGAGGGATATCCAATTCTTAAGAAGAAAGGGTGGAAGGGATTGGTTGGACACCCATATGAGCGGAGAAGGTACGGTATGTTTTCTTTTTTATTTTTCGCACCTTAATTTTTGTCATTTTCTTTTTGTTTTATTTTATTTTATTTTATTTCTAACAACAATTAACCTTTTGATATTTGATCTTTGATCTTTGAGAAAAAGATTGTTGTTAGTTTTTGATAGGTGTTTTGATGTTTAAGTTCGGGGGACGCTTTGGACTTTGCATATCTCGGTTCCTCATCCCACTATAATGTATTTTTTGCCACATTAGAGACAATGTGTCATTTAAGTTTGGGGGTGTGGACAAACACTATGTCGGTTTGTTTTGTTTTATTTTTGCCTGTATATATTTGTTTTTGTCTGTATATAAATTTTTTTCTTTTTGTTTATTGCTATGTTGTTGATTGGGCACCAATTTACATCATAACTGTGGATTACATGTCATTGGTGTGTTTAACTTGTTTGAACATGACATATCATTAGAAATCTCAGTTTTTGATTCATGAGTTGGATTAGAGAGACTCCACTTGTTTGATCGATATTTCACATGCACACTAGCATTAGAGTCTGTGAGGTATGAGATTTGACTTTGAAGTGTGTGTCTTAAGATTTCTTGGTTTGCGATGTGATGATGAAAATCTTGGCTGTTAATAAAAAAAAAAATCATAATAAAGTGAGTTTCTCATTGAGTAACCGGACCTCTAGTCTGGCCAAGTAATGAGTGTTTGCGTCAAAAGATGAGAAATTCCAGCTAATAAAAAAATTGTATGGCTAGTTTAGGCTCCGTAGCTCTTTTGACTTGAGTAATTAAGCCCTAGGGATGTCTCTACATCTAGTGCCCTAAAGCCGTCTGGTTTAGGAGTCACTGGCCCAACGCTCGTTACATAGGTCATTAGAAGCTTAAGGGAGTCAAGCATTGCACAGCCTACACAAAAAAATTACATCTTTCAATTCAAGCCTTGGTTAATTTATCGCATTATTTTCCTTTGAATTTTGGGATACACGTCTTTGGAGGATAATTAAAACCCCATGATTTTGTTGTTAGTTCACTTTGCACTTCTTAGAGCATGTGTTATCTCAATTTTCCAACCTTGAGTGAAATAATGTTTGGATGCCTGGATGATGTGGTTTGTATGTTCTACATGTTAAATTTGCTAATGATGTATGAACCATGTGTTTGTGTGAAGGGCTCTGTCCAATTAGTAACATAGTGCCAAATAATTGTTTGTGGGTGTCATTCCTGAAAAACCCTCACGAGACTTCACTCGTCCACTAGGGATGCCTAGTGGTTTAAAAGGCTTGTTGCATACGCTAAATGCAATAGTTTCTCCCACGAAAGCGGATTTATGTTTCTTGTTTTTTGTGTTTTCAGTTTTGTTTTGCTAAGGGACTAGCAAAATGTAAGTTTGGGGGTATTTGATCGGTGTCAAATATTGTATATTGGACCCCCCTTAACTTATGTTTGTTAGGCTCTTAGTTTTGTTAATACCTAATGTTTTATGTTGTTTTAATGTTTTAGTGTGTTGTAGGTCTTTGGTGCAAAATGTGGCTCAAAGGGATGGATTTGAGTAAAGGAGGAGTCAAGCCTCAGTAGGTGCGTTCGAACGCACATACTGCGTTCGAACGCACTACGGTCGAACGCAGAAGCCACGTTCGATCACACGCAGCGTCAGCCCGCGTTTCCCGTGTCGCCCTAGCCGGCCCTATCGTTCATCGCTTCAACCTTGCGCCGTGGGCAGTTATGTGCATTCGACCGCACGCAGTGCATTCGAACGCACTGCGGTCGATCGCAGCGCCTACACTCGAACGCGCGCAGCACGGCGAGGCATATGAGACCGAACGCACAGCACCACGATCGAACGCACGCAGGGTTGCGTTCGAACGCACCCTCTACGTTCGAACGCACCCCTGACCTGGCAGCACACTAAAATTTTGTCTATAAATAGGACTTTGTGTATTTTGTATTTTTGACGCTTAGAATGCGTTTGAGGCGCCCTCAGTAGCCCAAAACCTCTCCGTTCTTCATTGTAAATACTCCTAAACGTCAATTTAATTTAATGCTTTTATTTATTTTGCTTTAGTCTCTTATTCCCTTCACCATGCTTTTATCTAATTATTTTTATGCTTAGTTTAATACTCCGTTCGTCATTTACTGTTTTGCTTGTTCGTTTCAATTCAATTTCGTGACAAAATTGCATTGATTGTTGTTTATGAATCGTTTAACGTCAACAGTTGTTGCAACCGGAGATACATCGGATGATTCGTCTTCGGACCAATATCCGTTGTGACCTCTTAAAACAGTGTTTGCATCGACTAGTTCGACAAGATTTCATAACGACAATAGGACATGAATTAACGCTTAATCGATAGACGGATGTATTAACTCATTAATAGTAAATAGAATACGCCTAGTAGCGTAATCGTTGTTGAGTATGGAATAAACATGTTTATATGTTGATTGAATTGTGGTGAGATAGATTAGGGACCTTAGCGTTTTTATTTCTTTATTTTTATTACATTTTAATTTAGTTTTATTTTCTGCACGCCACATGTTTGATGTTGGGACTAGGTTAAGATAGGATTAGTTTAGGCGATTTAAAATTAGTTTTTAACAAAACACGATTCTCTGTGGGTTCGACCTCGCACTTGCACAACCACTCTATTACAAACGACTCGTGAAATTGGCGAGTACAATTAAATTTGTACATCAGTTAGTACGTGGAAGCTAAAACTATAAATAATATTTGATCGTAAAAATTTTCTGATTGTATTTATAACTTTGTAATTTCATAACTTTTGGTTATATTATATTAGAGTTATATACTCTGTGATGTTAGAGTTATTATGCTCTTAATCTTCTATTTATAAAATCCGAATGATTCCCATTTAAAAATAAAAAATAAAAAAAATATTGTAGCCTCCATGGCTCCATGCATAGTTCAACTTATATCTTCAAATCGTTTTCATTAGTTCATTCTACAATGGTTGTAAATGAGCCAAGCTGAGCCGAGCTTTGGAAATAATAGTTTGGCTCATTATAGAGGAAATATAATCGAGCCAGTCTCGAGTTCGAGCCGAGCTAGAAAACCATTGCACGAACTTGGCTCATTGGGCAATTGCTATCTCTCTCCATAAATAGCTGATTTTGATAATATCATTAAATATTTAAAGTTGATGTATTTAACAGTATAGATGTTAATGTTAGCACATATTTTAAAAAATTTAAATAGTGTAATGTTAATAATAAACTTGCTTAGAATAACCATTTATTTTATTTACTAGGAAGTTGTTGAATGTTAAAATATCAATTAAATGATCATTGGATTTATCATTTCCTATTACCTTAAGCATTTGTGACAACTTATGATTTAACATAATATTATAGTAAATGTTTTGAGTTTAAACCTGATTTTTATAATTTATTCTTCATTTCATATGTTGGGCCTTACTTATAACTTATAAGAAGGAGTTTGAGTTTTCATGAGAAAGAGTGTTAGAATATTAATCAAATGATTACATTTATTTATTTTTATCAACTTAAGCTTTTAGAATAATAATTAATAAGTAGTAATTTAAAACTCAATAATACAATAGAAGTATGAATCATATATATGATAACTTTAGTCCTGAATAAAGTATGAATCATATACAATTAAGAATTTAAGTATAGTTTCTATCGAGAGAGATAGAGAGTAATTAATAAACCCTATAAACTAAAACATGAATCATTTAATAAAGTATGAATCAATTAATAAAGTATGATATAGTATGAGAAATGATTCATACTTTATAAACCCTATAAACTAAAACAACAAATTCCAAAGTCCAAAGTTCCAAACACACATTTTTTAGAAGAAGAAGAAGAAGAAGAAAAAAAAAAACCAAACAGACGTTTAGGGTTTTTTTAGGGTACTATTCAGTAACAACTTGTTAACTGAAATAAACGGCTGTGGTTGAATTGATTGAAATTTTACTAAACATCAACTATTTAGATCATTTATAGGAAAACAGAGAGGCGAGCTCATCCATAATTGCGCACATGGTAGAATTACTATTTTTTTTGAATTTTGAAAATATATAACGTATATCTAGATTGATTGTAGCCATCCGATTAATTTTGATTAAGCCGTAGCAGTTCGATCGTATAAGTGGACGACAACTGTAAACCACCCCCCATAAAGATAGTTATCCAGTACAATGCATCACACTATAAGCGGATTAATTGCACAGTCTAAACTTCAATCAAATTAATAATATCAGCATCAACGGTCAAAAACAATTCATGTGCAGAAAATGGTGCCGGTTTCAGTGAGTCATGCCGCGGAGAATAATAAACGGCTTCACATCTTTGCACACAATGCACGCGGAACGAGACTGACACATCTTAATATTTCAGCAATTGTTTAGGGCTGTTTGTTGTTTTAAGATTAAACTTGAGCCGTTGGATTGATAAAATGGAAGACAGTTGTAAACCAATCGCCGCGTGATTATTATCTAGTGTTCCGAAATACACGTGAACTCACTAATCTGAAATAAGTTTTAAAATCAATATGAGAATAAACGATCTAGATGAAATCTTCAGTATACATCGAACCGGCTTCACAAAATCACGCACGCACTGGATAGTTATTCAGTCTCGTTTTCTTCACGTAGGCACGAGAAACGAGGCGACAGGTTTGAGTTAAATTTCAGCTGTCCAATTTTTGGCAATTAAACTTCAGACGTTGGATCAATCTAATGGAAGATAGCTATAAACCACGCCCAATCGGAGAGTGATATTGTGTTTTGCGAATCACAATAAGCTTGCTAGAATTAATTGATCGAACGACTGAAATCAATTTAAAAATTTAATCTATATAATCTACGGCCTATCTAAAAGGGTTACACGAGATTTCATTAGATACGGCTGTATTGGATCAAAAACTTATAAACGCATAAGTGGGACATGTGGCATGCTAGGAAAAAACCCTAAAGATTGGATCAAATCCAACCGTTCATTACTAAAAGTGCATCAGATCCAACGGCTGTTGATCGTTTGAGGAAAAAAAAAACCTAAAATAACCTAATCAGACCTCTTGCTCACTCAGTCACTCATTCAGTCACTCCCAGCCTCCCACTTGCTCGTTTTGTTCTTAGTTCTCACCAGTCATTAGTTCTCTTTGTTTCAATTAGGGTTCTAACCAGGAGGCTAACCAGATTCCACAAAGCTACAAGCCTGCAAACGATTGAATCTTGAATCCCTTCTCTCTTCGTTTGAACCCATTACCCATTTCCCATTTCCCATTCCATTCCGACCAAGAGTCTGCATAAGTGCCTATTACTTGGGGTTTAGCCTATGAGACCGAGAGGGAAATGATCTCGTTTCATTTCTGATTCGCAATGGGAACTATGATTCTGAGCGAGCATTCAATGCTTCTCAGAAGAGTTCTCCTAGCCCGTCCAATCTTGCCGCATAATCCTGATTTTCTTATCTTATTTACATTGTTTGTTTGATTATTTGTGTTTTTTCAACTGTTCTGTGACATTTTTTGTTTTGATTTGGAAGAGTCAAAGATGATTGCTCTTGATCTGACTGTGACAGAAATAGAAATCGAGTACTGGGCTATCAAGTACTCAATTGCCATTTCCCAAATCCCCCAATGATCCATCCCCCTTTATATATTCGAGTGTATGAACCAATGATGTATGCTCTTGCTTGCTGCTTAGTGCTTGCTAACGAGATTCGAATCAGAAAACCTTCTAACTTCTGAAATCTGAAGAGCTTCTTCTACCTTTAGCTTTAAGTGAAGTTTATTTTATTTTTCAATATTCATAATGCCTTTCCATTGTGTTTTACTGTTTTGGTTTTCCGAAAACACTAACTAATGTTCATTGCTTTCATCATTTCAGGGAGTCTCCGGTAGCATTTAAAATTTGCAAGCTAGTAGCTACAACAGTGCTGATTGTTTGAACTTTGAACTTTCAGGTTTTTTTGAAAAAAAACTTGTTCTGTCTATTTTCATTAATGAATAAGATAGCTATGTTAACATGAATTGCTATGTTAGCCTTGTTAGGACTATGATTCTGTTAACATGAATTGCTATGTTAGAACTATGAATCTGATTCTGTTAACATGAATTGCTATGTTAGAACTATGACTCTGATTCTGTTAACATGAATTGCTATGTTAGAACTATGACTCTGATTCTGTTAATATGAATTTCTATGTTAGGACTATGATTCTGATTCTTTTAGGTTAGCATGAATTGCTATGTTAGAACTATGATTATGATTCTGTTAACATAGTCCATGTTTGCTAATTGCTATGTTACCATGTTTGCTATGTTAAAATGATTCTGATTCTGTTAACATTTATGTTATGTTACAATGTTTGCTATGTCTATCTATGATTATTATTATTTTTAAATGAATTGATTACTATTATTTGCTATGTTAGAACTTAGAACTCATGATTCTGTTTTAAGTTAACATTTGCTCTCTGATTGCTTATTCTGTTATTTTATTTATCGAGCTTTTAAATTTTACAAATTATTAACAGTTATGAAGAATACATTTCAACTCAATGAAATCAATGATGTTGATTTGAGTGATGATTCACTTACTGCCGACCCTACTCCTGGATCTGTTGTGTTTGCTAGCACTAAATGCACACCAAATGAACATGTTAATCTGGTTTCTCCTGTTGTTGTTAAATCTGGGGATGGGGATGGGGATGTTGTTGTTCAATCTGGGGCTGGGTCTGGGTCTGGGTCTGGGGCAGGGGTTGGGGGTGAAGGTGGGTCAGCAGCCTTCCAAAAGAAGGAAAGGCAAAAGACTTTCAAAGTCTGGAATGACTTTTCTTCTGTTACAATAAATGGTGTGAGAAAATCTCAGTATCATTGGTGTAAGAGGTTGTTTTCTGTAGGGAAATCTAGTACTACTTCCACCCTGAGAAGGCATTTAACTTCTTGTGTGAGGTTTGTGGAGAGAAATACCTTAAGAAGCAAAAGACTTTATCATTTGAACCTAGTGATGACAATGATGGTTTTGGGACCTTGACAAACTTTACTTTCAATGAGAAGAGAGTTAGAGAACTTGCTGTCCATATGGTACTTCTACATGAGTATCCCTTTAATATGATGGAGCATGAATTTTTTAACAAGTTCATGAAGGCTTGCACACCATACTGGAAAAAAATTAGCCGTGCCACTGTAAAAAGTGATTGCATTGCCACTTATAACATTGAGAAGAAAAAATTGAAAACAATTTTAAGTGGGATTGACAGGGTAAACATAATAACTGATATGTAGACCTCCTCCCAAACATATATGGTGGTTACTTGCCATTTTGTGGATTTTAATTGGCTCCTCCAAAAGAGGATTTTAAATTTTTTTAACGTATCTCACTACAAAAAAATAGAGGTTTGGTGATGGTTTAAAGCTAAAAACCATCACTACAAAGGTAGTTGATGAGTGCCAAATATTACATATTTGAGCCCCTTAACTTATATTTGTTAAGCTCTTAGCTGTGTTGTTTTCTAATGTTTTTGTGAGTTTTTGGTGTCTCAGTGTGTTGCAGGTCACTGACATAAGAATGCGGTTAAAGGGTGCAAAATAAGCACAAAAAAAGAGATAAGAGCTTCACGGGTTGTGCGATCAAGCGCACCTGCGTTCGAGCCTAAGAGATACAATCGAGCGCATGCCACGTCAGCTGAAACCCTAGCGTCATCGTTAAGTGCCGCGTCGAAAGGAACTTGAAGACCAACACTGCGATCGAGCGCACTAGGTGCGATCGATCGCACTCGAGCTGATCTGTCAGCACGCAAGAAACCCTAGTTTTTTTATTATTTATAGTTTTCTTGTCTCTGGTAACCCTTTGTTGGGAGGCGCTGTAGAGAGCAAAAACACGATTTTTGTCGTGCCTAGGCCTTTGGGAACGTTTTTCAATTGTAAGTTTAATTTCTCAATGATTTCAATTAATAGTTTATTGTCTGTTGTTGTCATGAGAGGCTAAACATTCAACTAAGGTTGAAGATAAAGCCACGTCAATGATTAAACGGTGTATTCTCGTGATTTTATACATGCAATTTGTCATTTTATTTGTTCAAAATCAATTCCATGGCTTATTTACTTTATGTGATTGAGCCCCTTTTGTGATTTCATGCATTGTTTAATATTCGTTGTGTTCTATTTGGGGATACATCGAGTAATTGGATTGAGACTAATGTCCATCGTGATCTACGGATACGGTGGATGATTTGATCTCAATTAAATACTCGTTGTGATTCTTTAACGAATGGATTCATCGAATGATTTTACATGCATGTTCATGACTTTTGAACTCTGACTAAAATGTGGTTTATTGTCAATTGTGTGTGTGAAATGCGAGAGTATGTTGTTTAAGTTGGCGAGGTGGATTCGGAAACCTTAGTGTTTTACTTTGATTGTTGTTTAAATTATCATTTAATTTAGTTTTTTTTTTGTCACTGTTGCACGACTAATTGCGGAACTAGGTTAAAATAGAATTTATTTAAATAGAAAATTGATTATTTTTCCAAGAACAAAAATTCCCTGTGGATCGACCTCGCATTTTGTACGCGCACTTTACTGCATACAATTCGTACACTTGCGAGTACTTTATTTTTGGTAATCAAATTTTGGCGCCGTTGCTGGGGAGTTTGATAGTTTTTGTTGAAATTGGATTTTTTTTTTATTTGAATGGATTTTATTTTTCTACTAGTTAGTTAATTTTCTTGTTTTTATTTTATTCTATTTTATTTTTTTATTTAAGTTTTGGTTTTGATCTGACAAATAGGAAAAAAAATAGTGTTTTTGGTGTTTGCTGCAGGATTTTGGAATTCGCCTCTGCTGAGCACGATCGATCGAAATCCCTTGCGATCGAACGCACTCGGGACCATCTTACGCACTTGCGTTCGACAACTGCAAAACAGACACACGAACGCACAGCTGAGAGACGCTCGAACGCAAACACCAGGTGCTCAAACGTAGTCACGATCGATCGCAATACCAGCGATCGATCTTAGAGCTGCAGTTAGCAGCTAAGCACCACCTTTTTGTTTTTAGCTTTTAGTTGAGTTATTTTTCTTTAATTATTTTTTGTGCCTGTTTTTCTTTCATATTTCATTTGTTTTCTATTTTCTTTATTTTAGTGTTTACTTTATTTTTGCTTAGTTAGTTTATTTTGTTTGTCTTATTTTTATTTTTATTTTTTTTGTTTTTGTAAAAAAAAAAAAAAAGAAACTTTTGTTTTGTGTATGCTTGGTCGGAGATCCCTAAACTTAGAATTAATACCCTTAGATCTCGACATTGATAGAACTCTTAGGAGAACACGGAGAGCAACCATTGTGAGTGAGAGCAGAGGTGAGATGGGAGACCAATAAGAGAACATACCTAAGAATGCAGAGCAACCCATATTCGAGAATGAGGATGTGAGAGCGGGAAACGGAGAGCAAGCCAGAGCTTGGCACGTGGATTTCACTACATCATTGAGGGAATTGTTCGCACTTGTTGCGACTAGTTCTCATTCATGTATAGTGTTACCACCCACCAATGCCACGCATTTCGACTTAAAGCCGCATGTCATCCAACTCTTACCTTATTTCCATGGACTTGATCATGAGAACCCCTATGGCCATGTCAAGAAATTTAAAGACATATGTGCCACATTCAAGTTTCAGAACTTTTCTGAAGAGTCGGTTCTCCTTAGACTTTTTCCATTCTCTCTTCACGATAGAGCTAGGGCATGGTTGGATTCCAACACGCCCTGGTCTATTACATCTTAGGAAAGCATGTTAAGCAAGTTTTACAATAAGTTTTTCCCAATGTCTAAAGTGAATGAGTACAGAAAGGAGATTAGTTCGTTCACTCAGGAAGATGATGAAAAGTTTTCTGAGAGCTGGGAACGTTTTAAATACTTGTTGATAAAGTGCCCTCCACGTGGATATGAGAAGTGGAGACTTGTTCAGTTTTTCTACCAAGGGCTGTCTCAGCCCAACCGTAGCATGATTGAATCAATGAACGGGGGGGTATTCTTAAGCCTGACGGGAGATTTGGCGTACAAGGCATTGGACAAGCTGTTCGACAGTTCACAAGTTTGGGATTTTACGAGCTGTCAGGAAAAATCTGCCCGCATCCCAAAGAAAGGGGGCATCTATGAGTTGAAGGGAGAGACTAAAATGAACATGAAGATAGATGCGCTCACCAAGAGGCTCGACGCTCTCGCTGTAGGTCCATCCATCAATGCTGCCAACACTTACACTGTTGATAGCTGTTCCATCTGTGCGAGTCCTATGGACTCAGCACAAAATTGTCCATCTGCACCGGTATTTTCTGAGTACCCGATGGAACAAGTGAACGCTTTCAATGATTACCGAAAGTAGTCAGCTGGACCTTACTCTGAGACGTATAATCCGGAATGGAGGAACCAACCAAACTTTTCGTGGAAGCAAAATCAGGGAGGAGCACCTCAGAATGCTAAAACCCAATATCCTCCCAGATTTCAGGCACAGCAGCATAATCAACCTACTTCTCAAGTGCCTGCATCTTCACCTCAATCAGCTTTGGAAGAAACAATGAGGACATTCATCCAATCAAATGGCCAGCTGATGCAAGAACTCCAGAAGTCTACCATGATCAATAGCCAGGCTATCCAGGAGGTGAAGAATGCGACTATGGTCAACATCCAAGCTATAGCAAAGATGGAAAATCAGATAGGACAAATTGCTAATCACTTGGGTAAAAGAGAAAAAGGGAAGTTCCCAAGCCAGCCCGAGCCGAATCCTAAGGCGTTTGCAGTTGGAAATTCTTCAAATTCGGTGCACGGGTAGGAGCATGTGCAGGCGATTGTCACACTGAGGTCAGGGAGACAAGTGGACAATCATGTGGTGGACCCAGAAGTTGACATTGCTGGGCAAGAAGAGGAAGCGAGTGGCAACAAGGAGGAAAGAGATGCTGAGCCATCTATAGCCACTCCCATTATAAAGGACCCGTCTTTTGAACCTAAGGCGCCCTACCCTGAAAGACTACAAGCGCCCAAGAAATGAGGAAAATTTGAGGACATTCTGGAGGTGTTCAAGCAAGTCCAGATTAACATTCTGTTTTTGGATGCCATCCAGCAAATACCTTCCTATGCCAAGTTCTTGAAGGACGTGATCACTGTAAAGAGGAAGACGAATGTCCCTAAGAAGGCATTCCTGACCGAGCAGGTTAGTTCTATCCTGCAATGCAAGTTGCCCATCAAATACAAGGACCCTGGATGTCCTACCATTACTTGGATGATTGGAGTCAGCCAGATTGAGAGGGCCTTATTGGATTTGGGAGCAAGTGTTAATCCGTTACCCTACTCAGTCTATATGTAGTTAGGACTTGGAGAGTTGAAGCCTACTACCATGACACTGCAGTTAGCTGATAGGTCAGTGAAGGTTCCATGGGGAATTGTGAAAGATGTGCTAATCAAGGTCGATAAGTTTTACTTCCCTGTGGATTTTATTGTGCTTGACACAGAGCAGGTCTATAACCTAGGGAGTCAAATACTGGTGATCTTAGAGCGACCATTCTTAGCTACGGCTAACGCCCTGATTAATTGTAGGACTGGGGTCATGAAAATTTCCTTCAGAAATATGACAGTGGAGTTGAACATCTTCCATATTAGGAAACAACCACTGGAATATGATGAAATGCAGCAAGTGTGCTTGATAGATGATATCATGGAAGAGGCTGTTGAGGAATCAAGCATGGAGACCCCCTGGAGGCATGCATTGCTCAGTTTGGAGAGAATCTTGACTTGGACAAGTTGCTTGAGCAAGCAGATGCGATGCTAGAGACTACTCCTCTGGTGAGTAGTGAAAAGGAAGAGACCATTGTTCCCAATCCTCCCAAGAAGGAACTAAAGCCGTTACCTGAAAATCTCAAGTATAAGTTCCTAGGTCCAGCAGAGTCTTTACCGGTGATCATAGCTTCTGATTTAGTGGATGCTCAAGAGGAAAAGCTATTGGACATTTTAAGAGAACATAAAGAAGCTATCGGCTGGACCATTGAGGATATCAAGGGGATTAGCCCCTCGGTGGTGATGCACAAGATTCATATAGAGGAGAATGCCAAGCCATTGAGGGAGCCACAAAGAAGGCTTAACCCAGCCATGCAAGAAGTTGTCAGAGCTGAAGTGATCAGAGCTGAAGTGATTAAGCTGTTAGATGCTGGGATCATATATCCGAGCTCTGACAGCAAATGGGTGAGCCCAATTCATGTCATGCCTAAGCGAGATGAACTGACGGTAGTCAAGAATAAAGATGACGAGTTGGTGCCAACTCGTGTTCAATCAGGATGAAGAGTTTGCATTAACTACCGCAAGTTGAATGCCGCCACTAGGAAGGATCACTTTCCACTTCTGTTTATCGATCAAATGGTGGACGGTTGGCTGGGCACGAGTACTATTGTTTTCTGGATGGTTATTCTGGGTATAACCAGGTCCCTGTGGACCCCGAAGATCAGGAGAAGACTACTTTCACCTACCCTTTTGGGACATCCGCCTACCGTCGCATGCCCTTCGGGTTATGCAATGCACCTGCTACTTTTCAGCGGTGCATGATCAGTATTTTTTCTGACATGGTAGAACGTTTCCTTGAGATTTTCATGGATGACTTCTCGGTCTTCGGTTCATCTTTCAACGAGTGTCTGCACCGTCTCACGCTGGTCTTGGTGAGATGCAAAGAAAAGAACCTTGTGCTCAATTGGGAGAAATGCCATTTCATGGTAAAGCAAGGCATAGTACTGGGACACATCATATCTCATCGGGGGATTGAGGTTAACAAAGCGAAGGTGGATCTTATTTCCAACCTTCCACCCCCACGTATAGTGAAAGATGTTCGTTCTTTTCTGGGCCATGCAGGATTTTACAGGCGATTCATAAAGGACTTCAGCAAGATCGCCAGGCCCATGTGCAAGTTATTGGTGAAGGAGACCCTGTTCATTTTTTATAAGGAGTGTAAGCAAGCATTCGGGGCTCTAAAAAAGATTCTGACGTCCACACCAATTATTCAGCCACCCAAGTGGGGTGCTGATCAGTGTCAAATAGTGTATATTTGACCCCTTTAACTTATATTTGTTAGGCCTTTAGCTTTGTTAATATCTAATTATTTTT
>CM017321.1:37815122-37917332 GCA_006937295.1 Carpinus fangiana
TGGCGGGTCACTGAAGTGCGTTCGAACGCACTACCTGCGTTCGAACGCACCAGTTATTTGCGATCGAACGCAAGGCACGCGGTCGAGCGCAAATAACTGCTGTGGCGGCTAGGGCTGACTAGGCGTGCGTTCGAGCGCAGACCCCTTGCGTTCGAACGTAGATAACTGCTAGGGCCGGCTGTGCGTGCGTGCGACCGCAGCTCCTGCGTACGACCGTGAGTGCGTTCGAACGCACCAAGTGCGGTCGAACGCACTTGGCAGGAATCTTCACTTTAAGTCCTCTTTCTAGCCCTTTGCTAGCCATGTTTATTGCAATGACCTGCACAATACAAAACACTAAAAACTATACAAAACATAAGTTATTAACACAGCTAAGAGTCTAACAAACATAAGTCAAGGGGGGTCTAATAAACAATATTTGACACCGATCAGAAGCCAGGGAGTATCTCTAAATGAAATATGATGCCCCTCAACCCGATTTTGATCGTTGAGATTTTTTATGTTTGGGGCATTGATTTCATGGGACCTTTTCCGAACTCCTATGGCAATTTGTACATCTTGGTTGCTGCGGACTATGTGTCCAAGTGGGTGGAGGCCGTCGCTTGCAAGATCAATGACCACAAAGTTGTGGTCCAATTTTTGAGAGACACTATCTTTGCTCGGTTTGGTACGCCTCGAGCAATCATAAGTGATGGAGGCAAGCATTTCTGCAACCGGATTTTCGAGCAGTTGATGAAGAAGTATTTCATCACCCATAAGGTTGCCACCCCTTATCACCCACAGACTAGTGGACAAGTTGAAGTTTCTAATCGTGAGATCAAGCATATCTTGGAGAAGACTGTGAATCCCAATAGGAAAGATTGGTCTCTACGATTAAGTGACACATTGTGGGCATACAGAACAGCATTCAAGACCTCGATTGGGAAGTCACCTTATCAACTTGTGTACGGGAAGGTGTGTCATCTTCCCGTAGAGTTGGAGCATAGGGCATATTGGGCCATTAAACAGTTGAACTTCAATCTTTCGAAGGCTGCCTCACAAAGGAAGCTCCAACTCAATGAATTGGAGGAGTTGAGGAGTGATGCATATGATTGTGCAAGGATGTACAAGGAATAGATGAAGAAGGCTCATGACCAGAGCATTTTGAGGAGATCTTTCGAGCCTGGTCAGAAAGTGATGAGTGCCTAAAAGTGCTTATTTGAACCCCTTTATTTACATTCGTTAGGCTCTTAGTGTTGTTAATATTTAATGTTTTATCTTGTTTTAGTGTGTTGTAGGTCTTTGGTGCAAAAGGTGGCTCAAAGGGGAGAAATGAAGCAAAGAAGGAGTCAAGCCCCTGGAAGTGCGTTCGATCGTACTTGGTACGTTCGAACACAACTGCGGTCGAACGCAGGAACCGCGTTCGAATGCAGGTCCAGTCAACCCGCGTTTCCCGCGTTGCCCTAGCCGGCCCTATCGTACATCGCTTCAACCTTGCGCCGTGGGCAGTTATGTACGTTCGACCGCACATAATGCGTTCGAACGCAGCGCCTACTGTCGCACGCGGCTCGGCGGCACACCTGCGACCGAACGCATAGCACCATGATCGAACGCATGCAGCATTGTGTTCGAACACACCCCATGCGTTCGAACGCACCCCTGACCTGGCAGCACGATTTTATTTTGTCTATAAATAGGACTCGTTGTATATTTTGTTTTCCACGCTTGGGAGGCGCCTCTAGGGCTCAAAACCCTCTATTTTTCACTGTGTAACCCTCCTAAAACGTCATTTATTTATTTAATACTTTATTTTGCTTTTAATTAGTTTCTTATTCCCTTCACTATAGATCTGTTTACATTTATTCATGTTTAGTTCGTATTATTCTGTCATTTCAATTTATGTTTATTCGTTTCAATGCATTTTAGTGACAAAAGTGTGTTGATTGTTGTTTGCAATTTGTTAAACGTCGACTTTCGCTGCAACCGAAGATACATCGGATGATTTGTCTTCGGACCAATATCCGTTGTGACCTCTAAACAGTGTTTGCGTTGGTTAGTTCGATAAGATTTTGTAGCAACAATAGGATATGCATATGGTTTTATCGATAGACGGAAATATGAACAATGCAATAGCAAATAGAATATGCCAAATAGTGTAATCGTTATTGGATATGAGCTAAGCATGTTTATTTGTTAATTAATTTATAGTGAGGTGGATTAAGGATTGTAGTCGCTTTTATTTCTTTATTTTATTGCATTTTAAATTAGTTTTATTTTCTGCACACCAACTGTTTGACATTGGAACTATGTTAACATATTATTAGTTTAGGCACTTTAAAATTAGTTTTTAACAAAACACGATTCTCTGTGGGTTCGACCTTGCACTTGCACATCCACTATATTACAAACGACTCGTCCAATTGGCGAGTACAATTAAATTTGTACGTATCAAATTTTGGCGCCGTTGCCAGGGAATCGTTTTTTTTGTTTGAATTGATTTTTTTTTTGCTTAGATTAATTTTATTTTTCTACTAGTTATTTTAATTGTGCATTTATTTTATTTATTTCGTGTTTTTGTATAGAAAAAAAAATCCAAAAAAATTAGATTAGTGTTTGTTTTAGCATTTGTTTTAGTTTAAGTTCAGTTCTAAAAAATCAGGCGCCGACAGTGCGGTCGAACGCAGAAACCTGCGTTCGAACTCACTTGAGCCTATTCCTTCGGCCGCGTACCTGCGCTCGCGATACACGCTTCTGCGTGCGAGTGCGCGCCTCTGACAGACCGTAGTGCGCTGTTGCGAACGAACACACCTCAATTGCGTTCGAACGCACGTGCACATACTGCAACATTTTTCGCGTATCTGCGTGTTTGCGATCGACCGTAGGGCCCTGCATTCAAACGCACTTTAACTGGCTGCACCAACAGACCCAAGGTAGTGTATGTGTCCAATTTTCATTTTTTTTAGTTATTTTATTTAATTATTGTTTTGTCTTATTATTTATTGTTTCTGCCTGTTTTTATTTATTTACTAGCTGTTTTTAGTTTTTGTTTAGTTTAATTTATTTATTTATTTTTATTTATTTAATTAGTTTATTGTTTTGTTAATTTGTTGTTTAGTTTTATTTAGTTTGTTAGTTTTTGTTTATTTTATTTTTGTATATTGTTAATTGTTTCTTGTGGGATATTTTGAACTGTTTGGGTGAAGCATGAGTCTTCCGTTCGATTATTTTAATGTTTTCCCTAGTAGTAGGACATCAAAGCCTACCAATTTGAACCCACATGAACTATGTTTAGCTTGCTCTAGCCCGTACCATAATTCCGGTGATTGTCCACATTGGGGACAATTTACCAATTTCTCATATGGGCAGCTAAACACCAATTTTTTCGACCAGGGGTTTGAATCACATTCCAATTCTTACACCCCTAATCGGAATAACCATTCTGATGTCTCGTGGTATGCTCATGCCTCGGGAAAATATGCTCTCCAATCTGATGAACTGCACCATCCTGAATATCTGTAGTTTAATACCCACTCTTCCATGTCTTTCTCATATAATCCTCATCCTCCAGAGTCATTAGTGCAACATTTTCCAACTGCTCATATTGATGACTTAGAGGAGAGAGCGAACCAACTCATGGCAGCTAGGCGTGCCCACGCCAAGCTTCCTCACACTCACGCACCTCATCAGTCATGTGAATATTGTTATCATCCTTCTCACAGTTTTGATGATTGTCCATTTTATATTCATTACGTGAGTCAAACGAACATGGCTGCACATGAGGATGCACAAAACACCACCACATTTGTTAGTGAGGAAAAAGCTGTCATCAAGGTGGAAGAAAAGGATGAGCAATTTGAGCCCCCGCCAATTCCA
Organism: Carpinus fangiana; assembly: GCA_006937295.1. Lineage (NCBI taxonomy): Eukaryota > Viridiplantae > Streptophyta > Magnoliopsida > Fagales > Betulaceae > Carpinus > Carpinus fangiana. The sequence continues at coordinate 37,818,975 of CM017321.1, forward strand.
ATTCTTTCCAACGACAAGGAAGTGAGTACTGAAGCTCACTGCTTCGTCACAATCCCTCTCGAGACATATCTTAAACCTCAAGTTTCATCTTTGCAATGTCTCGAAGAGCTGTCTTATGTAGAAATCTTTGAGGATTCACACTCACAAGATCACAAATCTAGGAACCGTGTTCCTAAGTGGATTCCTCGAAACAAGGACAACTACATAAGATGGCGGAACATTCTTCTAGAGGGATATCCAATTCTTAAGAAGAAAGGATGGAAGGGATTGGTTGGACACCCATACGAGCGGGGAAGGTGCGGTATGTTTTCTTTTTTATTTTCCGCACTTTAATTTTTGTCATTTTCTTTTTGTTATTTTAATTTAATTTGTTTCTAACAGCAATTAACCTTTTGATGCTTGATCTTTGAGAAAAAGATTGCTATTAGTTTTTGACAAGTGTTTTGATGTTTAAGTTCGGAGGACGCTTTGGACTTTGCATATCTCGGTTCCTCATCCCACTGTATTGTATTTCTTGCCACATTGGGGACAATGTGTCATTTAAGTTTGGGGGTGTGGACAAACATTCTGTCTGTCTTTTTGTTTATTTATTTACTTGTTTTGCTTTGTTTTTGTCTGTATATATTTGTTTTTGTCTGTATATAAAATTTTTTCTTTTTGATGCTATGTTGTTGATTGGGCACAATTTACATCGTAACTGTGGATTGCATGTCATTGGTGTGTTTAACTTGTTTGAACATGGCATATCATTAGAAATCTCAGTTTTTGATTCATGAGTTGGATTAGAGAGACTCCACTTGTTTGATCGATATTTCACATGCACACTAGCATTAGGGTCTGTGGGGTATGAGATTTGACTTTGAAGTGTATCTTGAGATTTCTTGGTTTGCAATGTGATGATGAAAACCTTGGCTGTTAATAAAAAATTAAAAAAAAAATCATAATAAATTGAGTTTTTCATTGAGTAACAGGACCTCTTGCCTGGCCAAGCAATGAGTGTTCGTGTCAAAAGATGAGAAATTTCAAAAAAATTGTATGGCTAGTTTAGGCTCCTAGCTCTTTTGACTTGAGTAATTAAGCCCTAGGGATGTCTCTACATCTAGTACCCTAAAGCCGTCTGGTTTGGGAGTCACTGGCCCAACGCTCGTTACATAGGTCATTAGAAGCTTAAGGGAGTCAAGCATTACACAGCCTACACAAAAAAATTTACATTTTTCAATTCAAGCCTTTGTTGTATTTATCGCATTGTTTTCCTTTGAATTTTGGGATACACGTCTTTGGAGAATGATTGAAACCCCATGATTTTATTGTTAGTTCACTTTGCACTCTATGAAGCACGTGTTGTCTCAATTTTCTAACATTGAGTGAAATGATGTTTGGATGCCTGGATGATATGATTCGTATGTTTAACATGTTAAATTTGCTAATGATGTGTGAACCATGTGTTTGTATGAAGGGCTTTGTCCATTAATAACATAGTTCCAATAATTGTTTGTGGGTGTCATTCCTAAAAAACCCTCACGAGACTTCACTCGTCCACTAGGGATGCCTAGTGGTTTAAAAGGCTTATTGCATACGCTAAATGCAATCGTTTCTTCCACGAAAGTGGATTTATGTTTCTTGTTTTTATTTGTGTTTTCATTTTTGTTTTGCTAAGAGACTAGCAAAATGTAAGTTTGGGGGTATTTGATAAGTGCCTAAAAGTGCTTATTTGAACCCCTTTATTTACATTTGTTAGGCTCTTAGTGTTGTTAATATTTAATGTTTTATCTTGTTTTAGTGTTTTAGTGTGTTGTAGGTCTTTGGTGCAAAAGGTGGCTCAAAGGGGAGAAATGAAGCAAAGGAGTCAAGCTCCTGGAAGTGCGTTCGATCGCACTTGGTACGTTCGAACGCAACTGCGGTCGAACGCAGGAACCACGTTTGAACGCAGGTCCAGTCAGCCCGCGTTTCCCGCGTTGTCCTAGCCGGCCCTATCATACATCGCTTCAACCTTGCACCGTGGGCAGTTATGTGCGTTTAACCGCACATAGTGCGTTTGAACGCAGCGCCTACTTTCGAACGCACGCGGCACGGCGGCACACCTGCGACCGAACACATAGCACCATGATCGAACACATGCAGCATTGCGTTCGAACGCACCCCCTACGTTCGAATGCACCCTTGACCTGGCAGCACGATTTTATTTTGTCTATAAATAGGACTCGTTGTATATTTTGTTTTCCACGCTTGCGAGGCGCCTCTAGGGCCCAAAACCCTCTATTTTCCACTGTGTAACCCTCCTAAAACGTCATTTATTTATTTAATGCTTTATTTTGCTTTTAATTAGTCTCTTATTCCCTTCACTATAGATTTGTTTACATTTATTCATGTTTAGTTCGTATTATTCTGTTATTTCAATTTATGTTTATTCGTTTCAATGCATTCTAGTGACAAAAGTGTGTTGATTGTTGTTTGCAATTCGTTAAACGTCGACTTTCGCTGCAACCGGAGATACATCGGATGATTCGTCTTCGGACCAATATCCGTTGTGACCTCTAAACAGTGTTTGCGTTGGTTAGTTCGATAAGATTTTGTAGCAACAATATGATATGCATATGGTTTTATCGATAGACGGAAATATGAACAATGCAACAGCAAATAGAATATGCCAAGTAGCGTAATCGTTATTGGATATGAGCTAAGCATGTTTATTTATTAATTAATTTATGGTGAGGTGGATTAGGGACTGTAATCGCTTTTATTTCTTTATTTTATTGCATTTTAAATTAGTTTTATTTTCTGCACCCCAACTGTTTGACATTGGAACTAGGTTAAGATATTATTAGTTTAGGCACTTTAAAATTAGTTTTTAACAAAACACGATTCTCTGTGAGTTCGACCTTGCACTTGCACATCCACTGTATTACAAACGACTCGTGCAATTGGCGAGTATAATTAAATTTATACGTATCAGAAAGTCTTTCTTTACAATTCAAGATTGCATTTATTCCCAGGCAAGCTGAAATCTTGATGGACTGGCCCCTTTATCATAAGGTCCGTGTTTCCTCATGGGGCCATCGAGATTGAGGATCCCAAGAATGGTAATACTTTTAAGGTCAATGGACAAAGATTAAAACCATTCTTGGAGTTAAGAAGTAGAAAGGTGGAGACGACTCTGTTGGAAGATCCGAATTATTCAGAGTGATTGTCGACTATTGTGGGGAGTCTGGCTAAAGACTTTAAACTTAGCGCTTGTGGGAGGCAACCCTCATTATTTTTCTTTGTTATTTGATCTTGTTTGTGCATTTTGTTCTGTTTTTTTATGTGTTTTTCAGGTTAAGTGTCTAACATTCAAGTTTGGCGGAACGTTCTCTTACGTTGTGCCTGACTTGCGCCATCCTTCTGGTATTGTCTTTCTGGTCACATTAGGGACAATGTGACATTTTAGTTTGGGGGTGGGGTAGACATTTCTGTCTTTTTACCATACCTAAAATCAAATATTGCACTGCTTATCCTCTGCACCTCTACAGCATCCTTCTGAAGTTTATCTCCAGCAAGAAGACTATGAGAGTGTTTTGAAGCTCCTTGAGGATGAAACATCATTTACAATGCAAGTTTTCTTCCTCAGGGAGTAGAAACTCCAATTCTCTTCTGCAACAAAGTCTCACAAGAATCTTCTGCAACAAAAAATTTAAACCAAGATCTGAAAAGGATTTTTTGCACAAAGAAGAAGAAGGGGAATGGGACGGTGGAAGAATGGGAATGCGACAAAAAAGTTCAGAGCAATTTTGCTGGAAAATAGATTTTGAATTTCATCTTCATTCACCCCTTTCTTCTTACATCATCCAAGAAAAAGCAACCTCTTCCTAAGATTGTTTGGATTTATTTGATTCATGCAAACTTGAAATTAATAAGAAACAAAATATTTCTAATCAGCTTACTGCAGTCCAAACTCCAAACTTGAAATTAAATCAATCAACTACCACTAACAACTTCCTAATCTTTGCTTCCAGTGACATGGGTTGCCACACTTTTGCTTTTGGATGAATTAAAAAAGAAAAAATATTGTCAAAATTTGCCAACACTTTGCTTGTGTTTGATCTTACAACTCCAATTTTCATTCAAGCCCTGTATGCATTTAATATAGAGTTCTCTTTAATTAATTTTCACCATCATCAAGAAGAAGAGAAATTCTTTTTTGGCATGTAAAGATTTGGCCTGAGAATACTGAAACTAGAACTCCTAACAGTAGGTCTATGGCTCTGAGTCTATAGTTTCATAATCCACAAACATATATGTGTGCATGCCAGTCCATTCATACGTACATACATATATTTTAGTGTATGTACATCATACCTTTGTCCAATAACCAGGAATAGCCATATTTATTTGCTATTATTTATCCTATTGCTAGTAAAGCGTGCAACTGTAAGTCACTGCAATAATACTAATATGAAAATTATGTTGTAATTGTTACATATGCAAGTTGAAAGTGGGACCTTTTGCTTATGAGATGCAAGGCTGATGCGTTATAAGAATAACTTCATAATCTATGCAATTGTCTAAAATTGATTGCCGTTGTATCATTGCTTTGCAATATAAAATGTAACAAGTGTAACAAACAAGATTAATATAAAATTCAATGCAAGTGCAACAAACAAGAATAATATATAAAATCCAATGGTTAGAACATCCAATCCGTAAATATCTACAAGGGTTGGGCTTGGTTGTGGTGCATAGATAACATAGAGCTCATACTATCAGGTCTTAGTGTAAATAAATTATTTTACAGTATTCAATTACTATGGCCTAAGTACAAAATAAGTACTCTAAATAAATGAATAAACAACATAAACTTGTCCAGTTAAAATTTTCAAGACAATAGGGATATATACGTACTTTATGATGAATTACGGGAAATGTGCGTAGCTCCGTTCATCACAAAGCCTACTTCATCATCTGCAGTTGCAACTCCATCACCTGCATATATATTATTTGATCCCTTACGTAACGGTTATTAAACAAATGCAACCTATTTTTTAAGAAGATGAGAAATAGGCTTCATCTTCAACCTATTAAGTTCAAGCACATGCATAATAAATAAGTCATTGTATTATTTGCATCATAGGCCAAACCAAACCATACACTTGGCTAAATAATACCTTGCATTATTTGCACTACTAATTAACTAGTGTTTATGTTACCTTATACTACCATTCATTTATCTCATAAGGGTGAAAGTAACATTATTACCTGGATGACTAGCCACTGATGATCTTGCTCTCACATGACCTGGAGAGTACTCTATGCCTGACATTGAAACCTAGCTGCTATTTTTGGTATTAGAAATAACAACTTCAAGCATCCTCTGCATCTGGAGCATGTCCTCCTGTTGTTTGTGGATGAGTTGCTGTTGTGACTCGTACTGTTTTACATGTGCCTCGAACCGGTCCTGCTGTGCCATCAGTAATCCTTTCAACGTACCAAACTCACCTAGTAGAGCAGGAACCTGTGAGTCTTGCGATGATGGCCTAGTCGAACGACTGATAGATTTACGTGGTAGTTCCCCAGGTATGCCTCATACACAGTTGGAGTGTTCCGTCTTCCCCATAACAGGAGCATACGCGTCGTCCTCTGACCATCGTATATAGCCTATTGTGGAATTGGATGTTAATGCAGTGTCATTTGACATCAATTCCTTCATCTTTTCCTACACAATATATATTTGGGATAAGCACAAGTATATTACCAGCCTCATTGAAGACTTAACATATTTCTATACAAATTAATAGCTAGCACAACATTTACTGATGTTAAATAAATGTTTAGTTAATGCATATACAATTTTCTTCCTAGTATTTGTATTGACGACAATGCAATTCTCTCTGGTATGGGTTACTTCGAACATGACGGTGCGAGTCGGTTTTTGACAACTACCTATCTCCTACAACAAATACATGTAACAAAATAAAAAATAAAAACTTGAATGAATATTACAAACTTTATATTCATGAACTTATAAGACATATTGAGAACATACCATCTCATTAGCAATTGAAGCATAACTCCTCGACCCACAAACGTGTGGATGCAAGTGCAACTTTCGTACTTCCGCATTCGTCCTTGCCCTATCCTACAAAATTTACATTAACAATATGTAACTATATAGACTTATTATTATGTGGTATATAATTTGAAACATATCTTAGAGGGGACATACCTTATCCTCCTAGGTCAACCATCCCTCGATAGTGATTTCATAGTCCTCTGCATCGAACATATCGATGTTTGGCGTTGATGCCAAAATGCTCTGTAGATTATCATTATCCTGAAGCTTAATGGCTTTTTTGGTCCGATACGTGTAATCTTTTCTCTTTTTACCAAAATCTTGGAATGCTCAATGTCGGACAAGATCGATTGAATTATTAGGCAAGATATGAAATTTCATCTACACACAATGAAGTAAAATATATATATTATTATATATATTAATAGACAATTAAAACTGACAATGTAACAAATTGCACCAGATTCATACCATCAAGGACATCCAAATTTGCTCCATTTTATCATTCTCTATCCTTCTCCAATGTGGAGCAGATAAACCAACAAATTTTTCGAACTGCACATACTTCCCACTAAGTCTTTTGAACTTTTTAGCACTTGTGCCTACGGGCATCCCAGCTGAATTCAACTCAAGAACAACCTTTTCTCCAAGAGGGATTTCCCATATATCACGAACGCCCCCTGCATCCCTCTCATAAAATCCACCTTTTCAATCTATATTATTGTTTAACACATAAAATCAATAGACGCAAGTGGTTTTGATTAATGTAAACAAATTATGTATGCGAATTAATTAATCAACATACGTACCAATCGTTTGGACCTTACTATTGTCTACGACCTGTCGAACGAATTCCTGCGTATCAATTGGCACATCTGAGTCATCATCGTCAACATTTTGATCATGCTCCTCAGCACTATAATGCATGGGTATGTCTTGTGGAACATTATGATCAAAGACAAATCTTAAGATTTCTGGCATTGCTTGTACCTCTGCTGGCAAATTTTGCCACTCACTCCCATTAGCCACCACATTATTTACTTACTGAAATTGTGGTTCTTTGTTGAAGACAAAAGTCGAACGATAGGCTTGCTGCTCTTGTGGCTCATCGTCGACAGAAGATCTGAATGGTTGTGCAGGTTGTGTTCTATTCGGAACCTCACGAATGGGAAGCCGCGTGGATAATCTTCTTTTTGGAGCCATAATATTGATCAGCAAATTTCACAATCAAAGTATTATATCACATTCAATTCATAAATATAAAAAAAAAAAAATTAAATATTTTATTAATATTTAACATACATTAAACAAAAAAATAATTAGTCATACATGATACTTTTACCGGGAAACCTCCACTTCGATTGGAGGTATGTCGTTTCGGGTAATTTCAATAACATCATCTACATCTGCATTTATGTTCAAGTTGAAAGGCTCACTCTCATGATAGTTGACACATGCATCATCGTGCCCTTCGCCCTCACCTACGTCGTACACATTTCTAAATTTAGTCCTTACCATGCAAGACCAATTTGGATGCCTTTCATCTTCAACGTAAAAGCATTGCGATACTTGTGAAGATAATCCGTATGGCTTATCAATAATCCGCTCTCTGGTGTGTACCAGATTTGTGAAATTCACTAGAGTTATTCCATATTCATCCACCTTGTACCCCCTTATCCCTTATGATGTATGCCCAATCGCACTTAAAGAGCACATACCTAGTCATGTCGTAGTACTCTACCTCGAATACTCGAGTTAGCTTCTCGTAATAAGTTTTGTTGTCTACAGTCGGCACACACACACCACTATTCTGAGTTGTTTTTCCTTCATCGTGTGACAAAATTCGAAACAAATTGTCGTTAACTATGTAACGATTATATTCAATGGCAGTTTGTACAAGCCCTTTGGAATGCCATACTAACTTTTCGCCAAGTTCATTTCTCCTTGTCTTGTCCACTCGGTCGATCTGAGATTTGTTAGAAAGACATAATTAATAGGTATGACAATTTAATGTTCAATTAAATTAAACCCAACATGACATGATAATTACGTAGTCATGATACCAAACAGAAAATTGCTCCTTATGTAGTCTATCTAATTCATCGTTCATAAGCCTGCCCCTATTGCTTGATTGCTTAAGCGTATGCAGGTGCATCCTATATAAAATAATTTAATTTGTTAAATTCACAATCGATGTTATATTTAAGATAAAGGCAAAAGATTGAACATAGATTAGAACACACTCTCGCAATGGAAGAAAATTATATGAGTTAAACAAAATATATTGGTGAACTTGTAACAATGTCATCTTGTCAAGGTTTACGCGTATTATCGACCCTTTAACCTCATCGGGGATTCGTTGAGGCCTATTGTGGACTGTTGATGTACTTTCTAAATATATCAAACAGAATGTGACCAATTCGTTCACTATGTAACTTTCTGCAATAGACCCTTCAGGTGCCGCTTTATTGCAAACCATAAATTTGAAATGCTTAAGTGTCCTATATTTAGCAAATAACACAATCAATTATATATGTCCTTAAATATTATGAAAAAAAAAAGAATGAATTGTTTAATAACATATTGATGTAGATATTATGGTTACTTCTCCCACGGATACATATATCGAAATTGAACTGGACCGCCAAGTCGACATTCACAAACTAGATGTATAATAATATGCACCATGCTTGTAAAAAAATCAGGTGGAAATATTTTTTCTAGCTTGCACATAATTATAGGAATGTCATTTTCAAGTCAGTTTAAATCTTCTACTGTCAATGTCTTCGAGCATATGCCTCTTGGAACACCCGAGGATTTTAATAGGATGACTAAGAATGATTTAATATGAATTTTAGTCTCTAGTTAAATCAAATATATTAGAAAAATATATTTGATGTCTAAATATTTGGTATTTAAGATTTACCTAATTAAATGCCCAAATGTTAGTAGTAATGGGGATATTAGTGTATTAGATAATTGTTTGATTGGTTTAATATGATAATATATATATGGACGTTTATGCACATTTATAGCCCACTCTAGTATATTAATATTTTAGTGCAAGTAGTGTGAATGTGACAGTTCTAGAATGTAGGAGATTGAGAACTTGTGAGCTGTCGCCCACTTCATGTTGGCAGCAGCTGGTGTATGTAGATTGCAGAGACACTTCACAGACAGCAGCTGTATAGGTGGAGCGCAGGGATAATACTACCGTTTGGAATCTTTCCTACAATTACCAGCTACATCCCAAAGCCACGCCTATAAATAGGACTTACGCTGCCTTGTTTTTAATCACAAGCAGTTCTCTCATGGCCCGTTGCACAGTGAAGAGAAAAGAAAAAAAGAAAGTGAAATATAATTTAGTAATAAGCTTTGGAGAGCTACTTCAAGTGGGAATGCTAGGTATAATTCGTTTATCCTTAATTTGTGTCAATTCTAGTTGTTATAATTTAAATTATGTCAATTTTATTCATTAGAATTTAAATTACGTCGTTATAATGCTTAAATTGCCCGGAAAAGTGTGATTGAATATTTCGGGACGGATATTATATTCAATCATCCTTTTAAATATTACAAAGGCGTCGTTGTACTGCCTAAATTTTATTAAGTATTTTACAATAGCGCCGTTGTAATGCCCAAGTAATGTTAGATATTTTAGATAAATATTATATTAATGCCGTAGTAATGCCCATATAAAAATATGTGGTAACGCTACATAGTCGTTATGATGCCCAAGTAACATTATAATATTTTAGATAGATGACGTTATGCTGCCCAATTTTGGATAGAGCATAGAGAGAAATTTAGAGGACGTTATTTTAGCCTTTTAATTATAATCTGAAACTAATATATGGTCGTGCGCGGGCGCACAAAAATACAATGACTTTTTATAATCAAGAGTTAGCAGGAGAATCTCATATAACGGTGACTAGTAAGTATAATTACTTACTGAGCATGGCATTATTTTAGTGAGTATAACTGCTTATTGAGATTGATACTATTTTATAAAGCTTTCGAAATATGATTATTACATGAGCCTAAATATTTTATGAATAACATGAATATATGCTTTCACTTATTTTTATATATTGAAATGGGTTGAGAAATGAGATAATTATGATAACAAAATAATGATTTTAAGAGATATGTTATTGCTTATTGTTAAACATTGAGAATAAGAGATGAATTAAATATGAAGCAAGAAGGTTTTCCTATGTTAACAGTGGGAGCCGAATGAGTCTCTCAGGTTAAATAAGAAGTCTTTTGTCTTCCTAAAGTTGAATGTAAAATGTTGATGTGTTCTTATATTAACGGTGTAAGCCGAAAGAGCATTACAGGTTAAAATAAGAAGCCTGGTACTAACCGAGGAGCCGAAGGTGTCTCTTGAAAATCGTAAACGAAAGGTTAAAGTCATTTAGAAAGTCGAAGAGAAGCCGAAAGTGTCTCCTAATAGCCGTAAACGAAAGGTTCAAGTCCTTTAAAAAGCCGGAGAGGCTAGAGATTGCATTGCATACATTGAATAATGTGAGTTATGATTTATATGTTTTTCCTCTTTGTATTTATATGCATATTCATTTTATGAGATGCAAGTAAAATGCATATATGTATAAATATAAAGTTGTTTAAAAAAGATAAATGGATTTTATCATAAATAACTCTATGATGCTTATTTTATCAGTTATGAATTATATAAAAATGTTCATGTTTAGAAAACTTAGCGTAGCTGTTATCATAATCACCATGTTATAAATATTATTGGAAATGATGGCTCATATTGCCAATGTCAATAATTTTTATACCTATTGAGACCGTGGACTCATTAATCCGCCTATGTAAATATGGTAACCCTCAACTATACCACATTTACATAGATATTGATGCAGATGTAGATGAATGCGAGGATGATTCATATGCTTGTTTATGATATTATGGATAGGGTTTAGTACCTCAGTTTCTTGTAAAATATTATGTCTATCTTTTGGAAGTGTATTTATAGTTAGAGATGTACTAGCTACACTTGGTGTGTATTTACTTATGTGCTGTCTGCGACGCTGTTGACTAGTGTGTTTTGTTGTAAAGTACAATGTAAAAATCTGTTTAATATAGAAGTTTTATTATCAGCTCTGATATGTTTTATGAAAGTTGTGTAAAAAAAAAAAAAATTACGCTGCTAGATTTATAACATCTGATGATATTGAGGAAGAGATAGTAGTGCTTAGTGGCAATTGAAGATTTCCACTTTCGCCTTTTATTAAGTAAAGACGGGGTGCTACACCTTTAAAGAATGCTGATAACTCTATCAGAGGCCTAACAACCTTGTTTGGTAAGGATCTGCGCAACGCAACTGGCAGAAGTTGTTGCATTAGTATATGGTTGTCATGACTCTTCAAACTAACAATAGTACGTTCCTTAAGTTTGACACATTGGGAGACATTCGAAGCATATCCATCAGGCACTCTTACATTTTTAAGCACTTTCAAGAAATTTTCTTTATCCACATTGGACATTGTGTGGCAAGTCGCAGGCATATATGTTCTGCCATTGTTCTTGGTAATAGGATGGAGTTTCGGTCTCAAACCCATTTTACGGAGGTCATTACGGTCTTTGAGGTTGTCTTTTGTCTTACCTTTCATGTTAAGAAGTGTGCCAATTATATTGCCCATCACATTTTTCTCTATGAGCATAACATCAAGGTTGTGTCGTATTAAATTATTCTTCCAATATGACAAATCGAGCAAAGCACTTTTCTTACGCAGAAAATCAACATCATTTGGATTTTGACACTCTAATTGCCTCAATATGTCATTGCCATTTGGCACAATAGGCGGACCATCTAGTTCACACGTACCATCAAATGCTGACTTGTTCATTCTCCACGGATGATCAGGTGGTAACCATCGCCTATACCCCATATAACAATATTTCCCGCCGTGTGTTAACCATATTGACCTTGTATCCTGCATACAATAAGGACACATTTGTTTGCCCCTAGTACTACATCCAAACAAATCAGCGTATGCTGGGAAGTCATTTATTGTCCACATAAGTGCTGACCGCAACAAAAATGACTTTCTCATTGAGATATAAAATGTTTTTACCCCTACATTCCATAATTCTTGTAACTCTGATATTAGGGGTTGTAGGTAAACACTTAAATCCATTCCAGGTGAAGATGGCCCTGGGATAATCAATGATAAGATGAAAGATTGTTGTTTCATGCACAACCAATGAGGCAAATTGTACGGAACCAACATGACCGACCAAGTGCTGTGGGATGAGCTCATGTTCCCAAAAGGATTAAAATCATCTGCGGCTAACCCAAGCCTTACATTCTGTGGGTCCGATGCAAAGTCTGGATATCTCCCATCAAAGGACTTCCATGTTTCACTGTCTGCCGGATGCCTCAAAACATAATCTTTTGTGCGACCATTAGCGTGCCACCTCATATGAGAAGCGGTATGTTGTGACATAAACAATCGTTGCAATCATGGTATCAGTGGAAACCACTGCAACACCTTCACGGGCCATTTTTTAGTATTACAGTATTGCCCATCTTCATCCATAATTTCATCTTTCCACTTTGATTTACCACAAAATTTACAATAATCTAATGCCGCATCATCCTTCCAGAATAACATACAGTTCTTTATACACGCCAAAATCTTCTCATATCCAAGACCCAAGTCCTTCAAAAACCTTTTCACCTCGTATGCATTTTTTGGCAAAGCTTCACCATCTGTCGATAGCATCTGGTTCATGAGCTCAAGTTGCGATGTGAAAATCTTGTTACTGATTCCACCAAGAATCTTCAAATGGTAGAGATTTACTATTGCACCTAGCTTGCTTTGTTTAGTCTTTTCATGAAGGGGCTTTTCTGCTTCTTTAAGCAAACTGTAGAATTTGCTCGCATTTACCTCATCAACCTCTTCATGAACTGCATCTACTACATTCGATTGTAGTTCCATTTGAGAGAAACAATCATTTTCTCTAACTTCATGCATGCCGAAAACATCAGCCAACATGGCATGCATAGTTCTAGACTCGTCCTGAATGGGGGCTGTATCTACGGCCGACTGAGTCGAACTGGATCCTTGAACAGTAGGAACATCAACATTTTCACCATGCAACACTCATTTAGTGTAACCAGGCAAAATTCATGTTCCACCAGTCAAATGGTCATACACTTGTTGTGGTCGTAGTCTCTTCCTTAATCGACACTACTTACAAGGTCATACGATTGTCTCATATTCTCCGATGTTGTGAACTGCAAAACTCTCAAATGACTTCACTCCTTCCATATACTCCCTCGAAGATCTAGATTTTGTCATCCAACTCTTGTCCATAGTGTGACTACATTGTAAATACGAGTGTAAGTTATACACAATAACGTTTACTAACGCTATCATATTACTCAACTAAGTTTGTTTCTTATCTTCAAAGTAATTGTACCTTCCATATTTTTTTTAAATAACAAAAGCCAATCCAGCAAGACAAAGGAAGCTGAAACACAATTGCTTTTATATTTACTCAGGAAGAAGATATGGCATCAATGACGTAACACATAGTTCAAGGTTTTCCAATCTTGGTTCAAAATTTTGAACATCATTAAGGAAATGAAAAACCAAATAAAGCCACTAAAATAATGGGCAAAAAACTCCTTTGATTGGGTTAGGATTGATCTTTTAATGCTAAGGGATGGGTATGTTATCCCTCTGTTATCAACTTCTCTATGTAAAGACTATATAAAAAGGTAACTCACAAAAATAAAGATCATAAAAGTTTATCACATCAAACTAAGATTTGTCAGGAGGCATGGGCTCCTCAAATTGCCCACACCTAGGAGGCCGAATTGGGACCGAACTAATCCCTTAACTTGTTCATAATTAAATTGATCATTTTTTATAAACTTTAACTTTTGAGATATACAAATCAATAAATGTCAACCTTTCATGTCAACATTATCAATAAAAAAAAGAAAAAATAAAAAAGAGAAGACCCAATTTCATAATCTTACTGAGAATCAATTTTTCAATTTCATGTGGTTCCATAAACCAATAATAATTGAACCAAATAGCTTACATGTGGATTTCATGTACACTCTGAAACAGTTTATGAAAAAAAATGTTTTGGTTGCTTGAGAACCAAAATTGTTCTGTATTCAATGTTTTACATTACAGAAGATTTGAAATACATACGACTAGATGATAATCTACAATCTAATCTATTGAGGTGGGGCAGGGGGCTAAACTTGAAGTTTAATACTTGTTTTGTAGAAGTTGCATTGAATTTAGAGACCACTTGTTTACTATACCTACTGATTGAGATGAGATTCTAAGGAATGAAGCAATAGAGGGGCAAAAGCTTAAAACTTGTTGTTTGCAAGTTGGCTTGGGGTTCTACAATTTATAATATTTGGGGGTATAGGAATGATATGAAACATGGGAAACAAATGTAATTCTGAAATAAAAATCTTGCAAAAAATTTGTTGGGATGTTAGGACTAGAATTGCAGGAAATGGTCCCAAGAGATAGCTCAATCGGCTGGGACCACGCCTCATGAAGTTGAGGTTACTATTTCGAATCCCCCCTCCCCCCTCTTGTTTGGACATGCCAAAAAAAAAAAAAAAAAAGAATTGCGGGAAAGGGGAAATTCAAGGAAAATGAAGAAAGTATGACCATTTGTAATAATTGGGCCATCTCTCTAAATGTTCTGACTTAGAATGGAAGTTGAGGTATCTAATTGCCATATGGCTCCAAGGAAGGTTATCTACAAAATATGTTATGTTGCTGCTGAATTATTTTGTGTCTGCTTGTTTGTGGTTGGCATAGAAGTTGGGAGATTGGAATAGTTTGGTATCGTAGCAGTCGAATAGTGATGTATGTACTCTCTGCAACAACCTTCTTAGGAAGACGTTCTGCTCTGGTTGCAGGTTTTTAGTTGATATGCTAAAATTGCTGATTTGTATAGCTTTGCTGTTAGTTTCTACTCTTCTTTTTTTTTTTAATTGTAGTTGCTCTTATACTGAGTACTTTGTTGATGTAGAGTGTTAATCTCAGAAGATTGAGATTGTAGTCGGTATAGGTGTGATTTTCTGGCTATCTTTGGCTGGATGTTGGTTGTAGCAAGATGTTTTGATGGCATTTGGGGTTCTAGCATATTTCAATTGAGACTAACAAGTGTTCCGACTGAGACTCATTTTGTCAACCTTTCATGTCAACATTATTATCTCTACCAACTCCAATCAACTTCTAAATAAATGACTTTGAATAACTAACATAACATAGTGCTCAATTTCTAAACATTGTTAGAAATTTTTTCATCTAGCTAGTTTGACTTCAATATGCAGTTGCAGAATTTGGAAGTACTTCAATACACTATCTAGTCAACATAATAAATACCAAGTGGCAGTTGTGTTAGTAATGAACAACTTGCATCAACATCCTTAAGAATATGTGTGTAACAGATAGAGATACCATTCTTGTCACTTAACAATAGACACCTTTATCACAGGAATATGGTATGATAAACAAAGAAAGCAGTCCTTGAAAAGGCAAAACTGCAAGAACTAAATTTAGCAAACAGCATGAAGCTCAGTAATCGGAAACTTCAAACAGAAATTTCATATTAAAAAAGAATATTCATATGTTGAAATTACTAAGACTTATTTATTAAAAAAGAATCAGGTTATGTTCCTGCTTCAAATACAACCTTGTTCTGTCCAATAATTTTAAAAAGAATCATATTAGAAGGGATGGTTCTTATTAACAATTCATAACTTGGCAGATTTTTCACTAAGTCTTCAGTCAAGTTCAGTTAATTAGGATAGTTTATGGGTATGGATGAGATTGTAGGCTGAGAAAACTGAAATAATAGAAAGTTGTTAAACGACGAGCTAAAATTAACTACAGCCTACCAAACAGAACTTTACCTAATTTTGTTCAATTTTACACAATTTTAGCTTTCCTTTCAACATTTTCGATGGAACCAAACAAGATTAACAAAACTACGAGCACGGTTTTATAGGGAAAACGATGGAGTAAATAACAGATTCACTGAATCAGATCCCACACCCACAAAATTCAATAGCTTAGAGAGTCTAACAAGACTTGCATAGCCTAACCTGTGTTTGTTTACTGAGAAATCTATAATCAAATAGAGTATGCTTTCACAGGCAGATTTAGTTCTTTTTCTCTTCAACTATTTTCTGAGCAACCAAACAGATTAGTTAAAGAAGTAGCAGACCAACCCACAAAAATTTCAAAAAACAATAGATTCTGGTACTTCGAAATAGAAAGTGCGAATTACAAAACTAACACTGCGAATTACAGGAACACATGAACAGAGAAAAAAAAAACCCAAAGATTAATTCGTACACAAACCCCAAACCCCAGCAGGAACAAAAAAAACCCTCAAACCTCAAATTGATGATCATCAAGTGAAATCCCTAACCCCAGCATGAAAAAAAAAAAAAAAAATCAAATTTCTACATACCAGTACTGTGACGAGGAGGCCCTTGCAGAACCCGTTGAACGTAGAGGGAGCGCGTTGCAGTACCGGTGGAGAGAGATCGAGCTGTGATTGAGCGAGGACGACGATTTTGGGGGGGATCGTAGAAGGCCAGACGCAGGTAAGGGTTTGAGCTAGAAGGAAGGGTCTGAGCTAGAGATCGAGCAAGGTGCGGGTAGTTTGAGATCAGAGCAAGGGGCGGAAGATTGAAATTATTTCAAAGCGAGGGAGCTAGGTGAGAGGCGGGGGAGCTAGATGAGAGATGCAAGAGTTTTTAATTTTTTTCGAACAGACACCTCTTAAATATTAAATAGTAACGGTTTTGCTCAAACCGACACTATTTAATAGTGTTGGTTTTATCAAAACCGACACTACTTAAAAATAGGTGTCGATTTTGCTAAAACTGACACACTATTTAATAGTGTGTCAGTTTTAGCAAAATCGACACCACTTAAAAATAGGTGTTGGTTTTGCTAAAACCGACACTATCTGTTTTAGTAAAACCGATACCTATTTTTAAGTGGTGTCGGTTTTAGCAAAACCGACACCTATTTTTAAGTGGTGTCGGTTTTGATAAAACCAACACTATTTGGCATGTATTAGTGTCGGTTCTTTAAACCGACACCATATCAACCGTCACTATTCTTCCATATTTTTGTAGTGTCTCCTCCACATTTGGGTGTTATTATTGCTTATGCCTTAAGACAAAGTTTTAATAAATGGGGCATTTTGAAAAAAGTATTTACAATAACTGTTGATAATGCAAGTGCTAATGCTTTTGCCATTGACATTTTGAAAGATGATTTTGAATTGAGTGGTAGTTTGCCTATTGGAGGGCTTTTGTTTCATGTTAGGTGTTGTGCTCATATTACAAATTTGTTGGTGCAAGCAGGGCTTTCAGAAATAGGGGAAATAATAGATACTATTATGCAGGGGATTAAATATATAGTGGCTTCTGAGAGGCGGTTGAATGTATTTTCTGATATAGCAAAGAGGTTAGACTTGGGTTGTAATAAACTTGTTTTAGATGTTCCTACCCGATGGAATAACACCTACTTGATGTTGCAAACTGCAATTAGGTTTAGGAAAGTGTTTCCTAGATACCATAGAGTAGAGCAGGTTTTTCTGTGGGCGGTAACTCCTGAACAATGGGATAGGGTTGAGAATATGAACTAAGTTTTAGGAGTTTTCAATAATGTGACTAAAAGGGACTACCCTGCATTCAATCTATTTCTACCTGAGGTGTGGAGAATGAAAGAAATTTTGGATACTAAGGCTACGGATAGAAATGAATATATAAGATTAATGGCAGCTAAGATGAGTGATAAATTTGATAAGTATTGGGGGGAATCTAATTTGTTGATGGCCTTAGTTGCTGTGTTGGATCCTAGATACAAAATGAAGTTGATCTGTTTCTGTTTTCCTATCATTTATCCATTTGATACTACAGGTGAACGCATAAAGGGTGTGAAGAATGTTTTGAAAGAGTTGTATGAGGTTTATGTTGCTGCCCATAATTCATCTATCATTCAATAACAAGTAGCTGCTGAAGTCAGTGTTAGTACTTCAATGGTCTCTGTTACAGAGGTAGTTCCTGGTGGTAGATCCCAGTTTAGGCAACATATTAGAAGCAACGACATCATCCGGCCCATAAAAACTAATTTGGATATTTATCTTGAAGAATATGTATTCATTTCTGATAGTGAGAATGGTGAAGATAGTGATGCAAACTTTGATGCTTTGGATTGGTGGAAATTCAATGCCTTAAAGTACTGCATCTTATCTAAAATGACATGGGATATATTGGTTGTTCCAATCAGTACAATTGCTTCAAAATCATTTTTCAGTGCTGGTGGTAGAGTTATTGAACCTCATAAAGCATCATTATCAACTGATACTGTTTAGATGCTCCTATGTGGTTCCAATTGAGTTAGAGCACTTCATGGCATTAAGAAAAAATCTCAAACACCTGTAAGTTGCTTTATGATTCTGTTATTCTATTTATTTCCAAGCTGTTTTTTACTTATAATTTCATCTTAATTAACTTTTTATTTGTGTTTGTAGAAAATGGTAGAAGTGGAATTGCCAAATTTGTAGTGAATGCTGTTTGCTCATTTCTGTGAGAGATTCTCTAAAAAAACTTTACTATTTTCCTTTGCTTATTAAATATGTAATTTGAATGTCACATTATATTTTGATGTTATGTTATGTATTAATTATTATATCTTTGCTGGCTTTGTTGAAACTTGGAATATTATAAGTTATAACTGCATGGAGACTTGGAATTGAGGTAATATACTTTATTCACTTTTCCAGTTTTCTTTTGTTGTTTTCAAGTTGATTGGTTTTTCACTTTTTCTTATGTGTTTAGGTTTTAGGTTGTTTAGGTTGTTTAGCTGTTTTATTGTTTAGCTGTAGTATTAGTCTATTAGCTTATATCATATATCAACTTGTGTTTCTACCCACCCGTTGTTTTTGCAGATCTATTTTTTGAATAATCATTAAAGGGTTCCTGTGCAATTTTTATTTACCAAATTTTAAGGGATAATTCTCCCTTGACATCTTGCAATGGAGTTAAAAACGTCTAACAATTTTTTTTCATTGAATGCAGTGACTGTTTGGACATGTGGCAACTAGGGCACTGTAATTTAGTTGCAATTTTCTCATTGGTATAATCTTTTATCTCTTTTTGAATTTGATTATATTAACTTGGTCATGTAACTAATTTTAAATCATTGAATGCAGAGACTCAGAGAGCCAATTTGTGGCAATTGGTAACTATAAGTGGGAACCAAAATTGATGTATTTTGTTTTAAGTAATCTTGTTGTTTATAGGTTCATTTTTTTGAGTTTGCTTGTAATCTCTATTATTGGTTTATTTTTTTGAGTTTCCTTGTGAATTGTAATCTCTATTATTGGTTCATTTTGAGTTTGCTTGTAATCTCTATTATAGGTTCACTTTGAGTTTGCTTGTAATCTCTATTATAGGTTAATTTTCAATTTGCTTGTAATTTCTATTATAGGTTTATTTTCAATTTGCTTGTAATCTCTATTATTGGTTTACTTTCAATTTGCTTGTAATCTCTATTTAAGTTTCATTTTCAATTTGCTTTGTAATCTCTAATAAAGGTTCATTTTCAGTTTGCTCTGTAGTCTCTATTATATGTATAGCTCCATTCCCAATTTGCTTGTAGTTTGTCACAATGTTTGTTGATGTTGATACAATCATACAATTATATTAAATTTTTTCTGATGAATATTGAATGTATTGTTTTTCTTCACTAATTTGTTATTTTAAGTTTTACTTTCTTTTTTTTTTTTAGTAAACGAGCCTTAAAGGGGCCGAGCCACAAATTTAAGGCTCGTGTGGCCCGTTAACCGGGCTTGGGATTGGGCTCGGGCTCGAAAAATCTGCTTAGAAATTATCTTCTCATTTTTGAGCTCGAGCTGAGTCGAGCCACTCGAGTGTTTGACTCGGCTCGAGTTTCCCATTTTAGTGAGCTGAAGCTCGATCCCGAGCTAATGCAATTGCCCAATGAGCCGAGTTCGTGCAATGGTTTTCTAGCTCGGCTCGAACTCAAGACCAGCTCGATTATATTTTCTCCATAATGAGCCGAACTAGTATTGCCAAAGCTCGGCTCGGCTCAGCTCGACTCGACTCATTTACAATCCTCTGTATGAAAGCCAAATCAAAGGTTCTTGAGATATTTCCAAAAAAAAAAAAAAAAAAAATTTAGTCCTTATAATCAAATTCCATGAAAAAATTATTTTTATTCACTCATTATTATTATTATTTTGTATTTTAAAAAAATTGTTTGGTTTTTTTACAATTATTTTATTTGTTAAAATAACAGGAGTAATATAGGAACATAAATAATAATAATAATAAGTAGTATTTTTGATACATTTTGGTAGTTTGATGGGCTACTTTAGTACCTTTTGAATATTGTGGGGCTCTATCACAAACGACTGTTAGTTTGGAGGCTTTTTTTATATTTTTTCCTTCTTTTTTTTGGTTGTAATTTAAAGAGTTTGACAATTGGGTAAGAGAAGGTGTATAAGATTCCATATTAGAAATGTTAGAGGTCAATGCTTTTCTTATATTTGGCTTATATTCTTTTACAATTAATCATTAGATTTGTAAATTTATGTGAGGTCAATAGTGGACCCTACAAATCTAATGGTCGATCTATTGAATTTATAGGAGAATGTTGGCCAAATATGATAAACCTATTGACCCCTAGCATATCTCATTATTATGTTGTTGTCATATAACTGTCCTATGTGGCAATAAAAATTAATTAATATTTATTTATATTTAAAGTTTTTTTTTTTATGGTGTTCACACAATGAGAGAGAAAAGGGAAAATATAATTCAAAGAATACAGTTGAGAATTTATAAGAATTCTACCCCCCTTAACTAAAAAGAGAAAGAAAACAAACAAAATAAAACCAACAATAGGTGAAGAATACCAACTCAACTGAGAATTTATAATATGAATATTATCATAAAAATTGTAATAGTCCAAACATTTTGATTAAAGAAAAGAAAGTTAAATACTTGTTTACCACATGTGCTTTGGCTCGTTTTTAAATAAACACCTAAATTTGCAAAAATGTCACAAATAATACATGTGGGCATCTTATAAATACATGTGGGCATCTTATAAATACAGTTGGTATTTATGTTAAATTCTATCAAAAAACTTAATGGCCCATCACGTTAAACCTATTAATGGTTTTCATATGTCTTATATGCCACGTAGATATTATTATAAAACAACAACAACAACAATAATAATAATAGGGGTAATTACATTTTCCCTCCGTGAACTATAGCGTCTTAACACTTTTCCCCATAAACTATCAATTATGACACTTAACCCCATCAAACTATCATCTTATGATACTTTCCCCTCTTCCGGTCAGGTGACTTGCATGTACTATTATAAATTTTTTTCCTTTCACTTTTGCTCTTACTTCAGATCAATAAAATGACGCATATACTCTCCTAAACCCTAATCCAACACATAAAAAATGAGGGCAAAAGTGGAAGAAAAAAAAATAAAAATGACACATGCAAGTCACATGACCGTTGACAGTTAATTTTAACCCCTTTGATTGATGAAAGAGAAAAAATATCATAAGATGGTAGTTTAATGGGGTCAAGTGTCGTAGTTGGTACTTGGTAGTTCATAGGGAAACAGTGTTAGAACCCTGTAGTTAATTGGGGCAAAAGATAATTACCCTTAATAATAAATAAAATTCAAAAAAATTAGAGATGGTTCAACTACCCTATGTGGTCGACTTGATCACTCTCTATAATTGGTTTAGAAGTGGTTGAACCACCTCAAATAGCCAAATAAAAATGACTGAAGTGTATCTCTTGGCCCGACCGCCTCCATTTAGCCACCCCTATGAGGATGGCCAATATTATCATCACCCTCATCATCAAAAGCCCACATCAAACCATCTTCCATCATCAAAAGGGTACAGATTCAACACCAACGTACATCAGATGCCAATATACCATAAACCATTCACACCCAATCCTCCACAATATAAAATGATATGCTCCCATATATACACAATGCCTAGTTAATTACGTGTTCTAAAGGGCCCTCACTGCAACTCTGAGCTTGAGAATCCTTTCTTCTTGGTTTCCAAGCCAAGAAATGGAAATGGCACTTTTCAGACGTTCCACGTGCCTGTTACTTCTGCCTTAGTCTACACTCTTCCTAAAGTATACATATAATGCTAGCTACTTCCTTATACGTAGGCATCGATGCTTCAGGAAGAACAAGTGGTTTTCTGATTTCATCATCTCATCAGGAAAAGAAACCTCAGAAGTGAGTTCTTTCCTATACCTATCTATTCATCTTCCATTTGAGTGTTTATTATTTTAGTTCTCTCTAAATAACATGTTTTATACAAATAACATAGTTCTCTCTAAATAGCATGTTCTATACCTATGTTTTTTTTTTTTTTAAGGTAAATGACAGAAACAAAATTCAGACTAAATTCTTACTTCGATGTCATAATCGTAAGTTAATAAGAAATGGGAGGTAAATTATATATATAAAGGTTCAAACTTGTTACTTATCATGTGAAAAGTGAGTATTTTCCAAATGGTTTATTCACTTTTTCCTTGTTTTATTCTGATATAGTGATATTTAGTATGTTCTTTCGATTAAATTTGTGATCTCATATATGATAATCACTAGAGTAATACTATTTAGTAGAATTATATACCTAATTAAACCTTTTGTTTTGGGGTTTTAAAGTGTATGCAAGTGTGAAGGTGAGGGTAAACAAACAAGATGATCAATTTTCTCCCCCAAATGATGCTGAATCATTGCTGATTTTGAGGATTAAGGACTCCCTATCCATTAGAGGTACTTGTTGCCCTGCTTTATCATCCATTAACATTCAAATTGTAGTTATGAACTTCTAATTTATAGTTTTTTTTAAAAAAAAAAGGCTATATATGTAATATATCAGTCTTGAGTTTTCCTCTTAACTAAATTAGAGGAATCAACTTTATTAAACTTACATCTATTCTATTATCACATATACATGTTTTTCATAGACAATCAGAGCCATTCTCCACCATCTCTTGCCAGAATCACAAAGGCTCATGTCCCAAAGCTCCGAGCACAATCGATATGTACTTCCAGAGGTAAAAGTAGTTTCAATTATTTTGTATTGAAAAGAACAAAAAAAATGGAGAAGAAAAAAGTGTCATTAAACAAAGCTAAAATCAGGAGTCTGGAGTAATACTAAGCAATTTAATGGAAGAAAGGGTGATTTAGATCATGAGATGTTATGATGTTTATTTATCAAATAAAACATCTTTCTTGTCAGGAACAGTGAAGAACAATGAACATAATAGTCATACAAATACCAAGTCGAATATTACAGCTAACTCAGTTCCACCCCCACGAGCTGTATTGTCCAGTCCAGGTAATATTTACATTTTGGTCAATTTGAACAATCACCACGGAGAGGGCAGGTGAGCCCCCGGACAGTTCAAGGTGCGAAGCTCATCTGTCTTCCTTTTAAGGTTGTTTGAATTGTCTGCAATTTTGTGCGGTCTCTTTTTTGACCCGTAAAGCTTATTCCACACTAAAAATTGACAGTATTCTGTTTGCAGACAATGATGGGATGATTGGAAGTAGAAACAAATTGATGGAAGAGAAATCTTGGCATTCTAGTACAAAAGAGAAGATGCCAGCTCAAAATAAGGTGAAGGCAGCAAGGCCTCTGTGCAAGAAAAAAGGCTCTAAGGAAGCATCAGATAATAAGAGCGCTCTTAAGCAAAAGAAACTTCATGAACAGAAGCCACATCTCAGAGAAGGAAAATCAAGCTCCAACGCTATATGATTTTGCTTTTATGCAGTTTCAGAAACTTCATGCTTTTGAATATGCCAAATGCCTTGGGTGGCTTCTTGATGCTTGGATTTAAACTTCTAAAAGTGTAATGTTTTTTTGAATTGTATTGAGAATATTCAATTGAAACATAGTGAAATTCGCCTTTATTTATATATAATAATATAAATATATATTAAATATTTATATCAATAAAATATTAAATAAAATATCCAAAACGACACTCATTTGGATTTTGTCTTTTTAATTTTTTCATTTTTATTTGGATTAATGGATTTGGGCTCTTTAAATCTATGTATATGAAATATACAATGTAGTATATAATGTTTTGGGCCAAGCCTTATTAAAAAACATTGGTCAGTCCAAAAAAGACTTTTATTTTTTGAAACATTTTAGCCTCTAAGGCTCCGTTTACTTCGACGTAAAATGGTTTCCGTCGGAAAATATTTTCAGAGAAGTCATTTTCTCTGAAAATGTTTTCTACCGAAAATATTTTACGGTGTTTACCGCGTATACGGAAAATCACAAAATTTATATATATTCATTAAATCATATTAAACTCTAAATTTACAAGTAAGTCTCGGGACTTGCCCGGGACCCGTCGAGACTTGACCAAGACCTATCCGAAACTTTAATGGGACCCGCCCAAGACATGACTGGCAGCTGCCCAGGACCCGCCCGGGACCTGCTCAGGACTTGACCTGGACCAGCCCGAGACTTTATTGGGACCTGTTTGAGACCTGCCCGGGACTTGACCAGGACCTGCCCAGGACACGGCTGGGACTCGCCCAGGACTTGACTGGGACCTGCCCTGGACTTGACCGGGACCTGCCCGGGACTTGACCGGGACCCGCCCTGGACTTGTTCTGGACCCGCCTAGGACCTGCCGGGGACTTGACTGGGACCTGCCCGAGACTTGTCCAGGACCCGCTCGAGACTTGACCGGGACCCACCCTGGACTTGTCCGGGACCCACCCGGGACTTGTCCGGGACTCGCCCGGGACCCGCTCGGAACTTTTCTGGGACCCACCTGGGACTTGTCCGGGACCCGCCCAGGACCCGCCCGGGACCTGACCAAGACCCACCCGAGACTTGTTTGTGACCCGCCCAGGACTTGACCGAGACCCGCCCGGGACTTGTTCGGGACCCGCTCGGGACTTGGTGGGTCAAGTCCCGAGTAGGTCCGGGACAAGTCTCGGGCCAGGTCCCGAGCAGGTTCCGGGCGGGTCTCGGGCAAGTCTTGGGCAGGTCCTGGTCAAGTCCCGGGCAGTTCTCGAGCGGGTCCCGATAAAGTCCCAGACAGGTCATGGTCGGGTCCCGGTCAAGTCCCAGGTAGGTCCCGAGCAGGTCCTGGGCAGGTCCAAGTCAAGTCCCGGGCGAGTCCCAGCCGGGTCCCGGACAAGTCCCGGGTGAGTCCTGGTTAAGTCCCAGGTGGGTCCCGGGTGGGTCCCAGTCAAGTCCCGGGTGGGTCCCGGACAAGTCCCGGGCGGGTCCCGGTCAAGTCCCAGGCAGGTTCCGGAGAAGTCCTGGGTGGGTTCCGGTCAAGTCCCGGTCAAGTCTCAGTCAAGTCCCGGGCGAGTCCCGGGTAGGTCCCGGAGAAGTCCCGGGTGGGTTTCGATCAAGTCCCGAGCAAGTCTCGGTCAAGTCCCGGTCAAGTCCTGGGCGGGTCCCTGACAAGTCGCAAGCAGGTCCCAGACAAGTCCCGGGTGGGTCCCGGTCAAGTCCCGGGCAGGTCCTGGGTGGGTCTCGATCAAGTCTCGGGAGGGTCCCGGTCAAGTCCCGGGTAGGTCCTGCTCAAGTCTCGGGAGGGTCCCGGTCAACTGGGTCAAGTCCCGAGTAGGTCCCGATTAGGTCCTGGGCGGGTCTCGGGCAAGTCTCCAAAAGGTCCCGGTCAAGTCTCGGGCGGGTCCCGGGCAGGTCCCGAACATGTCTCGAGCGGGTCCCGGTCAAATTTCAACAGGATACGCCAATTTGAGAATGAGATGCTCAAAATCGGAAATTGGTTTACGATTTTCTCCAAAAATTAAAGAAGAATTTTCGGTCAAAGGGAAAATATTTTCCGTTGACTATTATTTTACGTCTCAGTAAACACCGTAAAATACAGAAATCATTTTCTTGGAAACCATTTTACGTCGAAGTAAACGGAGCCTTAAACCCTTAAAATAAGCTAAAAAATAGGCAAATTAAAGACTCAAAACATTTTAGAAGCCCAAAAGCCCATTTAAAAAAAAAGCTTATAACCATCGATTATTAAATTGACTGATAACCGTCCAAAGTGATTGTGGTTATAACCAATAACAGCGGGTTAAAACCCTTTGAAACACCCCAAGCTCAGTGTCGAGTGTGAACTGCATTTTCTTCGTCTTTATCCGCACAGCCCAAATCAAACCGTCTCCATTTACCAACGGTCCAGATCCAGCACCAGCGTGGTGTACCATAGTCCCGCCCACACCTCGCCAACCACGATATAAAATCTGCTCAGTGCTCCCATGTTCCATGCCCTACTACTGCCACTACACAATTTACAAAACCTCAAGCCAAAAACCTTCGAAGAGAAATCCAGAGCTCTCTGCATACGACGCTGTTTTGCCTTTTCCTCAGGTATTCCCCCTAAGCATTTCTCTGTCTCCTTCGTTTCGGTCTCGAATACTCGCAGTACAAATTAGGGTTTAGCGTGCGAAACGAAACCCTAGGTTTATTGTGTAGCTCCGAAAACGTTGGTCCGTGATTCTGTGTACGGATCTGAACTACGCGTTTTGTTCTTGATTTTGTGAAATTATTACTTGTTTTGTGTAGCTTTGTTGGTTAATGTTTTTGTAGATTGGTAGCATTTGTTAACTTTTAGTTCACAATGTTCACAGCAATATTTTCAGCTGAGGAGATGTTTCAGTGGTCCTTAATTTCATGTTTTAATCCTGCTCCAATGTTTAGGAACAAGGAGATTATGTCAAATGCTGAATACTTACTGTGCTGAACAAGTAAACATACTGTTTTTGATGATTGGGTTATAGCCCAGAAAAAAAGATGATTGGGTTATATATTTGGCTAGATATAGGGTAAATTTCTGTATTTTTGGCTTCTTCTAGTTTCTAATGTCTACAAATAGATCGCTTTCCCGTTAAATGGGTCTTGTTTGGTGCATCATATTCGTGAAAACTTAATTAGGAAATTGTGACTCTGATATAAAAACTTCATTGGACTTGAATGGTCCAAAACTGATCAGAATTCTTCCTGATTAGAGGTATACTTTCTATGTGTACTTGGGTTGCTCCCCCTCTACACTTCTAATAAAACTGAATTACTTATATATATATATATATATATAAAGTTAACTAGAATTCCTCCACCACCAAAGCAATACCTCTATCTGTTGCCGCAGCACCACCACTGCTCCAACACATCTGAGTAGTTGTTGTTGCTGCCTACAACCACTGAACTACCACTGCAGCTCCTCAATTGCATCATGACTGCCATCCCAGCACTGTGACTAATCGAACTCCGTTGTTAAGTTTTAACCATGTAACATGTGGCACCTCTTTTCCAACCTTTACTGCTGCCATACCATTGGTACCAACACCTTGACCTCTATTGCTGCGATTTGATCCCACTACATTAATGGGGGTGAAAATGATACCAACTGAGGATAACATGGAAGTAGTATAAGATTTTTGTTAATTCTTTTTCTCTTTAAGGGAGTTTTCTCTTGTATGCTTATTGTGTACTAGGGTACACCCCTATTTGCTTTTAATGAAAATGCATTACTTGTAAAAAGGAGTGTTATAAGTTCGGGTCTACAAAAGTCCAATTGTTTGGAAAAAGTGGGTCATTTTCATTGTACATGAATCACATGGGAACATAATTTCCTAGTGCGAAGAGAAGTTATAGATAATTGTCACAAGATACTGTTGCTTTTAATTAAACAATAGACATCTGATAATAGAACATGCCTGTGATACATGTTCTACCAACATCTATTTTTTTATTTCTTTTATTCTTGACCTCTTTCATATGCAAATTAAGACTAACATTGGATAAAAAAAGAGAAGTATTAACTTATGACATTTTGGGCAAGTTCATACTTTTCATTCACCACCCTGATATCATGATGTGTATTAACGAGTTCCTCACTTGACGACACTGTGCCTCCAGTCATTTATGATCCTAAGAGACCCTGGGGACCTAATAACATGACTGTTGCTTTCCAATTGGACTTTTTAGCTTATAATTGTTTATCATGCTTGCCTGCTCCTCTAGCCGAGGAAAAATTTTCTAGGGCTTGGCTTGCCTTTCTTACTAGCCTAAAATTCTAGCTTGAGCTCTGTTTGCTTGGCTTAGCAAACATAGTAAAAAGCAACTCTTGTTTGTGTTACTCTTTATTTGATTTACTACCCTACACTTCACATGCATCAAATATGTTAGCCCCTCGGTTCCCTGGCTGCCTCCCTCCCCCAACATCCTTCTTGTACCTTTCCAAATTAAATCTCAAAGTGGTTAGTGGCTGATAAATATTTTTTGGTTTGCCATTGCAATCGTTTTTGTTTGAAAAGAATTGATGCAAAAACATGCAGTAGGAGTGCAATTGAATGCTTATTGCTTTGATATTATGCATGCTGCTTTTCCTGAATTTATCAAAAGTTACAGTTGTAATATTTCTAGTCTTGCAGGGTATACTACCAAGTAATAATCTGTTCATCAAATATGGGAGACAGTGAAACAGTAGTTTCTGAAACGTCTGCTGCGATGGGCTACGAACCTGCAAGCTATACTTCCACTGGCTACACTGATGCCAGCTCAAATGTCGTTCCCAATACTGATGCTTCCCCCGAAGCTGCTGGAGATTTTGCTGCTTCTGCTGCTCAAGCTGATGCAAATTCAACTGTTCCCGGTGGTTCTGATTTAGGTGATGGGAATGTTTATGGCACAGAACCTAATCCTGTCATGCAAGAAGCTCACGTGAATACAACATTTGAAACTGAGCCAGCTGTTAGTAGTGAGAAAGTTACTGATCCAGAAAATGCAGCAACAAAGCTGTCTCAAGTAGCTGGCACTAATTATTCCGTTAATGCTAGTGTTGGTGAAGTGGGAAATCTGGCAGTTGAGAACGGAAATGCTTCAGATAATGTGGGGAGAGCTGTTGATGAGCAACAGTTTGATGGTTTTGGTGTGTTTTTCTTTCCTCTGCAATTTTTGTTATACTGATTTGTGATGGACAAGGTGGTTGTTATTTTTTATTTGTTATATTCATCGTAAATCACGAGCACATGATACTAAGTACACAATGTGGAAATATTTAAAGTTTTTGTTAAATAACTATAAAAGCCAGTTCCAGCACTACTTATTTTATCTTCCTTCATTAGAATTATATTTTACGGACATTTTTTCTTCTTCTTGTAAGTGCTAAATAGGCCAATAAATCAACCTCTTTACTTAAATAGCATTTAACTGTCTTTGTTTATAGAAAAATAAGTTTTAGACAGATGCATCTGATATTGAACTTCATGATTGTTGCTCCATGGATTTATTGTCTTGGTTTGATTGATCTTGTTTTAAACCCGTTTCATTTTTTATTTGTAGTACCAGCTATGTCCGCTGAAGAAGATCGACTGTGGAACATTGTGAGGGCTAATTCTTTAGATTTTAATGCATGGACTTCCCTGATTGAAGAGACTGAGAAGGTGGCGCAGGTATGTGATCATTAATTCAGATGTTTGATGAATCATTTGGTTGATTTTTCCATTCTCTTATGGTGAGGAAGGTTCTCAACAAATTGGCTATGTGGTTTTGATGTGCTTATCTATTTACATGCTAGATCACATGATGGTATGCAATTTCAAATATGGTCTGTGTTGTATCTCTCTGTCTGTCTGATACCTTGAGTAATGCTACACATCACTTTCCATCCCCTCAAAGCCTATGTGGCGTAGTCCGCCGTAGCATTTGGCGCATGAAAATTGGTTTTTTGGTTGGAGGGACCACGCCATGTATGCTTTGGGAAATTGGGGGTGCGGGTGATGTATAGTATTACTTCCGATACCTTACATGAACTAGTTGTTGCAGGTCAATCTATGTATCTAATAACATGCTTATGTGTTAGTATGTTCTTGCCCTTTTGTTTGGAAAAAAATCTCTATTTACTTGGCTTGTGAAAGGGAATATCACCTTTTTATATGGTGACTACAAATTGGCGGGATGGCATGCAATTTCAAAGACGGCCTGTATTGTACCTCTCTTTAGCTTTCTGATAATTTAGTTTATATGTACATTATGGCTTTCTGAAACACTACTAGTTTATTTACATACCTAGGTGTTAATATGTTCTCACTCTTTTGTTTGGAAAAAAAATTCCATTAATCTGTCTTGTGAATGGGGATGTCAACTTTGCAGATAGTGACTACGAATTTGCAATAAGACTTTGAATGGGGATATCAACTTTTTTAATAAGATTGGATATTACTTTTTTTTTTTTTGGTAAGTAATAAGGTCCATCAAATCCAAAACATAATTTCTTTTTAAACTTTCCCGATTTATTGTATTTTAGATTCTCATCTCTAAGAGAACCTGTCGTGCATGTACTTGAGGTTTCTAATTTTCCTAATAAATTCTTACTTATCAAAAATTTTCCTAATAAATTCTTATAATTTCCCCAAAAAAATCTGAAAATATCATGTCTAGTTTTGTTATGTATGAGAGTTTCAATTTTTTTGAATGTAGAGGCCCTGTAGCCATATGGTTCTGTGTCCCCAGAGATGATTTTTTTTCCTAGAGTGCCATTGTGAGCATATGTGAAAATAATACGTCAAGTATTATGGGCTGTTGCTTTTGCAAAAGTCTGGATTTTCTTTGTTTAGATGGACTTCTTTTTTTGGGTTTGTGTGATATGGTGTACCAGGAAATGTGTAACAAACATGGTTTCTTTTGGAATTTTTGTAATGTGTTAAAAAAAAAATAAAAAATTACTGTTCTTCCAATGAGAATTCTCTCGATATTTGTTTTTTCTAGTTTTTCTTCAGACTTCTGCTTTCTAGATTCCTGCCCCTTGATTTATGTGGTTGATGTTATTATTTTTTTAATATAATTTTTTGTCTCTGCGCTTTGGAGGACTGATCCTGGTTGAACTAACATATTCCTCTATATCCCTCGTGCAGGAGAACATATTGAAAATACGAAAAGTTTATGACGCTTTTCTGGCAGAATTTCCTTTGTGTTATGGTTATTGGAAAAAGTATGCAGACCATGAGGCTCACCTAGGCTCAGTTGATAAAGTTGTGGAGGTTTATGAACGGGCGGTTCAAGGAGTGACCTATTCAGTGGACATGTGGTTGCATTATTGCATATTTGCCATAAGCACATATGGAGATCCAGACACTGTCCGAAGGTAATGGATGTTGATTTAGCTTCTTTTTTTATTTATTATTATTATTGTTTTTTGTTAATCGGCGTTGGGAGATCATGATTGCATGGTTTCCTTAGTCACAAGGCTATGGTATTTTTTGCTGCTAACGTCATTTCAGTATGCCTGCAACAGTGATTCTTCACGTTTATGGCGGAAAGATTTGATGGGAATGCACTTCAGAAATGCTTTATTTCTGATGTGCAAACCCTTGATTTGATGCTACTGTACGGGGTAGCTGTTTTTAGGATCATTTTCAATTCTTTTGTCTCTTGTTATACCTCTTCTCTTCATGCCTTTTTCTCCAAAGGCTTGTGCAATAGTAATGTAGTTATCTTTGAAGTATGGCTATCTTTAACTTTGACACTCTGAGGTGCATCAATATGCAATTTGCTGCTGGGAAGATCTCGTCAGGTTAAGGGCTAAGATGGCCTCTTTCACTGCTCCATTTCTCGGACATAGTATGGTTTTTTTTCAGGAAGGTAAATGCAGCGTTTGGAAGTGATATGCTGTTACAATGAATTGTTTCTTCTCCTTGTCATAGTGTCACTGTCACCCATTTATGGATGTGCTTGTGTTAACTGAGCTGATGCTTTTACTTATAGAATCACAGTACCTTTTATTTTTATGGTGTTTCAGGCTCTTTGAACGAGGATTAGCTTATGTTGGAACAGATTACCTGTCTTTCGCTCTTTGGGATAAATATATTGAATATGAATACATGCAGCAGGAATGGGGTCGCCTTGCTATGATTTACACCAGGATTTTGGAGTATCCAAATCAACAGTTGGATCGCTATTTTAACAGGTAATTCCTTGACTCCTTTTACTTTGCCCATATATCTATTTATTGGCCTCATACTCCTTAGTTGTGGGCGTAGGTTTCTTATCTTAGCTCTGTGTTCCCTGTAAACTTATAGTGTTGCATTGAGCACCTGTGGGTTGGTTGAAGGTCTTTGTGGCAGGTTTTAGAATTAGTATGGTTGGATATTTTCCTCACTCCTAATTGTGATCTTTACTGGTTCACTAACTTTGAGAAAAAAAATTTGTACTAAGCTTGATATCCTTGGATTTATGAACATATCCTGCCAGTTTGCAATTGCTGATTTTGTAATCTTCCGTATATGTCATCAATTACAACATCTTTTGTCTCTCCGAAGAGCCTCTAATGTCTTCAAGATTTGAGTCTTATTTTTTATATTTTTGTGTGGTTTCATGTCTTGTTTATTGAGATATGGTGATGTGCGCCTCTTCTTTGTTATTTTGCATAATATTTCCTTTTTTAATAATTATATACATCCCTGGTGCCTATGGTTCTACAGCTTCAAGGAGTTAGCTGCAAGTCGACCTTTATCTGAATTAAGGACTGCTGAGGAAGCTTCTGCTGCAGCAGGTGCACTTTCAGACGCTAGTGTCCAAGTAAACGAGGGAGAGGTTCATCCTGATGCTGCGGAACAATCTCCTAAACCTGTAAGTGCTGGCTTAACAGAAGCAGAGGAGTTGCAGAAGTATATCGCCATTAGAGAAGAGATGTATAGGAAAGCTAAGGAGTTCGATTCTAAGATCATTGGTTTTGAAACAGCTATTAGGAGGCCATACTTTCATGTGCGACCCCTCAATGTTGCAGAGCTTGAAAATTGGCATAGCTATTTGGATTTTATGGAGAGGGAAGGTGACTTTAACAAGGTATTTGAGTTGTTTGTTTCTGTTTCTCTGGTTTGTAGTTTTTAGTTGTCCTCCTTATTACAATTGACTCACAGTTAAGTAATATCTGCTGCCCGATATTCTTTATTGGCTAAACCGTTGGATGAAGCAACTTTTTAAACGGGAAATTGAACTGAGACTTAAAGCATGGGCCTTCGATTTGGTTTCTTTAAGGCTAAGTACTTCAAACCCTCATTTGTCAGTGGACATTCCAGGTTGATGATGTGTTTGAATAGTAAATTTTATTCTTTTTAAAGTTCCAATGTTATGCATGCAGGTGTCTTCTTATCTTCCTAACCATCTGTCTGTCAGGCAAGGAGGGTCCCTCCCTTCGTATTTGAGGGGCCCCTCTGTTCCGCTAACGGAGTATATCTTATGCATATCTCCTTTGTGCTTTGTGATATCCCTTTACTTAATTTAATGAAGATGGCTATATAATGTGATGTCGTGTTTCTTTAATGTGAATCAGGTGGTCAAGTTATATGAAAGATGCCTGATTGCTTGTGCCAATTATCCTGAGTATTGGATACGATATGTTTTATGCATGGAGGCTAGTAGTTGCTTGGATCTTGCAAATAATGCGCTTGCTCGTGCAACCGAAGTCTTTGTCAAGGTAGGAAATTCCCCATCAGAATATTCTTAATTGGGACAGTGGGATAGAGATAGAAAAGTAAAGGGCAGCAGGAGACTGGAAATAAAGTCTGGGATGGGTCTATTTGAGCCAGAGGAGATGAAGAGGAAGCAACATGCCTTGCTGGCTGTGTTGAATTGAAGATTAGGACAATAATTTTCCTATTTCTCTTCTGGCTATCATCATTCTTTTGCTGAGAAGGGCTAGCGTTAACACTTTTTGGTAGGAGGGATGGGGAAAAGGAGAGGAGTGACAAGTAAGGGAAGTTTAGTTTCCTTAATGTTGTTTGGCAGAAGGGAAGGGTAAAGAAAAGGAGTATAGCTTCGCATGTTTGGCAAAATTTTCAGATTTGGTTTTCACGTCTCAAATGCTGAAAACTCTTCTCAAATATTTCTGTTTGGAAAAATTTTCCAAAACTCTTTTTACTTCTCAAATATTAGTTATCCAAATGGTTTTTCATATGTGACCTTACCGCTAACACACTTTTCTTTCCAAAACACAAAATTCTTTCCAAAACACAAAACAGTTTTCACAAAACATTTCTCAAAATAAAAAACACAAAACTATATATATATTTCCATTTGTATGGATTATTCATGTACAAAATTATTTTTTCAGGTGTGGAGGATGCTGGTTAAAATGTACCAAAATTTTAAAAAATAATTACAATAAACTTCCGGCTGCCCTGCAGTGGCCGCCATGAACTTTCGGTGGCCCCATAGTGGCTTCCATTAATGTCCGGCAGCCCCACTGTGGCTACCATTAATATCTGAAATGTACGGTGGCCCCATGGTGGCTTCCATGAACTTCTGGCGACCTCACGATGGCTGCCATTAATGTTTGGCAGCCCTGCAGTTACTGGCAGGAACTTCTGGCGGCTCCATGGTAGCCACAATGTTTGGTGGCCCTCACAATGACCACAATGAATGTCTGGTGGTCTTGCGGTTGCCCCCACGAACTTCTAATGCCTTGTAGTGGCCACCATGAACTTCCGGTGTCCCTGCAGTGGCTGCTGGGACTGTCCGGCACAGATGCTGTGGTAGCTGCCATGTGTAAACTGCAATAGTTTCTCTTTCTTTTCTTTTTTTGTTTTTGGGGGTGGGTGGGGGGGGGGGGGAATTTTTTATTTTTCAAAAATACTACTCAAAATTTTACCAAATGATTTCGTATACAACACTTTTTTCAAATGTAGTCCCGCTAGATCAATTCTCAATTTTTACCTATATCAAAACCCAAAACGCTTCTCAGAAATAATTTTTCACTTTGCCACTGTTTAAATAGTTTAAACTGAAGGTAAAGAAGAAATATCACAAACTTTTATAGGATGCCAACTCTCCCTCCAATAATCTGCCCACCATTGAATGAAGTGGTTTTGGTGGGCGCAAAGGGTTTGTGCATCTCTCACCCTTTCTCCCACCTACCAAGCGAAGGGTTTCCCTTCTCTTCATTGTTCCCCTTCTCCATCCCTCCAATTCCGCAAATCAAAGAGTATAAAGGGTGAGCATCATATGTTGTGTTTTTTTCCCCTTCTTTTGTTAGTTAAATAGATTATGGGTTGGAAGACTCTTTCAACCATCATATAATTCTTAGCCTTTCAAGAATTGTTCTTCTTTTAATTATAGATAATTTAATTTGCTTCCATTATATTTTCTGGTCATATTATCAAGATTTTTTTATTTTTTTTTATTTTTTTTTTTTAAAAAAAAAATGATATATTTGAACTTTCAATGTTTTCTGCAAATGAAGCGTATGTATTTTCATCTTCCTATGTTAGCGTTCAGCCATGAGATTTGACAGTTATATTGTGTCTTTATTTTTTTAATTGAATTCCCTTGTACATGATATTTTTATTTCACCAAATTTATAACAGAGACAACCGGAGATTCATCTCTTTTCTGCTCGGTTTAAAGAACAAAATGGGGATACATCTGGTGCTCGAGCTGCCTATCAACTAGTAAATGGTGAAATCTCACCTGGTCTTATCGAAGCAATTATTAAGCATGCAAATATGGAACATCGGCTGGTATGTTGGACAAAGAACGCTATTTAAGGTTCCAATTTCCCACAAATAGGTTAATTTTTTTTTTTTCCACTCAATCTTTTCTCTTTTATTGCAGGGGAATCTGGAAGATGCTTGCTCTTTGTATGAACAGGCAATTGCAATTGAAAAAGGAAAAGAACTTTCACAAACATTACCAATGTTGTATGCCCAATACTCTCGGTTTGTCTACATGGTAGGTTGGGCAACATTTTTGTCTGTTGTGTGTTTGGTGTAGCTTATAGATATAATGATTTTTGTTTGGTTTGATTCTCAAGACCTAACTGTATTTCTGCTATTCTGTCTCCCCTATTGTTTTTTTTCAATCTCTTTTCACTGCTTACAACTTATGCATGTTTAAACTTCAGACATTTTGTGGTTGTTTTTGTTTCTTATTACTTTTGTCTTTTCTTTTCTTTGAGTCGTTTTCAAGGTGAACATGGCTAACATACACTTTCCAGATTCAGCTTTATGGAAAAGTA
Organism: Carpinus fangiana; assembly: GCA_006937295.1. NCBI lineage: Eukaryota > Viridiplantae > Streptophyta > Magnoliopsida > Fagales > Betulaceae > Carpinus > Carpinus fangiana. Next base: position 37,855,163 of record CM017321.1, read on the forward strand.
CCTGAACTTGCTACATGAGTGTTTCAATCTGAATAACCTTTTGTTTTTGCCTCTTTTAGATGTTGGTTGTTTCTTCTTTGTCTTGCTGTGAATGAAACAAAATAAAGAGTTTCTATGATGACATGAAATTCAAATGAACTGAAATTCCTGATGTAGCCCCCTTTAAGCCAATTACTGTATTCATCCATTGGTACTTCCCCATGGACATTTTAGTGATGTGATTATTGGTGATTGATCTTTGTTTTGATATCAATATGTTGTAGCTGATGTCTCTCATTCCTTTTGATTTTGTTGGCAGGTTTCTGGTAATGCAGAAAGGGCTAGGGAAATTCTAGTTCAAGCACTTGAGCATGTACAACTTTCGAAACCACTGCTTGAGGTTTCTCTCTCTCTCTCTCTCTCTCTTGTGTGCATGCTTGCAGACACTTTTTGTTTTTTCAAATATCAACTAGATGATGTTCTTTTAGTTAACTTGTCGCTTTTGCTTCCATAACCTGCAGGCTTTGATACATTTTGAGGCAATTCAGACCTTACCAAAGCGAATCGATTATTTAGAGTCTTTGGTTGTTAAGTTCATAGTTTCTGACCTGGAGAGCTCCAATGTTGCTAGTCCAGCTGATAGGGAAGAGTTATCTTGCATTTTTTTGGAGGTAAATTGTCTAGACTGAAGTTTTATGATTACATGACTTTTTGAGTGGAAAATATAAAGTATTGAGTTGTTTTCTGTTGACGATTTGGCGGGCAATTCTTCAGCTTCCTTTTCCTTATTTATTTATTTAAGAAATTGAATTTGAAGACTATCCATTGAAAACTATTTGCTCGTATACTACTAATTCCGTTTGGGAATTGTATGCTTGAGATTTGAAAGTTGCTCCAAACAAATCAAAAGCTGTAAATTTGTGCACTTCTTTAGTTAAAGGTCTGTTAGCTATTTTTTCTTGTCTTCTATCTGTAGCTTGGCATTGTGGCAGTTAACAGAAGATCCTCTCCAGTTGTATGGAATTTCAATAAGCATTTCCAATGTTTTGTTCAACTTAAAAAAAAAAAAAATCTTTGATTTTTGATTAAGGCTTTCAATTTTTTTCCTTGGATAGGGAGTTATTGTTTGGGTCTGATGGGATGGGTTTGGGCTGAAAGGTAACTTGTGTGTTCCTTAAGCTGAAGTCTTTTTAAGAGTACTTCTATTCATCACCCCATTATCCCCCTTGGATCTCTCCAAAGTTGATGTGGCATGGTCCTTTCAACCAAAAACCAAACCCCATGCACCAAATGCTATGGGTACCACACCACATCAACCCTAGGGGATGGAAGGGGAATAATGGAGTGATGTATAACATTTCTTTCTTTGTACTGTTCAATGCATCATAATTATTTTTGTTCTGTTGAGTAATTTCCCATATTGTTATAATGGAGTTTATACATTTTTTTTGTCCATAATTGTCACTCTTTAAAGATAAGTGTGTTGTTTAGGAATTAATATGCATCTAAGTTGAACATCTTTGAGAATGGCAAACACCCATTTCCCTTGTGTTCATATTCTTTTTTCCTTCAAGGAATTATACTTGCTTTGAGATCTCATGTTCTTAAATGGACTTTTCAGTTTCTGAACGTCTATGGAGGTGTACAATCTATCAAGAAAGCTGAGGATCGGCATGCCAAGCTTTTCTTACCCCATAGAAGCACCTCAGAGTTGAAAAAGCGCCATGCAGAGGATTTTCTAGCGTCAGATAAAACCAAGATGGCCAAGTCTTATTCTGTTCCTTCACCTGCCCAGTCCTTGATGGGCGCATATCCAAATGCACAAAACCAGTGGGCAGCTGGTTATGGTGCACAGCCTCAAGCTTGGCCACCAGTTACGCAAGCACAGGGACAACAGTGGGCCCCTGGCTATACCCAACAGGTAGATTGTTATTTCTCAATACTAACTTGTTTACATCTATTTGTACAAATTATACTTGTTTGACATGGGCTGGCTGAGGAAAATCTTTTACTAGTTTGCTTGAGCCTAGAGTTTCCACATTACATGGATTTCTGTGTCATAGTTAGTGTTAACTGTTTCCCATTATTGGGTTTTGTTGGTTAAGTAGTTTGCAAAGGAATGTATCAAATGGGTAAAAGCGTTAATACATTTATATTGGGGTGAATTTATTTCTTTTTGTGTTTCTCTAGTCGCTGCAAAACTATTTATTTTAGAACTCCTGAAAAAGCATATTATTGTGCTCAGAACAACTGACCTCAACTATGCCATCTTAAATAGCCATTGTGCTTAGTGTTGTTTCCATGTCCTGAATGAATCGAGAATTTTGGTAGTTCAGGATGTTATTTTCACTCGCAATAAACAAGAGAGACTCCTAACTGTGAATTTGGTTTTCCCAAGATAGTCTGCTATCGTGAATAATGAGAACATTTCCCCCTTTTCAAGATTAAATGTGCTGATAATGTTTTGATAGCTTTCCAATTGCATTTGCATAAGCAAGGCTGTTTAAACTAGCACAAAACATTTTGAAAGACCTTCCTTTGTCATGGATGTTCTTCCTAAAATGGCATCTTGCAGCAGGCTGCATACAGTGCATATAGTGGTTATGGAAGCAGCTACACCAATCCGCAAGTAGCAACATCAGCACCACAAAGTGCCGCTTATGGGACTTATCCTACTACATATCCTGCACAGGTACCTAGTATTGTTTGTCATTTATTTGCTGTGGTTCAAATTTTTCCAGTTTTATTTTTTTGCAAGCTACTTAAAGATCACTTTTTGGAGTTAAGTTACTCATTGACGATCTCTTTTGTGATACTACATTGGAACTGTTTTTATTTTTGGTCTGAATTTTCATTTTTCCTTCCTTTTGTTTGTCCTTTTTTCTCTTTTCTTTTGATGGTTTCTTTGCTAGGCACGTTGGAACTGCTTTATGGGATCTTTAAAATTCTTTATTCAAGAGAGAATATGCAGTCTACTGTTTGCCAAGAAAATACACATGGGAATTAGGGTTATAGCCTTGTATCCTTTGGACAGGTGTCGGCCAACAGCCTTTAGGTTTGCCAGCGTTGTAGTCATCACTATTTAACCTTCTGTCTTCTATTGTATGTTTAACAGGGTTGCACCTCTTATCGTGATCCAAAATTTAAAAATTAAGTAAATAAAAGAAAGAAAAACTAGCATGATGATTTCTGTGGAACCACATAAAATGGGGCCGTTGGTTTTTTTTCTTCGTATTTTTTGGAGGAACTTCTATTTTTTATTCTAATTGGAACATTGCACATTGTCAATTCTGGGACCTCTCTACTGATTATGCAGTATGTTTACAGTTGGTCTGCATAGCCAATTTTGGGACCCTACTATGATTTTGGACTTTTGTGGGATTAAGAACTGTTTGGACAAGGATCCTTTCCATTTGAAATGGAGAGGAGTTATTTCTGGTCAAGATTTAAAGTTGCATCTAATGGTGTAAATGATGGCACATCATTTAAATTTATTGAATGGTGTGCCAACATATTTATCACGTACATCATCTATATTGTTAGATGCAACAACGCTAAATGATGACCATGAAATTACTCTTCTCAATTTCAAGTGAAATGGAGAGGATCTTATTCCGAAATGTTTCATATGTATCAATTACACCCTTAACCCCTTGGTGCATGTTAATCTTTGTAACAGTAAGAAAAAAAGGCAGTTTGACTTTGGAAACTATTGGTTTTACCCTCGTTATCTCTAAATCTGATAGTTTGCTTATAAATTTCAGCAGACCTTCCCACAACAAAGTTATGCACAACCCACTGCGGCAGCGGTAACAATGGCGGCGCCAGCCCAGCAACCGGCTTCAGTTCCTCAGGCCTATTATGGGAGTTACTACTGAAATGGCAAGACTCTTCTTCTTGCACTGTTTTGCCGGCTGTATTCTATTCTTTAACTTTTTGGTATCTTCACAGACCTGACCGTACCATGAGTTTTTTTAGACATGGGTATGGTGTAGCTAACAAGACTAAGGGGAGAGAGGTCTCTGTTATAGTTGTGATACTAGCAATTGTATTTTAGTTGTATTATTATTTTTTTTTTCATGTATTCTCTGGAAAAATTTGTGTTTGTGTTGTGTGCCCTTTTATACTCAACTCTCTTGATATATAGATGTGCCTTCCTCATTAGGGTTTAAAGTCGAACAGCTAAGGATCAGGTGGCTTAGTGTTTGCCAGGCCCTTGATTCAAGCCTGAGCCATGTCTTTTCATCTTTACCAGCCTGGACCATTCTCCTGTTTCCTTTTTCAGTGAACAGACGTGAGGGAAGGTATGAAGAGTTGGTGACCACTTCTTGTCAGGTTTTTAGGTGGCAAATTCAATGTCAAAATATTTTTGGACCTAAGTTCTAGGTTTAGGATTAAGCCAATACATTTTTGAAGTTAAAAAAAGTATGAAAATCCAGGAGTTCAGGTTGGTTTGAATGAAATATTGTGATAAGTTTCAGAATGCTTCTGTTGCTATTCTGGTTGCACTTTGACCGGACAAAGGATCAAAAGGAGTTTTAGAGAGCTTCGTTTTAAACCTTGTTTAGAGTTCGTCGGAATGAAAGGACCATAAATTGCTTTGGTTGGAGTGCCACTGCAGTTTGTGCAAATATAACATATTCGAAACTGTGAAATCCTAGTTCTTGTTTGAAAAAGAACAAGGATCGTGAAAACCCTAGCTGACCTAGTCTACAAAATCTTGTTTTCTTCTATCCTATATAAAACATAAACAGAGGCATTATTCCTACGCGAAGAGATAAATTTTGTCATTCTTTTTGAGCTTAAGCCGATCATAAATTTCTGAGTGTCTTTGCAGTCTTTCAAACCACTGGAAAACTTAGGTCTAAATTTGGAATTTCTCTCCAGATGGAACTCTTGTAAACCTTGAATTGCTTTAAGCTCTCTTAACCTTTTCACACCCTTTCTCAAGAATATAATAGATACTCTGCCATGGTTCCTACTTCCTGCACCTTCCTTTAGTAAAGGAAAATAAAGGTGCATTACCTATCGAAATGGTGATTATTTAGGAATATGAATGGGTATTACTAAGAAATTAGAAGCTGGAATGGAATGACCATTCTTATTTATTTGTTTGGTGTCGGTCAACATAGTAATGACCAAATTTTCTCACTGGAATTCAATCAAATTTCCTAACTTTAAAAATTCATTTCCCCAAAAACCTATATATAACAAGATTTTGAAGTGTGAAGAAAAATAAATTTTAAAAAAGGTTTTTTTGGGAAAATGTCTCATCACTTTACTGCAAAAGACACCAAGCTTGACTTTGATGTAGTTTGAGAGTTTTTATTGCTCCTGTCAAAATTTACAAAATAATTTTTTTTTAGAAAAAAGGAAATAGAATTGATGAAGCTTCTTGCCTTTGGTAGCATCCTTAGTCTTAACTTCAATACATTACTATAAAATGTTAAATAGTATTAAGGGGGGATCATGATTCCTTCCATACTTGGCATTATGTGCACCGCGATTTGCAACAAAACAAATCTCAACTATAAATGTTTGGGATAAATATATTTTTGGTCCTTGTGGGTTAAGGTTTTAACAAATAGCTCACTGAATTTTAAAAAGTAACTAATCACTTTCTAAGATACGTAGAAAAGAACAAATTAGTCCATACTGTTAAAAAAGTTGACAAAACCCGTTAATGTTTCACATCAAAACAAATCAGGCTAGCCAAACTACCATCATGGCTATTGGAGTTGGTTTGGCCATCTCTATTTATCATATTAACGGAGTTTATCAACTTTTCTAATAGGAGTGACTATTTGGTTATATTTATGGGTGTTCAGGTGGTTATAACCAGTGGTTATTGGTTATAACCACTAACCGCAACCGCTTAGGCAGTTAACGGTTATTTTATAACCGGCTATTTTATAACCGTGTTTTTTTAATGGGTTTTTTAGCCTTTAATTGTCCTATTTTTTCTGCTTATTTTAAATGTTTTGTGCCAAAGTTTTCCTCCGAAACTACGTTGTTTTGAATGCTATATTATAATTATTATTAATATAAGATATAAGATATAAAATATATATTTATATTATTATATATAAGGGTAAACGGTTAGCGAATATTAACTGCTTTTCCCTACCCTCAAAACTGTTAACCGCCTACCAAAGCAGTTAGCAGTTAATGGTTGGCGGAGTTGTTCGTTTGAACACCCCTATAACCTATATGAGAGGGTATTTAATTACTTTTTAAAATGTATGGAGCTATTTGTCAAAACTCGGTACCACAGTAATAAAAAAAATACATTTATCCCTAAAAAGTTAAATGAGGTAATATCTTGTATACCGTTATATTACCTTAATTGGTTTACAATCTTGTTTTCATATGTATATTAAATGAGTAACCAATTAATATAAGATATAAGATATAAAATATATATTTATATTATTATATATAAGGGTAAACGGTTAGCGAATATTAACTGCTTTTCCCTACCCTCAAAACGGTTAACCACCTACCAAAGTAGTTAGCAATTAATGGTTGGCGGAGTTGTTCGTTTGAACACCCCTAGAACCTATATGAGAGGGTATTTAATTACTTTTTAAAATGTATGGAGCTATTTGTCAAAACTCGGTACCACAGTAACAAAAAAAAGGAAAATGCTAGGGGTTCTCCCCGTAGGTTCTCCTGGCATTCTCCCAGTCTTACATAAAACATGATTTAAGAAAAAAATAAAATCGTAGTGGCCTCCATACCGGTTTTTTTAGGCATTAGCACCAAATTTGAGGCATTAACACCAAATTTGTGAGGCATTAGCACCAAAATTGAGGCATTAGCACCAAATTTAGGATGATCAAATCCATTTTGGGTGATACTATCCCTAAAGGGTTAACCTTTCACCCTTAGGTTTTAGTTTTGAATCCAAGAACAAGTTTAAAGCATTAGAACCTAACTATTAACTCATAAAAATTAATCGGTTGACAAAAAAACGAACTACAATTTTATTTTTTCTTAAATCATATTCTACATAAGATTAGGAGAACATTACAGGGAGAACCCCTAGCAAACCCCCAAAAAAAATACATTTATCCCTAAAAAGTTAAATGAGGTAATATCTTGTATACCGTTATATTACCTTAATTGGTTTACAATCTTGTTTTCATATGTATATTAAATGAGTAACCAATTAATATAAGATATAAGATATAAAATATATATTTATATTATTATATATAAGGGTAAACGGTTAGTGAATATTAACTGTTTTTCCCTACCCTCAAAATTGCTAACCGCCTACCAAAGTAGTTAGCAGTTAATGGTTGGTGGAGTTGTTCGTTTGAACACCCCAAGAACCTATATGAGAAGGTATTTAATTACTTTTTAAAATGTATGGAGCTATTTGTCCAAACTCAGTACCACATTAACAAAAAAAATACATTTATCCCTAAAAAGTTAAATGAGGTAATATCTTGTATACCGTTATATTACCTTAATTGGTTTACAATCTTGTTTTCATATGTATATTAAATGAGTAACCAACATGTGTTGTTGCTACAATTGGTTGCTGAAAATTGTCTTTGTCTTATTTGGTAACTGTAAAAATTCAAAGTCCCCCAATTTGGCAGGCAAATTTGAGAAGTAATCCTCTGTATGGTTGACTGTGAAACATCAACATTGGAAGCCACAAAAACACTCACTAAAAACCACACTTCCCCTTTTGATTAACTTATGTGAGATGTCTTTGAAACAAACATTCACTTTTCTCTGTATTCGTTTCCAAATCAGGAAACCCCAAACTCCACTTCCCCCCAACCTCAACATAAATTCTGACTTCTCCCTGCTCAGCAAAACTCAGTCACTTCTGCCACACGTAAGATGGAATCCAAATTACTTCTTTTCTCCATTTGGTAAAGTACACAGTTCCTAGGTTGAAACTCTGAGCTGAGAGAAGAATCATATGCTTACGACCTTTACTTTTTTGAGTTTTTTTCCCCTTGATTTAATCTCAGCCCTTGATTTAACTGACGACTCATTTCAAATGAAATAACCACAGCCGTTCATGATGACAAAATTCTTTTTTGCATTACATTGGACGGTCCTGATTTGGCAGCTCTTCCTAAGAGCCACCACCTGATCCGACGGCTCTGGTTTTGCGTGGCATTCCCCAGCAACTTGGTATAAAACCTGCGAATCATAGGGTCTACAAAGAAAGCACCAGTGCAGCAGACAAAGCTCTCTCTCGGTGGTCACAGATCTATCATCAAGTCCTCTCATTCTCCGTAATATATATTTTTTTTCTCTGTTTTCTTCTCTAAACTCTATCCCTATCCCGCTCTCTCTCGCTAAAGTTTTAATCTTCAAGGACTGTTTCTCTGAACTGGGTTTTCCTTGATACAAAAAACCTTCATTCAAAACCCTGGTTCTCGAAGATTAGGGTTGTGGGTACTCTGCCTCTGGGTGGATCTGTGACCAAAAATCATAGCTTTTCCACTGCTGCATGCTTTTCTAAACAAAGAGAGCGACCGAGAGACACTCTGAGAATGGCCTCTTCATATCCAGGCGGTGTCAGTGCCATTCAGGTACTGTACATGTCCATATCGACATATATATACATGTGTATATATGTATATATATGTATGTATGTGCGTTTATATGTGTTTCTGTACGTTTTGATGTTAATGGGTATCTGGGGTTGTGTTGTGTTTTGCAGGTGGGCTCGTACTTTGTGGGACAGTACTATCAGGTTCTTCAGCAAAATCCTGATCTTGTCCATCAGTTCTACTCCGAATCCAGCACCATGACTCGGGTCGATGGCGAATCAAGCGACACTGCCTCCGCAATGCTGGTATGTATATGTGTTTGTATGTATATGAACGTGTTTATGTTGTATGCTCGCGCGTGTATTATGTAAATGTCTTGGTGTGTTTTCTGGGTGAGGTGTGGTTCTTTTTTTGATTTTGTTTTGAGGAACCAGATTTGGTAAGGTGTTATCACTTGTGTTTTATGTGTCCATGCGTTTTGAAGCGTGGATTCTTTTTGTGGCTTTTATTTAAAATTTTTAAAGATGAATCTGTTTTGTTTTTATTTTTTATTTTATTTATTTTTATTTTTTTGTATATAGCGAGTCTTTGTGTTGGTTTGAATTATATCCTCTGCTAATGGAATAATAAAACGATAATAAAATTATTGTATGTTGGCAGTAATTAATCATCTTATGGTCTCGTAAATTGAGAAAGAATTTTATATAGCAATAATTAATCATGTTATGGGGTTGTAGATTGATTTTCTAATTTTCTTTTATGGTAAATAGTAGGTGAGTTGTTTCTATTTTTGTTTTGTGGTTATCAATTTTGATTCTTTTGGTATTGCAAGATTATGGTTTTGTAGGAGTGGGAGTGGGGTTTTCTTTTGATCGCCAATAATAAAATATGCATTTCTCTTATACGAGATAACTTGAAAGACTTTCTCCTACGGTGTTGGAGACAACTTCTTGGGGCATGACTATATGAGATATGTAGGTTTAGATGTGTGAGATCCACGGTTAGAAAAACAATGATGAATATAATAGATGTTGTAGGTTTCTTGAGTATTGAAAAAAACAATTTACACTCCTGTTGTTTTACACTTGTTTATAGGTAAATGATGGTAAAGTCTTATTAGCATCCATACTAGCTTCTGAAATGGGTCAACATGAGTTTCATGTCCACAGGTTGTCCAACACAAATTTTCTGTATAGTTTGTTGCCCAAAAATTGCAGACGTTTATTTTATACTTTTGTTCAGATTTTATATTTTCCAAGTGATGCCCAACTATGGGTTTGGGCTCTATATGTATGTGTTTAATTAAAAATATGTGAAGATTCTCTTGATTCTAATACTTTTTCTTGTCACTGTGTAATTATGGGGCAAAGTAGGATGTGGTTTTGGAGAGGAGAGTGCAATGACGTGTGTATCTTGACCTTTTGGCACTTGTTTTTACTATGAAGGCTATGCTGGATTTTTCCCTTTGGATGGATTTGAGATGAAAGATAGTATTAATGGGGACAAATGATATATGAACATCTTTGGTGTTTCTTACATCAGTGTCATCAAACCACGTCAGCAGTCCAGAAGAATTGGAAGCATAATTTTCACCAAGAAGTTACTAGCATTCATTAATTTGCTTAAGCCATGACACTTGAGATTTGATTTCTGAAGAAGGCATTTCTAATGTCACAGTATTTCTAAATAAATTTGTATTTCGAAGAGATAGAAGCCGTTGATACTATTCTTCCTCCTCTTATTTAGATAAGGCATATTGCTTCATCTCCTGAGCAAGTCCTGCTTCCTTGCTGAATTTGTTAAAGACCCACAATGAAAAATGTTCCCTCTTTATCTGAATATTTCAAACTCCAAGCATTTCCATCCAGCTTTCAACCAACTCCTAATACTGGATTTCCCTCAGGGTTTCATGCCAATATGTTGTTAGTGAGAACAGTAGAAGTGATTATTATATAGGCTAGTTTCATAACACCCATTCTTTGGGGAATTAGTTTCCTGAAATTAAGTTATTAAGCTTTGAGATCGGCTCCAAAATCAGTTACCTCCGACAAGAAAAAGTCACTTTAGATGGATTTTGCGATTGTGATATAATTATGCTGGGGAGTGTAGATGGCGTGCTTTCCATTTTTGGTTGTCTCATTTGATGAAAGTTTCCAAAAATGAAAGCATTTATCTTTTTAATTTTCTATATTATCCTTATCAAATTTTTTCTTTATTATCCTTAAAATTTGATCTCACATTTTTTTTTTCCAAGTTTAAAACCACACTTCTTGGTCCTTCTAAGGGCATTTTAAGAAAAGGGTTTTCGTAAAAGTACTGTGCAATTTGTAAATTTTCATCTATTGTGAGGTGAAGGGAATACTTGATTCCAATTGCTACAATCTATTATTGCCCACCCCAACCTGTGAGCCATTCATTTATTGTGACAAGAGGTGCAATTGACTAAATCTTCATATCCATTATTGCATAAGAGTCTGAGTGAAACTTCTCAATTGGTCTAATGCCCCTTGTCTCCTCTCTTTTTACATTACATACCACATTCCAAGTTGCTCCTGGAATTATATCTACTCTCTTCCCTGTTTGAAGACTGTCTCTATGGATCTATTACAATAATCTTCGCAATTGTAAAGGTAGAAAAAGCCAAAAGAGAGAAAATAGATAGGCTTTTAGAAATAGCATGTTTCATTATAGTTGCTTTTCCTGCTTTTGCTAAGAAACAATTTTTCTATGTATGCAATTTTCTTCCATACCTTTTCATTTTGGGATTCCATAGGGGTAGCTAAGGAGAACAAAACTTGTAGTAAGAGGAATCTTGATATGCAATTTGTACGCCAATGAGCTTTGGCTCAAATGGTACCTCCTCCTCCCATAAGAATTGTAAAGAGGTTCAGATTCGCGGTAACTCTAGTCAGCAGTTAGATCATCAGACTTTGGCATGTCCACATCTCCTATTGTTTTTTTTTACCTTATGTTTGCTTTCAAGCCATAAGTTGCATCATATTGTTGGAGTATATAATTAAATGTTTGACCTAGTGCGAGTAGCATCTGTAAGTAGAGGATATTTATTAGGAAGCTAAACATGAGTCAATTAAGGAACTAGGATCCTCTCTAGTTAAACTGGAGAATATCCAGTTAGTTATATTGGAGGGGTATTTTTGTCCCATCAAAAAGCAAAAAGACAAAAACACAATCATTTGAACCGGAGAGGATCCTGTTCCTCAATTAAGGGGCTCCTTTCTGGCCACAAATCCCTCAAAGTATCCACCTGTACTTGCTAGAATCACCTTCTCAATGCTTTAGAATTTCCGAGACTCTTTTGTGGAGTCATTTTTAATATAGATTTTTTGCAAATATTAAAGAGAATACTATTATTAGCTGAAAACATAACTGTTGAATCAGTTATTCACATACATTGAATGCACTGGGTCAAGTGTTAAGGTGGTCATCTGGTTCCCCAACTGGTCAGGCTTTTGTGTGTACTTTAGACATGCAACCTCCACTTGAGCTTGTTACTACATATGGCTCTTGCTTGCCATAATTAAGATTGCAAGGGGTTCCTATGCTTGCGATGTAATCAGTATCTGCATGAGCCTTTGAATTAATGGCCTTCTCTTCAAAAAGCTAGCATTATTTTCTCAAACCCTATTGCATATGCTATACAGGCTTTTACATAAATTAAGTGCACACTTATTTGTTTATGCACTAATATGACTATATTTAACCTTTGTTAAAGACACTGTAATTGTTAGTATCATTATTATGGTTGTTTTCTGATTTAGGTTTTGATATTTCTGAGTTTATATTTGTTGTGTGTCTGCGTGTGCATGTACCTGTCTGCATGTGTAAATTTAGATCTTATTACCTTATATGCAGTCACCCAGTTGGTTTCATTGATGACCCAATATTCCAATGTGTCATCCAAATGCTTTCGCGCCTACAATTAAAAGGCTTTCACATCACCGGTTGATTCTAATTTTCTCGTCACTAATTTGCGATTAACTGTACTGGTTATATATCTAGTGGAAATGTGAGTTATGGTATAATATCTTTTGGATTTTGAGTAGCAACCATAGCTGTTCCTTAGAATTTTAATTTTGTCATCTTTTGCTCTCCGTGTGTCTTTTGCTTCATGAACTAATATGTTTATTAATACGCACTTTATATTTTCTCCATGTTAATTAACGTTGGTTTTTTCTTTTCTGCAGGAAATTCACACACTTATACTGTCACTAAATTTTACTGCAATTGAGATCAAGACACTCAACTCTCTTGAATCTTGGAATGGAGGTGTGCTGGTGATGGTTTCAGGATTGGTTAAAACCAGGGATTTCAGTGGAAGGAGAAAATTTGTTCAGACCTTTTTTCTTGCTCCTCAAGAGAAAGGTTACTTTGTTCTCAATGACATCTTTCAGTTCATTGATGAGGGAATAACATGTCAACATCAAGTACCCATTCCATCAGAAAGCAAATTTGACACCCAACTGGATGCTTCTAGCCCTCTTCCAGAGCCACCAGGTAATGCCTTCACTTTCCTGTGAGGTTGGTTAATTACTATTGTGCAAGATATTGTAGTTGGAACCCAGTAGGTATCATAGTAGATTTGCATTGCTCAACCTACTTCTATGATGCAGATGTCCATTTAAATTAGCCCACAAGTTTTGAGTGCCCTAGGCCCCTAGTCATGGTCTTTCAACTCAGTTATCAAGTTTTCCCAGCTCTAGACCATGTTTAATAGTTTTGCATGTGTTTAGTCTTATAGCATCATGGGTTCTTTTTGCCTTTGCTAATGTAAGGCATAACATAACTATCAAAGTCATGACTAATATTTCTAGCTGAGGTAGTATGTTTTTTCTTGTGAATTGTGGGCCTGCATTTATTTTTTTTCCGTTTTGTTGGAATATTAGTATGGAAGTTAGACATATTCATTAATTGGTTGTATATCCTAATCTCTAAGAAATTTCCTTCTTTTTTTTTTGCAGTTATTTGCATCTAGCTCTTCTAGATTCTCTAATGGGAGAAAATATTTCCTTTTTGCTGTTCTCATTTCTTTTTGTTGTTTTCTTTTAACCCCATGGTTTTAGCAGTTTCAGACTATGTTTTGGAGGACGAGGCTCGGGAGTATGTGAATTCAATCCATATAGAAGACGATCCAGTTGATAAGTATAGTCTCCCAGAGCAACAGCTGCAAGAGGACTATGAGAGTGAAGTTGTTGTGGAGGAAACTCCTGCAGAGGAGACGTCTATTTCACTTCAAAGTGTGGTAAACACATTGCATGAAGCTCCAGCTGCAGCTGTGGAGGAACCTGTGGGAGAGGCACCAAAGAAAACTTATGCTTCTATTGTATGCACCTCTTCCATTACAAGAGTGTGTGGGTGGCTTGGGGGTTTGTTTACCTGTGCCTTTCTTTGTGTGCATTTTCAAATGTACTGCTGCACATGTCTTTGGCTAATGTGCCTCTGCATGTGTGTGAGCATGTGTGGTTTCACTTGTTCCTTTGCATGTGCTATTTTCCCTGATTGAAGCTCTGTTCCATTTGGCTTTTAACTTTGTATATTTGATTCATTCTTAGCAAGTTGCATGAAATGGTCAAAAGATGTTTATTGTTTGAGCTATACAACCCTTTTGAGTCTCATCAAACGTTGTTGGATGCATTAATAATTTGAAGAGCTGGGCATAATTGATGGGGACAAACCCATCTATGTGAGAGAGAAACTGGGGTCGTAGATGCTATTTGCAAATTGAACATAAATGAATTGCAGGAACAGAAACATGCATGTGAGTCAACATAGGAGGGGTTGGGTGTTTGCCATTGGTTATTACAGAAACAGATTAATGCAGGAGTGGAGCCTGTATTTATATGTATTTATTTGTATTTATGTAGTATATATCCTTTATTTTACTAGTGCTGAATTTGTTGTTTTTTTTAATGAATAGTGCTGGATTTGCTGTTGCTTGTTAAAAATTTGGAATTTACTAGTTTGTGTTGGATTAATTGACTTATTTATTACCTGTGTTGTTTTTAATGGTTGAAACTTGCTAGCTGCGAGTTTCAAGAGGGCAGCCTGCATCGTCAGTTGCTACCCAGCTACCTGTCTACAGAAGTCCTCCAATTATTACTCCAGCTACTTCAGAGTGGAATCATATGCCACTGCCTGCTGTTCAGCCTTCAAACTCTGCATTTTCATATGTGCCTGAATCTGGGGTAGAGGCAGCTGAGGAGAGTCTGCCACTGGAAGAAGAAGAAGGTTGAGTTTTTGATTCATGTTCTACAAGTTTGTCTCTCATGACTTGATTGATGACATTATAGCATTAAATTTATTGTTGGTCTTCGGCTGACTGTAGTGTTTAATCTTCCCCTTGTTTTGCATCCTAGAATATTTGAAAATTTTACTGACGTTTTTCATTACTATGTGATGGGTCCAAACATTTGTTGACATTTAGTATGGTATGTGCCAATATACAGTTTACATGTGCTTGTTGGCATTCCATTTATGAGATACTACATTTAATTAAGTTTGAGACTTAGAGAAGGTTAGCTCATGCAATTAAGTTGAAACATTTGAGCATTTTCATGTTTTAAGTTTTAAGTTGATCTTTCCTTGGTCATCTTTCCAGGTGAACCAAAATCTGTCTATGTGAGAAACTTGCCCCCTACTGTTACTGAATCAGAAATCGAGCTGGAATTCAAGAACTTTGGCACAATTATACCTGATGGTATCTTTGTTAGGTTACGCAAGGTGAGCTTCTCTTTGTACTTTTGACCCAGTTTCTTTGTATGTAACCTAGAGAGAAGCTAAAATAGCAATTTATTTATACAGGAAATTGGAGTTTGCTATGCTTTTGTTGAGTTTGAAGACCTTATTGGTGTTCAAAATGCACTCAAGGTTTGTATTTCTCTTTTCCTAACATTTTTAATTCTGCTCAAAAAATTTCAAGGAAGTGAGGCAAATATCTCATTGTTTGACGATTGTCATTTTACCTTTGGTCCTCTACCATTCACCTACCCAATCCTGTGACATGATTTTTTTTTATTCGGTCAAATATATGTTAATTGGGTTCTTTTGTAATTTTGGTGGCATTATGTGCTTTTATCATTAGCGTATTTTGTGAATTTGAATAGAAATATATGCTTGTAATTCGTTCTATTTTGTTTACTATTTAAAACCTTAAAGGCCTAGTTGCATTGGAGTTCTTAATTGCTCATATTTTCTGGATTTTGTTATTTAATCATTTATTTGGTCCAACCAAATGTATGGGTAGGAAAGAAAGTGGCGTTTTATTGAGGCTACATCATCATCATTATTTTTTTATGTCAGTTGACTTCTTAATTGATATTTTGTGTTACAAGTTGAATGTAACATGGATAGGGGGTTATCAAAAAAAGAAAATGTCTTTTTTTGAAAACGCTCTGTTCTCTCTCCTCTTTTCTCCTACCTCTACCCTAGCGGCGGCGCTTGCTGGCGTCGTTTGCTAGGGTCTTGTGCTCCAAGATGGAACGGCGTTTTTCAATTGAAGCAAAAGATTTTTGTTTCTTGGCAAAGAAGGGTCTCCTGTTATTCGTTTGGAGGAAAGAAGGAGAAAATTCGTAGGGTTTATTTTTGCGAGCATCCAATGCTCGTCATGGCTGGTGGATACGGTGGAAGAGGCGTGTCTTGAGAAGGAGGATATCGCCAAGTCCTATCGTGAGGGGGACAAAGTGTTGATGGTCCACGGGGGTGCCAATAAGGCAGGGAGGTTCTTGGAGATTTCCATTTACGCGAGGGTGGTTGTAAAGGAGTCTTATGGCTCCCGGAGGGTAGGTTAGGGAGGGGCTGGCATCGTTTCGCAGGAGAGCTGCGCCTTATGGTGGTTCCCCTCAAAGTTACAAATGGGTCGTAGGAGACTGGGTCTCTCTCTTTACCAACGTCTGTGCAGGTTGACGATTCTGCGGGTTGTTCTGAGGAGCAATCTTTTAGGGAAGTGTTACAATCGAAGCCCCGTTTCAAGATGAAGGGACGGTCCTCGCTATGCATGGATATCTTGCAAGTGTCATCGAAAG
Source organism: Carpinus fangiana (assembly GCA_006937295.1). NCBI lineage: Eukaryota > Viridiplantae > Streptophyta > Magnoliopsida > Fagales > Betulaceae > Carpinus > Carpinus fangiana. Next base: position 37,871,706 of record CM017321.1, read on the forward strand.
ATGCGGTGGGGAACGGTGGGGACGATTTACGGCTTGCGGTGGGTTGCTTTGATTTGGAATATTCAGGGGTGGCGGTTGGTCTTGCGAAGATGGGTCCTTCTTCGGTCAAGAGAAGGGTTGAGAAGCTGTTAGGGTTTTTTCAATTGGAGTGGGGCCGGGTCTTTGTTGGATTGTTGGAAGGCCTACTGGAGGGGTTTGATGGACTGTCGTTTAGGAAACGGGCCAGGGCGGTTTTAAAAGGATTTGGGCTTGGGCTTTCTTATTTGCCCTAGCCTGTCGGGCGCCTTTAGGGCCTTCGCAGGCCTTCTTGCAAGATGCGGTTGGCTTTTAAGCCTTTCGGATTTGGGCGTCTTAAGCCTCCTGCCATTGCGTCTTCTTCAATTGTTGTGGGTGTGAAGTCGCTATCATCGCAGGTGTCGGAAGCTTGCCTGGGTGTGTCTGTGCTTTCATTCGTTGAGCCTTCCGCTTCGGTGTGCGTTCGTGGGTCTGCCATTGAAGGGTCCTCTCTAGGGGCTGTTGTGACGTCAAATCCTAAGCTAACGAGTATTTCCATCCTGCAAGAGGCTTTCTCTGTCCTGTGGGAGGTGGACGTTTCAGCGAGTCCTGAGGGTTCTAATGCTGGGGTGGAGGCTTCTGAAGAGTTGCCGATGATTGAGACCACTCCTACCAAAGCTTCTCTGGCGAAAGGTTTGATCCGGCGTGGGTTCTTTGGTCCGAAAGCTGTCTCTACTCCTCCGGTGGTGTTAAAGGAGAAACCCTTATCTTCTAAGGGTAAGGAGCCTATTCCAGAGCAAGGCCTATTCTGCCGGGGTTTTTTAGGGGTGTCCTCTAATCCTCCTCTGTTGTCGGTGGAGTCGTCCATCCAGGGTTCCAAGGGTGACCATTCTGCTGCATCTTCAACTCGCCTTTGAAGAGTGATCATTTTGCTGCGTCCTCAACTTGCCATTGTGAGGCGACGGAGCTGGGTTGTCTTTCCCTTGCTTCCAAGTCTCAGCGGGTGTATTCCCAGAGGGTGAAGGATGAGATTGCAAAGTAGTTGCTTAAAAACAAGAGACTGCTTACTGAGGTCGTGCCCGGTGGAGCACGTTGCGTCTAAGGCGAAGGGGATGAGGGAGCTTAAGAATTTGGAGGCCGGTGATCGGAGGTCTTTTCAGGCGAAATGTCAGCGAAGGCGGGGTTTTCTTGGGTCTAAAAATGCCTTCTCTTTCCCCCCTGAGGTGTAGTAGGGGCCTGGGTTCTTGTTTCTTGGGTTTTTCTTTGTGGTTTTGTCCTTAGGGTTTTTCTTTTCTTTCTTGGGTTGCTCGGGTTTTGTTTGGTCTTTTGGGAGCTTTCGTGAGCTTGCGCTCTATACCCATTTGTATTATGTTGCGCCCTTATGGGTCTTTTGGGCTTTCTTTCTTCTCTTCTTTCTCCTAGTCCCCTTTGTATACTCCCTATGTACTAAGGGTTGCGCCCCTCGGGGCTTTTGATATATTCTATTGACTTATCAAAAAAAAAAAAAAAAACATGGATACTGGTGGGCACCCCTGGCAACCAACTGACTGGTCAAAAGCTCAAGAAGACTCCTGAACTGACTGATGGCTTCAGGCTGTCTGAACCGAGCTGACATTGATGGCTGTCAAGATTGTAACTGGTTGCAAGATCTTGCATTCCACAGCAGGATCGCTGTGAAATCTGGCGACAGAGGTGCGAGAATTTGCACCCTGCAGCTAGATTGCTGACAGAGGTCTTGCACATCTGCTGCCAGATTTAGGTGGCAGGGGTTGGTTGGGGCAAACCCTGGCAGAAATAGGTTTCCATTACCAATCACCGCTGGCCAATAGTGGAAACTGACCATTTCGGATCAGGGTTGGTTGGAACAGTTGGGTTGGAGTTGGGTGTCGGGAATTTTGCCCTTTCCTAAGCACAGACGGGTACCCTATTCATCGAAGCTTATGAAAAATAACAAAGCTATGTTTCTGGTAGTGACCAGATTTTGTGAATTTATTTTATTATTATCTCATTAATGTGAATGTGATTTTATAGCATATTTATATTTTGATTATTATTTCCTGGAAGCTGCATGCATATGTTACCCTCTCTGTTCCATATGTATAGTAAACATTGCCATTTTGGGATGTCCCATGTTATTTGTCCATGTTCAAAAGTCAAAATGTCTACATTATTCACTTACCCCTTTTATCACATTGATACAATTTCGACTTTTGATACTTTTTCACTTTTCATCAAAAGTAAATATGATTCATGGATGGATATCATTTAGCATTCTTTCCTTAAAATGTGTTTTTGGTCAGATGCGATAATGTTTTTGGGATTGATCGAGTATTTTTTATGTTTGTCTTGTTTTTCATTGTGCCTAAAAGAACCAGCTGCCTTATGTTGTAATTAATGCCTTCAAGGATCTGCTGAAATTTTGGAATGATGTGTATTTTAAATGTCAATACTGTAAAATAATTTTTGCCAGGTCTAAAATGGTTTCCTCCTCTGCAGGCATCTCCGATACAGTTGGCTGGAAGGCAAGTCTACATCGAAGAGAGGAGACCAAACAGCGGCAGTACTTATCGAGGTGGAAGTATGTGCCTTAATATTTTCCTCTAATTAGAAGTATATATAACTAAGGCATGGTTGGAGATGTCTTAAAAAATGTACTCCAGTACTTGTATTCTTCTTATTCATTTATTCTTTAATTATATGCCGTGTTTAGTTTTAATGTTGAATTGCAAATTGCTTTATGGTAGTTTTGGCCAGAATTGTATCTTTGGAATTAAACACAAGAGTAACTAAACGGGACTGGTGTTATTCAGCTCCTAGAGGACCTCCGGTGGTATCTTGCTTATGTGGGATATGAGGGTTGTGGAGAAAACAGAAGAGTGTGTGGGGAGTTTACTATTGCAATTTGCATGCTTGTTCTACAACATCAAAGATAGTTTCTCTTGGGCTTTTACGATTGTGTATGCGCCTAATTCTGATTGTGATAGAAAGTTTTTATGGGAAGATTTGGCTAGTTTGATTAGTTGGTGGAACATGCCATGGTGCATTGGGGGAGACTTTAATGTCACTTGATTCCCTACTGAAAGATTGGGTGATGCATGTCTTTACCCTGCTATAGTGGAGTTCTCTAGCTTTATTTTTAATCAGGGCCTCATGAATATTCCCCTTGTAGGAGAGTCTTTTACATGATCAAACAAGTGGAATCCTCCCTCTTGGTCAATAATAAATAGGTTTCTTGTGTGTCCAGAATGGGAAGCCGTTTTTCCTAATTTTTCTCAAAAAAGTTTGCCTAGATTTTCCCTGGGCCACTTCCCTATCCTGTTTCATTGTGGCGCATTCAAGGTGGTAGAAGATATTTTAGTTCGAAAATATGTGGTTGAAGGCCAAAGGCTTTTGAGGACAAGGTAAGACAATGGCTCCCCAAGCTTCATTTGGCTTGAAAGTTTATTTAGGAGTCTGGAATGAGTTGGTTTTTGTTAATGTGGAGTACCAAAGAAAGAATCTGTTGGATGAGCTATGCATTCTTGATGGTTTGGAGGAAGAGAGAGCTCTAAATGTTGAAGAGAAACTGAAAGAAGTTACTAGTGATACGACATTACTTATCAAAAAAAGAAGTTACTAGTAATTTGGAAGGGCTTTGGTTAAGAGAGGGGGGCCAAATGCATGAAGTGTTTCCATCAAGTGGTTAACTCGAATTGGAGAAACAATTCCATTGAGTTGGTCAATGGCTCAGTTTCTTCATATCAATATGAGATTGGGGAACACATTGTGCGTTTATATGATAGATTATTCTCCAAATAGTTTAGTTGGTGGCCTAAGTCGGACAGCCTTGTGTTTGATTCCATTGAGGAGGAGGCGACATTTTGGTTGGAGCGGCTGTTTGAAGAGAGTGACGTGCTTCAAGTGATGAAAGGTATTATGATCGGTGATAAGGCACCAGATCTTGATAGTTTTTCTATAGCTTTTTTCTTAGCATGATGGGAAGCAATTAAAGAAGATATTATGGGGTGTTCCATGATTTTCACGCTAGAAGTAAGTTTGAAAAAAGTTCCACATTCATTGCTCTCAATCCAAAGAAAGTTTGTGGGGGTGGACTTAGTGAAGAGTTCAAATATCACTTAGTAAAGTAGTCCAAGGTTTGTTCTTTTATTTTTGAAGGGGAGGTTGGAGGCTGGAGGTTTGTCATTTGCTCCTTTTCAATCATGCTCTCTTGGGAAAGTGGTTGTGGTGCTATATGCATGAGAGAGAGAGGGGCTTTGTGGAGAGCCGTAGTGGATTCTAACTATGGTAGCTCATGGGGATGCCTCTTTGCCGGATCATTTGGAGGTTTCTAGTGGTCCTCTTCTAGAAGGTGGAAGTCTTTGCTTCGTTCTTCAATTTGTTGTACTCTAGAGTGGGCCGAATTGCTGGGTTCTTACAAGAAAAGTTTGTTCGGCATTAGATCGGTGTAGAACTTTCTTGTCCCCCCATGGTGGTACTCCCTTTCCTTGGAAGTATATTTGGTGGAATAAGGTCCCCATGAGAGCGTCGTCGTTTTCTTGGTCAGCTGCCCTAGGATAATTTAAGAAAGCCGGCATATAATTGTGGTGGATTGGTGTTGTATGTCTAAGAGATGTGGGGGGGTTTGTGGATCATCTTTTTCTTCACTGTGAAATTGCTAGTGCTTACGGAGTACTATTTTTAGTCTTGCTAGATTAACTTTGGTAATACATAGAAGAGTGTTTGACCTTTTTGCCTATTGGAGAGGGTTGAGTGGCAATCCCCAGAGTACAACAATATAAAAGATGGTACCGTCCGGTCTTTCATGCAAAAAAATGAAAAGAGTTTTGCAGGTTGCAAGAGTGTGGTGGTAGATTTAAAGTCCTTTAATACTCTTTTCTACCATGCAACTTCTTTAGGCTTTCCTTATTTGCTTTCTTTTCATGATTTTATTGACTATTTTTTCCTTTCTAGTTAGGTATCTTTCTATATACTTCATGTGTACCTGAGTTGCGCCTTTTGCACTTCTCAATATATTTTAAGGGTAAAGTTCACTTTACCCCCTGAAGTTTGAGGTATTTTTTAATTTGAACCCTAATGTATAAAAATTTATAATCTACCCCCCTAATGTTTCAAAAATTTGCAATTAACATCCTCCGTTACTAATTGTTGTCTAAATACATGAAAATTGCCAGCATAAGAGCAGATAAGAGGCATTTGCTCCTTTTCTTTTTTACTCTAACACCCACATGACACCCAAAAAGGGTTGACGGGAAAAAAAAAAAAATAGAAGTTGGGTTTTAATGAGGGGCAATTTCGTCATTTCACTAATTAGGTTGAGTGTAAAATTTAAAAGACACAGCATAAAAATCTCACGTGAGATGTACGTGATGTCATTTCCATCTACTTAGACGGTAATTAGTAATGAAGGGTGTTAATTGCAAATTTTTGAAACATTAGGACGATTTATTGCAAATTTTTAAACATTGAGGTTTAAATTGAAACACTTCAAACTTCAGGGGGGTAAAGTGAATTTTTTCCATATTTTAATTACTTATTAAAAAAACTGGTAAATTTTTATAGATAGTTGGGACCCCATGATGACGGAAAGTACTGTTGTACAAAACAATTAATATTTACTAGAAGCAAGAAATAGAAAGCATGAGTTCTTTTGGAGTGGAAGATGGAACTTTTGATGGCGGCATGTTGCCACGGTAGGAGCCAATGGTGTTATTGGACACAATGGCAACTACTGTAGTGGATGGCAATTGTGCTGGCCCTTGGTCTCTACTTTGTTGTAGTGATGATTATGAGTCATGGTGGTTATTGTGATGAGAAGAATAAGGACACTCCTTGCTTTCAGACTCGATAAACAATGACTGCTGTGTCTGCTAGGATTTGTTTTATGATTCATGTCAAACCAAATGGTAACAACAGGATTGATTGATTCCAAAAAAAAAAAAAAAAAAAAGAGCTAGCTCTTGCAACTGTATGCACCTAATTCAACTTTCATACTTGATAACTTTTATTTTCCATTTGGCATGATGTGGTTGGAGTAACCAATTTGCCTTTCTTCTGTTTTGTTGTAGACTTAGAAAATGAATTTGATTCATTTTGTGGTCTCTTGACATCTATTTTGAATTGTCTTCACCAGGAAGGGGTGGAAGAGGAAGAGGCAGTTATCAAACAGAGGCCCCAAGGGGGCGTTTTGGCGGACGAAGCTTGGGCAGGGGAAGCAATCAGGATAGTGGTGACTACAGCAGAATAAGAGGCAATGATTTTTATCAGCGTGGTTCACGATGAGACAAAAACGAACGGCCATAGGCTATCAAGCATCTACAGATGGGCAGAAATATTTGTGGGTCAAAACTTAGTGTTTTGATCTTGAGGGTGATTTGAGCCATTTAGGCTCTTTAGTTTTGCCAATCAAACTTTTTTCCTTGTGATGGTTTCAGGAAAGTATGGTCTACTTTTTTGAGGTGTGCCATTTTACATGAATGGAATTGGTGAGAGACTTGTTTGTGTGGTTTCTTGTTTGGGTATAGCTATATTACTTTTCCCCTTGAATGAGTTTTATCATGCAATTCAAGTGGGAAATTTTATTTTTTGGCCCCATGTTTTCAGGAAAACAAGTTGCTTGTCTAATGGGTTAGTATATGAGACTTGATCATTCATACTTTTCTGAATTCACTTATTTCAATATTGTTCTCTATGCTGGTCAAAATTTATTCCAAGGCCAATTGGCAATTCAAATAGACCAAACAGGGGGTGAGACTTGGGAGAGTTGGTAGGCTTTGGCGATTCCAATTACCAATGTGGAAGACCATCCTTGTTAAGAACAGCAGAAACGACTTTTTGCAAATCCCCTGAAAAAATTGATACTACTGAGGCCTTCTACCACCGCATGTTTAATAGCAAGCAATGCAGAAAACGCCAGTGCTGGAATGGGAATGTGGCAAGGGGGGTCCAAAGCAGAAAATACTTAAGAACACTACTCTGTTAAGAGTAAAATTTGCATGAACATGCATTTTCACTTAACCTATATAGTATATACAATTATACATCAACATTAGTCCTACACTCCTACATACATATGTAGCAGTAGGATAATCCTTATTCTCGAGCAATGCTAATTGCTATCATCTAATAAAAGTCCATACTGGAAGAGGAAACCGTCTCCCTCCCTCCCTCCTCTTTCTAACCCCCCTAACATGGTTTCAACAGCTTGATGCTGTAATGTGTTCACAAGGGCTCCCACAATTTAAGCACTTGCAGAAGCCACAGCTGCATGAAAATGTGGCGGCATGGCTTCAAGATCTTTCGACACATCACAGCCATCCTCATAGTCCTCCGATTCCCAGAGGAAATTAGCATATGCTGCCTGAACATGGCTGCAAACAAAGAATCGAAAGTTAAATAGTGTGGCGAGTGCATGACAAGTACTTGACCAAGAAATTCCATTTTAGCATATAAATTTTTGGTACTCTTGAGGATACATACCTATCTTCAGGAGAAGCTTGAACTGCTCGTTCAAAGTAGCTTGAAGCCCTATCTTGGTCATGATGTAGCTCCCATACTAGCTTAGCATACTGAGATAGAATTTCACCATCCTTGGGGTCTGCTATGATAGCACGAGAGTAGTTCTCCTCAGCCCCCTGAAGGTCTCTCTTGGTCTGTCAAAATCATGAATGTAAGCAACCAATAATGCCCAAATGAAGCTAAGTTCCACTCAGAAAATTAGAGCAGTGAAATCATTCCTTGGTTGAAATTTAGCTTCTAAAAAGGTTCTAGCTTGCAAAGCGACAATTGTTTATTTTGTATCCGATTATCCATCATTGAAAAATTTGAAAAAAAAAATAATAATAAATAAATTGATGCCTTATCATTGCATAGATTGAGAAAGCATTATGTGCATAATGAAGCAAAATGTTGATCATTTTGACAAATTGCAAAAACACACTAATGCGGCCATTTGCTACGTGATATTTGGGATTAAGGTTTTCCCAAATACAGCCTCAGCGTTGATGAGCATGAAAAGAAACAAGCAGGTAAACAGAGAGATAACAAAACTAACCTGGTACAAAAATTGAGCATAATTCCTCAGAAATAACGGGTTGCCAGGATTTTCCTCCACCAGTTTCTTATAATGCCCCTCAACATCTGGATTGTCCCCGCCATCGCCACCAAAGCCTGCTGAGTTGAACTCTCTGCCACCACCGCCGCCGCCACCACTACCATCAATGCCTAGCCCTCTTGCAAGGAACATCTCTTGACCAAAAAGCTCTACATCTCCAAAACCCATATTCCAACTTTCGTTAGCATTAACCTCTGTCAAATTCATGTTTTTCGTTTTGTTCTCCAAATTGGAAGTTTGTGCTTCCATAGCCATGATCCTCTCTAACAGTTCTTCATTTTCCTCCAACTCTGTTCTCTCTTCATCATCCTCAAAATCACTTTCTTCTTCATCTTCTTCACGTCCACCTTGGAAAGACGGTATAGTTTGCAACATGGAGCACATGGGTCTGCTGAGAAACTTCTTATGTGGGTTCATTTCACAGAATTGGTCTTCATTGTTGTTGCAAGAAATACAGGCTAGTCCTTCCAAGTTTCCTTCAGACTGAGCTCTTCGAAAGCCTTTATTGCGGTCAAGGGCTTCAGCAATAGAGGGAGAGATTGGAGAGGAGCTGCATGAGGATAGCTTGAGAGACCCAGTTGGGTGGAGTGGGAGCTTGTTGTGGTTTGGGTGAATGATGGTTGGTGGGTGCTTGATGGTGGTATTGGTTTCATAGTGAAAGCTGTTGTTGTTGGGGCTGTCTGAGTAGGAGGGGAGGAGGGATCCAAGAACTGGTGTTGAAGAGCTTCTAAGCAGCATCTCTCTTCTTCGACTAAATAGCTTCAATGGCTGTCTTTTGTTTTGGATATCAAATCCTGTGCAGAAAAGGTGAGGTTGAGTGAAGTTAAGAACGATAATTACGCTATAGTACAATTAGGTTGATTACATAATTAGTAAAGTTAACCTATTATTCAACTGATATAGAATACAACACCAAGATCAAGTCATTCATTCACATGGAAGTTAGCAACAATCGCACTTGTATTTCATTCAAATGTAATCTCTGTTTATTTGTATATATCTTGTACACATAATATAAATGCCGCATGCAACCCAACGACTCAAAGTGAAGTGAGCAACACTATTTTACAAACACTTGTTGTGCTTATCTCCTGGAAGAAATTCTCCCATTAACCAAGCAATAGCTTTAATGCCACATAGATCCTCCACCGGAAAAACCGGCTCCATACAAAGTGGTGCTACCAGATTGAGATCGTATGTTATACCTAGGGTATTGTGCATCAATTATGGGTCGTTTATTTGAAATAAATAGCCCAAATCGCAATAGTAAATAGGTGAGAGAGCGATGCAAGCCATGTAGTCGGAGTAGCCGAACCGCCCCTTTTGGTTATTGGGATGGTTGAGCCTCTCCTAATAGCTAGGATGGGATTTCCAAACCCTGTAACATCAATCATCCCCAAAGATCGGGTTGGGGTAGTTGAATCATCCCCGTAGCGAAAAGGGGTGGTTCTGCTGCCCCAACCCAGCCATTGGCCACTCATTTTGATCCGTTTAGAGTGGTTGCATTACCCCTATAATGAAAGGGGTGGCTCCTATTACGATGCAAGTCACCCCTCCTCTCTCCTCTTTCTTATGTGTTTCCATGCTTTGAGCCGTCATTTTAAATAAACGGCCCAAATATTTGGAATCTCAATCCGGTGCTACCACCTGAAATTCCTAATACAATGAAAACAACATATGGGGGTGTGGGTTCCTAAAGAGAACTGAATTCATGACGTAAAGAAAAAATAATAACAACAACAATAATAATACGATAGCATAAGCCATTTCAATAGTAGCGTATTGCAAACATATTACTAGTTTTCAATGTATTGCACTCACGAAGTTGATATACAAATGTGACATGTTTAGCGCATCTCATAAACATATATAAAAGCTTCATACTTGCAGAGAAATGGAAATTAACGAGGCAAGAACAGGAAGAAAGTTTACCTCTTTTGAGATCCCAGGGGCCAGAGCAATATAAAAACAGTTACCCAGAAAAAGAAAAAGAAGGAAAACTAAAAGAATCTATAGAAACTCAACCAACGAGTCCTCTGCAGAAATCCCTCTTATAAGAGGAAGATGAATGTATTTTAATTCGATTTGTTCTGTGAAAAATACAAGGAAAAAGATGTGTATGGTGGAGAAAGAAACTCATCTAGAAAAAAATATCAACAATTTTTTGCTTCAAGAAGGACCACAGAAGGACCCTGCTGAGACAGCCTGTAATCTTCCCAAACAAAGTTGACCCGCGTGGCTCACACGCGCTTTTCACGACGGGCCATTAACGCAGATGCTCCGTTCAATGCTCTGTGTTGCTGATGAAACATCATGTGTGTGTTGACTCGATGGACTATTCAACAACTCGTGTTTTTTGTTTGGTTGTAGGATCTGCTTGTCCTTGAATCTCAGACCGTACAAGTGGCTCAAACTGTTCCTCCTCTTCATTTGGACTATTCAATGTAGGATTGCAGAGATTTAGATTTTATTTTTTGTGTGGGTGCATGTGAAAAACGAGATAGATTCTCTATTTTAGGAAAAATAAGGAAAATAAAAAAAGGGGTGGTCTATAAAAAGAAACAAACTTTAATTCAAGTATGCTATCTATTATATTGGATTAGGACTGTGTTGGAGTAGGGACTTTATTTTTTTCCATGAGAACTAATGGGCATACTACATATTCTTTTTTTTCCACCTCTTCCACATTAAACATGTTCATTACTAAAGATACATCATACATTCCACCACCTTGTGTCATCATCAATAAGCTCATTTAACTCGTACCTCTCTCCTCAATTTTTGAACGGGTGATTACACTGTGAAAGATGTGTGATTGAGTAGCCATTTATCTTCTCAAATTTTTATTTTTGAGCCGTCTCCCGTGCGCCACACCAAACCAGGCACTAACAACTTCTTTGCTCGTAAAATACTTCGTCAGGCAAGAGAAAGCCTATTTCCTAGAGTCGAGGCCAAAAAATTGTTATGTGGGTAATATTTTTCTGCAATAACCTATGCTACCAGTTAATTCAGTTGTTGGATCAACCTCCACCATTAATTGTTTAGTCGAAAAAGCTTCCAAGCTCTCTAAATCCCATACCGCCCGTCAATTTAGATTTCTTCAACTTTTCCCAACTAATCCAAGCATTTTTTGAAACATTCTCCTTATGACCTTACAAACACCGAAGTATAAGAAAACTATCTCCCAACATAAAGCTTTACGCGTCATGAAAACACTCATATTATAAGTTGGAATAGCTTGAATTATAGTCTTAATGAGAACCATTTTTCCAACATGTGACAATAATTTTTCTTTCACCCATTAATACTTTCCAAAATTCTCTTTTTTATTCCCTTAGTTCTAGTTTTTGACTTTTCCACCAAGTATGGAAGACCCAAATATTTTTAAAAGCTAATAGAAGCGTGAATGCTAGTATGGGAAAGGATATAATCTCGTGCTTCCCTTTTGGTAAATTTATTGAAAAAAATTGACGTTTTCTCTGGATTTTGTCTAATGTCATATTTAGAGAGCTCAATTTATTGGGCCGCAGTTAAAATTCTTTCCGACTACATTCTCATTTTCTTCTCCTCCCTTCCTCGCCCATTTGTAGTGGCTTGATTCCACCTCCCCCATATTATTTTGTTTTTGCTTTCCTTTGTTTCTTGTGTCTTTCGTTCTATTTTATCGAATGTACTTACCAAAAGAAATATATATATATATATTGGTTCAAATTAAATTTTATAAATTCAATGATGTTTACTTTGTCATTGAATTTAAAATTGTAAATAATATGACATTATCATTAAATGCAACAAAATTAAATTAAATTTTAAATAATAAAAATAGAAGATCCTATTCCATCTTCTATTTATTTTTGGATAAGAGCCATAAGACACTTTTTCCTGATTTGATGTATGCCAAAAATAAGCAAATTGAGTTTATTAATCTTTAAAGAGCTTGTTTGGGGATCGGATTAGATCCAATTTAAAATCTTAAAAAATTCTTCTCAAAATTAATCTTAATATTTTTATTTTTTATATCACATCAATCACTTTTTATTATTATTTAAATAAAAAAATCATTACAAAATAAAAAAATTTTACTTTTTTATACAATTTTTTTTTTTATATCAATCAAATTTATTATTATACCAATTCACTTTTTTAAGTCCAATCCATTACCAAACACAGTCTAAAATTTCAGAACAAAACTAAGACTTAAAAACCTTTTAAAAAAATCTCTGTCCCCCCCTCCCCTAAAAACAAAAAAAAAATCACAGGCAAAGTACTGTAGAAACGTTGAATTTAGTGCAGGCATCTTATGTGTGGATGGGAAGGTATCAACTTGAAGCTTTAAAAATCATTCAGCCCCTTATCATTTTCAATCACCCACCAACACCTACAGCCTAAAGGCGCCAAGGCCTAACCTACCCAACATGATTGCATTTTTTTTTATTCTTCCCTGGGCAGCAACCAATGAATGTATTAACAGTAGTATATTTGAACCCAATTACTTAACAAAGCCAATCCCCAAGCCTAAAAAAAACAGAGATTGAGAGGGAAAAGGAAACATCTCTCTGTTTTATACAGAAAAGGGTCCCACAAAATGATCTGACCCCTCCAATCATATATAATTATTTTGGAATATGCTGGGAGTTCCACGCACCCATATACTCCGATCAGGTTCAGAGGCCTTAAATATCAAAGCTCTGAGAGCCATCTTATTTAAGGTTCTTTTGTATGTGAGAGAGCTTTGGGCGATGATGTTTGGGTGCAAGTGCTTTTATTGGAACACAGTCACCGATTTCTCGCCGCCTGCTGAGCCCGAACCTTTCTCGCTGCCAGCTCCGATTCCCAAATGGCCGGAAGGTACGAGCTTTTTGGGTCAAATTTTTTTGTTAGTGTTGATTTGTTTTTTGAAATAAAATGTGGGTTTTGCTTAGTTTTCTGGTAAATCATGGATATGTGGGTTTTGGTGAAGAATGTGTTTTGGGTCAGTTGCGGTTGTGGGTTTCGCTTTTCTGGTTAATGGGTGTTTCTGGATTTCGTTAGATTATGGCTTGCTTGTGGGAGTGGATCATGGGTTGAAGTTGTTTCCTGGTGATATATGTTCTTCTTCTGGTAACAGTGGTTTGTCAATGTTTCTGACTTTAGTGTTTGCTTCATCAAATTTGTACTGCTCAAATGGATCGAATGATCAAAACCGTGCAATTTCTTTGAATTGCTATATGAGGGGTCAATTTGAAGTTTTATTGATTGTTTGAGCTTGAGCTTGATTAGTAATGTTTCCCTTTGGCCTTTTTGCCTTGCCTTGTTCATTTTTCATTTTCCAGCTGTATTTCTTTCCTTTGGCAAGGCAGTTCGTATTGTTTTGTCGGTAGGCTATCTTTGTAGTTGAGCTTACCTAAGGGTTAAAAAGAAAAAGGAAAATGCCAACTCATGTACTCGGTATGCTACCTGCGTACTTGAACGTGTTTATCGACCATTTGGGTGACTTGTATTGTTGTTGACTTGTGTGCTTTTGTGGAAAAGATATTCAAAGTTGATTATATACATAATAATGGGAAAGCGGTTTTTGATCTGTTCTTTTTTCTCATGCAAGTTGTACTTTTGGAACCGTGCAATGATTATTCTTAGTTATGAAGGTTCTATAAAATCGAAATGATCTTACGATTTGTTTTCTTTCTTTTTTTCATTATCTCTTTTCCTTAAGAGTTTCTTTTATGTTCCTTGATGGGTACATTTTGGTCTATCGAAACTAGTGGAGAAGGTGTCCTTTTGGGAACTGTAAACTCTTTGGTATATTCCTACATGCTGTGAATTTGGACCTTGGATTTGTGTTCTTTGTTTTTGTAAATTTATTCTTAGAACATGATTGTAACTAGTGATCTCCAGCACTTTGGTTTATCCTTTGATAATTAAATAAACTTAGACTTGTCTGTTAGTTGTGCCATAACCTCTTTCTAGTTTTCAAGTTGGTTACCCCCACCCCAAAAAAAGAAAAGAAAGAAACATCCATCATGATAGTTGGCTGGCACTTTTGAATCCTTTGTACTTGATTGGCGTTGTTTCACGCACAATACTCAAAACACATATATATTGATTTCATTATTGTTCATTTTAATCTCTTTTCACTTCGGAAATTGAGCTTGCTTTGTTAATCTATTTGACTGTTTGCTTGCCTTCTTAGGTGGAAGTTTTGCTTCTGGAAGAATAAGTCTTGGAGAATTAGAAGTTATGAAAATTACCAGGATTGAATACATTTGGGGCTACGATCTGATGCAAGACAATAAGAAGGGCATTTCATTTTATAAACCAGTGGGTATACCTGATGGATTCTATTGCCTTGGCCACTACTGCCAACTTAACAGCCTGCCTTTACGCGGATCTCTTCTTGTGGCTAGGGAAGTAGGTACTCATCTGCCAGAAACTTTCAATGCATGTGACCCTGATAAGTCACCAGCTCTTCAAAAGCCCCTTGATTATGCCTTAGTATGGACTTCTGATGAGGGGAGTGATGGAAAGTATGATGGATGTGGTTATGTTTGGCTACCTCAGCCGCCTGAGGGTTACAAGCCTGTGGGATATTTGGTTACGAATAAGCCAGACAAGCCTGAGTTGGATGAAGTAAGATGTATTCGAGCTGACCTAACAGACAAATGCGAAAGTTACCGCCTCATATTTGATGCTAGTCCTAAGTTTCCAAATTTTCCATTTCAAGTTTGGGAAACGAGGCCCTTGCACCGAGGAATTATCGGGAGAGGAGTTTCTGTAGGGACATTTTTCTGCAGTGGCTACTGGGACGCTAGAGAAGATCTGCATATTGCTTGCTTGAAGAATCTAAATCCTATTTTACCTGCAATGCCAAACAGTGATCAGATTCATGCACTAATCCACCACTATGGACCCACTGTATTTTTTCATCCTGCAGAACTCTTCTTGCCGTCTTCTGTTTCATGGTTTTTCAAAAATGGAGCACTGTTGTTCAGAGCTGGCATTTTAGATGGTGAGGCTATTGATGCAAACGGCTCAAATTTGCCAAGCGGGGGAACAAATGATGGGGAGTTTTGGATTGACTTGCCGGGTGGTGATCAGGGAGAGCGTGCCAAACATGGTAACTTGGAAAGTGCAAAACTTTATGTTCATGTAAAGCCAGCTCTAGGTGGTACTTTTACTGACATTGCAATGTGGGTTTTCTGCCCCTTCAATGGGCCAGTTACTCTTAAAGTTGGGTTAGTGAATATTGCTCTTAGCAAGATTGGAGAGCATGTGGGTGACTGGGAGCATTTCACACTCCGTATTTGCAACTTCACTGGAGAGCTTTGGAGTATATACTTCTCACAGCACAGCGGTGGTGTTTGGGTGGATGCTTATGATTTAGAGTACATGGAGGGAAATAAAGCTATTGTCTACTCATCAAAAAGTGGGCATGCAAGTTATCCTCATCCAGGAACCTATATCCAGGGGTCCGCAAAGCTTGGAGTTGGTGTGAGAAATGATTGTGCTCAAAGTGACTTTTATGTGGATTCAAGCATCCATTATGAACTTGTTGCAGCAGAGCATCTCGGAGATGAGGTTGTTACAGAACCATTTTGGTTGCAGTTTATGAGAGAGTGGGGTCCGACTATTGTCTACGATTCAAGAACCGAACTGGATAAGATGATAAATGTATTGCCTGTGATGCTTCGATATTCAGTGAAGAACATATTTGACAAGTTTCCAGTGGAGCTATCTGGGGAGGAAGGTCCTACCGGACCGAAGGAGAAGAACAACTGGGTGGGAGACGAAAGAAGCTAGATTTGTCACAGAACCACCTTGATGGTTGTTGTTCTTCATCTGCTGCTGTTTATGTCATATACATACATGGTTACTGAGTATTGTTTGAAAGCTGGTCTTGTTAAGCTGAATGTATATTTGTCATTTTTTGTGTATATATTTTTAGATAGGCTTGAGTGGCGCTCTAATTTGAGCCAAGGATCCTTGGAAGGAGAAGGGAGGAGGGGAGGGGTGGATGAAGCAGAGTATCTTATTGGGTTTGTCTCCAAGATGTAGATTTGTTTAGGTTAGTATAATGGTGAGGCATATAATATTGCATGCATGTATATATCAGTGTTCCTAAGAGATTTTGCACCGAGTTTTAGTTGTCTGGATTGGCAGGAACCAAACCACCTGATTTCTGTGAGCTTTGTTAACATGGATGAATCCAGTGTCTTCAAAACAGAGCTATAGGCCTATAATAGCCCATGACAAGTCCGAAGTTTGTGGGGGCACTTGCAATTTGTGCGACTTCCGGACAATTAACAAGAGAGGCTCCCATGTAATTCATTTCTCCGGACAATAGACCCCGCACTTAAGACAACACCTACAGTAGTAGGATCAGGACAGAATACAATGAAAGATCGAAAAGAAAAGGCCCGAACTCCGAAGGTGAGCTTCTGGGTAGTATGAGAACTATCTAAAGCTTCTGCTTCCTAACAAGGGTTTGGTCATTTTTATAGACCGGAATCTAGTGGGTAATAATAAAATACATCAAAAAATTAGACAGAAGAGCAGCAAATTCTTTGTAGGGGCCAAATTGTAACCATATGATGCAGCAGGAGCAATAATACATTCAGATTCATAGCAATAATAGACTGTAGCCATGTGATACAATATATATATATGATTTATTACAAATATAAGGTTGGTGATGCTAATTTTTGTAAGTTTATAAATACAAATAAATACAAATGATCTAATGATGAAGTAGGGCTCTTTGTGCTTTCTTGAACCAGATTAACGCCTCCCCTTTCATGTGGAATGATGCTATGTGCACTCTCATATACAAAAGTGTTTGTTCAAATGAGACAAATTGGTTGGCGTTACTTACCCAGGCTGATGCATTACGCCCGTCAAATTTGGAAAGCTTTAGAGGTTTCTGATTGTCTTCTCCCTCTTGTTGTTGTCATGTTGCTGTTGAAATTCTTGTTCTTGATGCCATTGTAGAATCGAATGGCTTTGATAACACTTGTAACATATTTTCTAGTTCTTATATGTAAGTTGAGATATTTGAATGAATAATGGAATGGATAGATGGATTGATTATGAAAGATGGAATGATAATAGGGAATGGGCACTTCAAGAAGCCCAAGAATCTCCGAGGCTGATTTGAGAACAGTTTTTCTCCATGAAACCTTTTACTGAATAATCATTTTCATGCCTTACTAATAGGGAATGGGCACTTCGAGAAGCCCAAGAATCTCCAAGGCTGATTTGAGAACAGTTTTTCTCCATGAAACCTTTTACTGAATAATCATTTTCATGCCTTAGACAGTTCTCTTAAGGATCTTATATAGAGTTAGCCCCTAAGCTCAAGTCTAACTCTTTGGGCCTTACTCACTAAAGGGCTTTGGCCCACTAGTCTAATATGTCCATTACACTTAAGAAGCCCTACTATTATATCCCTTACAAAGTAACTAGTTAATAGTATGAATTTATGAAAATATAAACAATATATATTTATTTTGAGAAAATGTATAATAAGTCCCTGATTCAATCCTCTAAAATTAAAAACTCCTTAAGTTTTTTTTTTTTTGAAAATTTATTCCTTGAGTTAATTGAAATCACAATAAACTCTCCGCCGTCAAAATTTTTTAACAGCCATTAGTCTGAGTCAAAATGCACAGTTTTATCTCATTAAAATATTAATTTTTTAAAATTTAAAATTTTTTAAATTTTTTTTAAAAGAAAAACAGCAGGGGTGGTCAAACCACCCCATAGGAGGTGGCTGGCCACCCCATTTTGCCTGGGGTGGCCAAACCACCCCTAGGGCCAAACCCTCAAAATTGTGGCTGAACCACTCCCAGCCACCCCTTATGGGGTGGTTCGGCCACCCCTTGTTTTTTGTTTTGTTTTTTTAAAAAAATATTATTTTTTAAAAAATTTAAATTTTAAAATGAAATTTTAAAAAATTAATATTTTCATGAGGTAAAATGGTGCGTTTTGACCCAAACTAACGGTTGTTAAAAAATTTTGACGGTAAAGAGTTTACTGTGATTTCGATTGACCCATGAAGTAAATTTTCGGAAAAAAAAAAAATTAATAGAGTTTTTAATTTTGAAGGGTTGACTCAAGGACTTATTATACATTTTCTCATTTATTTTATACAAAAGAATGAATAAATTAAAATTCATCTTCACAAAATAAAAATATTCATAAAATAAAAAGTTTTCCAAGCAAAAGCTGAACCGGGTTTTGCCGCTTTTGGCTGGGTACGCGGTGCACCACGTAACAAGAAAGAGAAAAACCTCACAAAGGCCATCTTGGTCAGAAGAAGGGTTTAGGACAGCATACAGAGTGCGAGAAAAGCAGGGAAATGTTAGGGAGGCGACTAATTTCCTTGTTCAAAAGCTCCCCAACGTCACAGCTTTCCGGGTACACAGTACTTTGCCAGCCCTCTTATTGTTTTTCTCTGGGTGTGGATTAGTTGTGAATATCACGTACCAATAGATCAAATTAAGAGTTTTTAAATGATGGTTTTGTGCCTTTTTTATGTTTTCTTTTTTATTATTGGCCTATTATTTATTTATTTATTTATTTTTTAATAGGGAAAAATGAAGGAAATAGGTTTGATGTTTCTCTGTTGGGCTCAGTTGAGTGGAGGGTGTTTTATTCTCTCTTTCTTTTTTAAATGAGGAATTTTGTTTTATTTTTTTAAAAAGCATTTATACTATTTAAATTTAGGTCTCTTATTGTCTCCGAGTAACCAATGATAGGTTTTAACTTAAGAGAAATGGAAAATGGGAAGAGAAGGGTGCATTTGAAGAGTTGAGAGGTTGAATTTTGTGAGAAGAGACCCATTTTCTGTATAATTGTCTTGAGATCATGTAAGATGAATTATAAGTTCAAAGAAATCAAGGTTTCATACTTACTCAATTATTTGAATAGGGAAGTTTAGCTCAATGATACATAACTAATAAGATTTTGTGCTGCAGCTCAGCAAAGTATGACCATGAAGGGAAGAGTAAGTCGTTGGGTCGAAAGGCAGTGACTTTTGTTTTGTTTACTGTAACGGGTGGCGTTGGTTTGAGTGCTTTGGATGACCTTGTTATATATAGTAGCTGTAGCAGGTATGTGACATTGTATTTTGGCGTGTCTTTTGCATCTAAGAAATTAGGAGTTTTGTTGATGAAATGGTTCATATCAAACTAGACATGGTTTGCATTAGATATTTTTGTAAGAAAATGTTTCTTCTGTGAATTTTTTGCTTTTATCTTTCATAAATTTAGACTATTTAGTGATATAAAGACCAGAAAAGCTTGCTATTCATATGTTCAGTGTTTATTTCTATCTTCCTACCCCCCCTCCTCTCTCCTCCATGTGGACATGAGGGTGGAGATATTGAACATTTGAAATCAGGACTTGGGATCCTTTTAAGCCATTTAACTAGAAGGGGCTTTTTGCTAGCGTTATAAACGTGGACTGGTGTACTTGTTTCCTTGGTTGGTTAATTATATCCAGCAATTGAACATTGGAATAAATTTGTTAGAATGAAGAGAGTAGAAATGCAAATCAGATTGTTAAGAATCTTATGATGGTGCTTATATGACCAGCTGCTCACTCATAGGAACCCCATCTTATTTGGGTTTTATAGCATACCAATGAGTTGCTATGGACATAGGAGGGCTCATATGAAGATGTTGCATTATTTTCTTTGCCCTTGTTTTCCGCAGCTTTATAAGCTTCCCATTTTGAAATCACAAAGTTGTGTTATGAATGTTTGGGCATATTGGTCAATAATTCTACCATGGATTCTGTATGCATGATGAACCTTTGCTGGTGGCTAGGGTTTAAGTAGGCGGTTAAAAACCGCTCCGCATCCACTATCCACCTGTCCGCATGGGTTTCAGCCCATAACCCCATGGGTGTTTGGCCCAGGGGGTTGGGGTGGCAGCCCTACTACTGGCCACCCCTTCATTTTTTTTTTTTTCTTTTTAATTGTTTTTAAGGAAACTGCACTTACCCCCCACAAATTTACGCGCTTTTTGCAGACACTTCCTCATTGTTCAAAATCTCACTTTGGTGTATCGAACTTTGATTTCCTTCCACTTTTCCCCTTCTGTTAGAATTTTATGTTAAATCCTAACGGAAATGTGTGAAATTACTAAAATGCCCTTAGTCATTTTTCTCATTTTTTCGTTTAATTTAATTGCAATATTTAACGGTAGGAGGGTATTTGAAACGAAACAAAAATTCGATACACCAAAGTGAAAGATTTTGAACAATGAGAGGGTGTCTACGAAAAGTGCGTAAGTTCGTGGGGGTAAGTGAAGTTTCCCTTTTTTTTAATATTTTATTTTTTAGTTAAATTATTAAAAAATATTATTTTAATGTGATGTGAAAAAAAATTGTTGACGTGACACTAACGGACGGAAAACCAACGGAAGGATCTATTTCACATTTTTGAAGAACTTGTGCAGTTAATTTTTTTTAAAACAAAAACATTTAACCTATGATCTGTTTTGGTACATTGACTCACAGATTTATCTAAAAAATACCCTTATATTAATTATTGGTGTCATCAGTTCCTCGGTCTTTCTCCTCCTCGTATCCTCCAAATACAAAAAAAGAAACGAAATTCTCTTTGAGTTTCTTGATTGAACTTGTGTACTGAATAATGTACTAAAGAATCTTTTAAGGATTTGTACTGTGATTGAGATGTCTTTAAGAGCTTCAGGTACCTTTATGATAGACATTAGGCAATTGATTTTGGATATAGCATTTATTGGTAACAAGAGGCTCAAAAAATGGAGGAATGATGAAGACTTGTGGTCATTCATCCGTGCAAGGTGTACCCAATTGTTTTAAGTGCTGCTATGACGAAAATTTCTCTGCGCTAGTAAGAGACAATATTGTACTAATGATTTAGTCATCTTTAGACTTGCGCACTTTAAAATGTTAAATCATTTTGACAGATGGTGACATATTCGTCGTTAAATTTTAGGCTCAGATAAATTTACCACTCATCAGGAAAATATATATATACCAAGGTCTTTTGACAACCTGGGGAAGATCCTAGAACTAGGGCTTGGTATTGATGAGCCTGGTACTGGAGCACTGATTAAGCTGAAGGCTAGATAAAGGAGGAGGTGAGGGAGAGTATGATCTTTAGTATAGCAGAATGGTGGAAAAAGATATATGTAACAACCCCATTTTACTGAAAAAGGATGCATGAAATTAACCCAAATTTTGTTGGAACTAAAGTACAGGCTTGAGATGCACATTCCATAATATCAATACTTTCTGCTCAAGTGATAAAGGTGTGAGGAAATAAAGGTTGACAATAAGGCAAGGTTGCTAATCATTTGCCTAAAAATTTTGCAGCAAGGCCTTGGAGAAAGCCAGTAAGAACCAGGCAGTCATAGATGCCATTGGGGAACCTATTTTAAGGGGTCCATGGTACAATGCATCACTTGCTGTAGCTCATAAACGGCATTCTGTGTCTTGCACATTTCCCGTGTCTGGACCGCAAGGCTCGGGAGTCTTCCATGTGAAGGCAGTTCGTGATGGAGGTTTGTACTCCCCTTCAAAATAATGTTTTTTATTTTTATTTTTTTATTATTATTTTTTTTTATACTAGTGCTGATATAAAAGCTGATGACCTTTTAATAAAAGTTGGTGCTAGCAAAAGCTTTTGTTTGCAAGTCATCCCGACTCTTCTGTACAATTCATGATTTCAGCCACTTATATCGCTTCAATTTCCTTGATTGTTTACTTCGTTAACAGAGCCATTGGGTTTCTTCCACAGACGGCTCCTGGTTTTCATTTCTCAGGCCTCGTGATTGGGACATCCTGATCATGGATGCTCTCCTCCATGTTCCTGCCAATGATGAGAAGCATCAAACATTGAGGGTTACTCTTTCTGACTTCCCTCCTCCAGCTGTTACAGCGTGCACCGAGTGCAAACCTCAAGAGTCACAGGATCCAGAGCAGAAATGAAAGTCATGTTCTGCTGATTATGGTAACACATTTCCCCATTCGAATTCTTTGCTCACATAAGTTTCCTCCGCTCCAAGATTGGTAAACCAAACTGAGTGGGGCTTCATACTTGATATGTTTATGAATTAAGTTTTGTGAAATTTTTGTCATATGTTAGTGCAAAATTTGATGAGATCAGTTGGCATGTAATGCAACAAAAATAAATGAAAGATCCATTTTTTTTGGTATTGTTTTATTTTCTTCTCCACGCCAATGACGCAGTATATTTGGTTAGAGATGTAGTTGCCCTTTCCCAGAGGGACTCGAAGCAACAAGTTTTACAAATGATTAGCCCTGTGGTTTACTGGTTTAATCGCAATCTGCAAAATAGTTTCCTTGGTTAGCTTTTTATGTATTGCTGATAATTTTTGACACGACTCACAAATCTAACAAGAAATGAGTGAATTGGGGTTGATGAGTCTTGACTCATTTAATTAAATGAGTCGGTTTAGAATTGATCTATATAGTGTTATATCTATGGGATGGTTTACAATGAAAAAATGTGTGCCTTTCTAGCTTCACTGTGTGCAGCCAACAAGAGTTGTTTATGGTATTATGCTTTGCGCAAGCGGAAACCAACCCAGAAAAGGAAAACAAACAAAAGGTATACAAATGACAAAAAGAAACTAATGGCATTGGGAGTCTGGGACCATTTGACATTTCAATAAAGACGAAAATTAGCACGATGTAATTGAGGCACTGATTTGGCCCGACTTTGGACAAAGCTGCCAAGAATGGAGGAGATCGGCTGAGATGAGGATGTAGTGGGCAACTTTATGTGACGGGGAACTTGAGTTTCATCGAGTTTAGTCAGATGTTCAGACAATTTGAATTTGTTCAAATAGATGGGGCTCGAGCAACAATGAATAGATTTAGATCTGAACATATAGAGATCACCACTCGCTATTCAAGCAATTTGCTATTCTGATTGCTAGTCTTTATAGAGATTATCACCGGTTCGAACAAGTAAATCTTATATTAATTTTTTCATATTTATTAGCTAAATTATTAACAATTTGAAAAATAAAAGTATTAAAAATCATAACCTCTCACGGTGAGTATAATTCTACGTCACAATAGCATCATTAAAAATAAAAAAAAAAAAAATTAGATAAATCAGCAGCCACAAAATGAGGTTTGATATGACCAAGCTTGATTGAGGGAACGGCAGGTGTAGACCCGACAAATGTTTACATCATCTACTAATAAGTACTAGTAAATGTCCATTTCACATTTAATACCAACATTTTCTGTCCAATTAATTTAAACACACCCTCCCTATCTACTACTTTCCCAATATCCAACTATCACCACTCATATTTTTCCTGAAATTTATTGAAAATTGGGTCAAAATATGAGAAAAAATTGGTACAAAATTTTAGAACGTCTAGCAAGTAGGCTCCACATCTTGATCAATTAGGAACTTGCTAGGTCTTATATGCTTTCCTTCTTGTCCAAATTATTTGAAATTGGAATACGAAATTTTAACACAATTTTAAGGCCTTGTTTATTAAACAATTAGGAAATTTTATGATACTATGCTGCGTTTTGGGAGAATGTGTTGTGCCAAATACTTTTCTTGGCTGTCGCAACTCTAGGTGATGAGACCGTGCTCCAGCCTTTCAGGTCAGAGCACCTTTTGTTCAATCGTAAATAAGGACCTTTTGTTCAATTATTATAAATGAGGTGAAATGAGGGCGTTATGGTCATTTTACCATCCACGATGTCTACTAATGTCTGTGTGCACATCCATATTCCATACCTTCCAATAGTGCAGTGGAACCGGTGGAACCAATGCCATTGAACAAACAAGGCAAATCTCAATCTCAATGATTGATGTCAAAACGCTAATATCTCAAATAATTAATAATTTTTCATGTCACTTAAATTTAAATTCTCTTCTAATAAACGAAGCTAAAATGTATAGAGTAAGAGGCCAATTACTCGATAATTTTTTAACTTTGTACCACCCATATTAAATCAACAAATATCCCAAAAAATTTAAACTGATAAAAAAAAAAAAATGATTAATAGAGTTTAACAACCTTGATAACGATCAAAACATTTATGTGGAAGCTGATATCAATTTTTTTTTTTTTTTTTTTTGATATTCAAAACAAAAATATTAATGGAAATAATTTTTTTTTTTTTTTTTTAAATATATATATATATATATATATAAACCGACAGTACTCATTAAAGAGCAGGCAACAAATCAACATCAGCTACACACGAAAGTTGAATTTCAGAATACAACCTGTGCGCTCTTTTTGTCCTTAAACTGCTTTACACGTTCAAAATTGAACGCTTAAGCCTGCTATTCTCACCCGGCTTGTGTTCTAATCAATAATCATCTCAATTAATATTTACTTAAACCCGTTGATTTTTCCTTCTTTTTTCTCTATTTTGCTTAATCTAATTTTCAACGTGTCAAAGGATCAACGGGGGGGCGTGGAAAATATATTGTCATTTGTCACAGCCAGGGTCACAAGTCCGTTTTCTCGGTATGCACATGTGTGAGGCAACTGTGGACTCTGTCCCCCAGGCGAACGACAGCGCCGTGCGCCCGTCGAGATCGGGTCGACACGTGGCAAGTGGCGGGCCGGACAGGGCGACTCCGGATTTCAAAAAGCGTTTTTTTTTCTTTCTTCTATTTGGCGGACTTGAGAGGGTGGCCTAAAGTTTTTTTCTGGTCGTTCGTTGAGCTGTCTACATTAAATCCGATGGTCAGTGGTCCCCCACGTGTCACTGGGATCTTGATTACAAAGCGGGCCCCAGGTGGTCCTCCCTCCTACTTGTTGAGCCGTGTGACGTATGGGCCCCCACCTTGTCGGGTTGTCGTTTGGGAGCAAATAGGTCGTCGGTCCCCATATGATGGTAAAGAAGACTTTTGGGCTTGCTTTGAATACAAAAAAAAAAAAACAAACAAAAAAATAATAATAATAATAAGAAGAAGAAGAAGTCTTCTTTCATTATTATTCCTTTGCCCTTCAATAAGTAATTGAGTTTTATTGAAGAACTAATTATGATTAGAACATTAAAACGGGATAAAAATATAATTTTTAATATTATTCTTTTTCTCCTTAGTAATAATTATAAGTTAAAGAATATCGTACTATTCTTATAATCATTAAACTTCGAAAAATCTAAACATATGTTAAGGACTTAATCATTAATTTTAAAAAAGTTCTAGGACTAGATAGATCGATTGGATTTAAGACTAGATACAAAGCTTAAATAATTTGCTTTGAAGTTTGAATTAAACCATTTAATGCGAACAAAACAAAAGAAAAAGATTAGGTAACGTTAGGTAAAATTAGGCACATAGATTAGGCTCAAATATTCCTTTACTCAATATAGGCTTGCTATAATAAACTCAAATGTAATAATGATAGTTCTCTAGTGCCTGTTTGCCAAATGACCAAAAAAAAAAAGAAAAAAAAAGTTTAATACTATTTCTCTTAAAATCAACTCACTCTATTCTTATTTTTTATATCGTATCAATAATTTTTTATTACTATTTAAATATTAAATCTATTACAGTAAAACTTCATCTCCATTTCTACTTCCAGTGGCAAACAAGCCCTAGTGTGGGGGCTTAACTATAGATAGCTTAAATCATAATTTTTCTTTTTTATTATGACAATAAATCCCTTGCATGTATAAATTCTTGACACGTTGGTCTCTAACAAAGCATCATCATATGCCTTTGAGGATTCGAAATAGCACCTACAATATGAAAAACATATCCACTTAGGTGAAATACTTGATTTTGTGCTCATAATAAAACAAAATAGGTTATTTTAATTAATTTTTTTTAATAATAATATTTAGTAGACTGTTATAAAACTGATTTATAATTAAAATGGCATAACCATAAAAATCAATGTTTGATTTTTTTTTTTAATAACTACTGATTCAATATATTATTAAGTTGTATGATAATATATTAAATAATTTTTTTTTTTTTAATCATTTCCAATCCACTAGGAAAGGATTCATGTAATTTTTGTCTTTATTTCTCTCATCTAAAACATTTTTTTTATCCCCTTAAATTATTTATTTATTTTTTCAGAGCAGTGAGATTGAAAAATGAAAATATCTCCTCTATAAGGAAGAGAGAGTTGAAGAGTAATAAGCCAAAAAAAAAAGAGAGAAGAAAATGGTAGAGGGAAGATCTAGAACAAATATTGTTGATGGAGGCGCATAAACCAGACAGGTGGGGCCATACCGCAATCAGTACCCCAAGCCTTTTCCACCACCACCACCATACCAACCTTTTCTCTGCTTTTTTCCTTCCCTTCCTTTCCCAATACCCACCAAACAAAGCCCCCACGTTTCTCTTCTTTCTGCTGCTTGTCTCCTGGCTCTTTTTTTTTTTCTCTTAAACCCTCCCAAGCTTGACTCTTTGTCTATAATCTACCTCGATCTTGGTCTCTGTTCTTGAAAATCTCTTCTGGGTCTGAGAGAGATTCCCAAACTACGAAGATTTCAATGCAGGGTGTTGGTGGTGGAGCTGTGTCTGGAGGAGGAGGAGGAGGAGGGTCTATTACGAGTGGTGGGTCGATGTCCACTGTGTCGAATGAGGACAACCTTGTCTTGTCCTCCGAGGATTCTTCTTCTTGCCCAGATGAGTCTGAGCTTGAGCTGGGTCTTGGGCTGAGTCTTGGTGGTGCTTGCCGGACCCAACAAGGTCCACTGGGTCAATATGCTAGGATTTTGACGGCCAAGGATTTTCCTTATCTGGGTTCTTCAGCTTCAGCTTTAGCTTCTTCATCTTCATCTGCATCATCATCATCCTCTTCTTCTTGTTCGAATACTTCACTGAGCAGAGCTAATGTTACAGCTGGGACAAAGAGAAGTGCTGATTCTGTTGCTGTTGCCAATGGTGCCAGGTAATAAGATCTTAGGATTATAGGATATGCCTTTTGTTTATTAACTTTTTCTTAACCCATGATTGTTTAGCCTCTTGGTATTTTTACTGTTTTTGTTTAAGGGTTCTTTAATGCCTTGTTCTATTCTTCTGTAGTTTCAAACTATCTAGTTTGTGTGCCTTTAATCAAAATTATTTTACTCAGCTTGCCATTTCATAACTTTGATCTCCCCTATGTTTTTTCTCCAGTCGGGCTTTGTTTATCTGCCACATATTAATTTTGTGATTGTGATTATGTGTTAATTGATTTTGATGGATCTGATGCTCAAAAACATTTGGGGCTTTTGCTTACCTTTGATTTGAGGTTTATTCCGATAAATAATTGAATTCGCTTATCTGAGGTTGAATTTGCAATTCTAATTAGCCCAATTAACATTATATCTGGGCATCCATCCCAGAGGAAGCTTGAAAAATTTCCTTTTCCCTTTTTACTTGATTTGCAATTATCTCTTCAGCTCCTCCTACTATACAACATGTTGATTCTATTTAATAGGCCTTAATTGTTTGAACGATGATGTGTCTATTGGCAATTTTTTTTTTTTTTTTTTTTGGCCATTTGAAAGTCTTTGCTGTGCATGTATTTTAAGACTTAGGCTATGGAAACAATATGGCTTGTATCCTGCTTTATTTTTTTTTTCCCAGTGGAGGACCCAAGATTTCTCTTGATTGGGCTAAAAAAGTGAGTAATCCAATAAATAGTTTCCTCCCTTATAATACATGTTTGGTCTCATGAAAACAAGGCGTAAATGCATGTTACCGTGTAAGCTATTGGACTTGACACTTCTTAAGCAGCTGTATATCTTGATTTAACATCTACTCATTTAATTTATGTATCAAATCGAATCATTTAATTGATCCAATAAGTAGATGCATCACGTAAAATTAAACAGCAACAGAGTATTTCAAAGGCATAAAAAGTTTGGGAATGTTTTTGCAGTTATGTTGGTTTTTTGATCTAATTTTTTTAAAAAATATATTAAATTTGAATAATCAGCCAGGGGCTCAGATCTTTTTATCTTTCACATTGGAATATTCATTGCATAACAATTTCAAAAAATTCAGGGGAAGTTGCCCCTCAGCTCCCACCGATAATGACTTGAAATTGTATCTGGCAAGGTCTTGCTTTCAACTGCAACCTTGCCTGGAGCTTCCTTAATCAGCAGTTAGTGCTGAACTTTTGAGCAACATGGTGTTACTGATTTGTCCTCTTTGTTGGTATATGACCAAACTAGCACTTTGCCCTTTCTATTTCCCGTCTAACTTATACTATTAGCATGTAGACAGTTAGCTTCTAGACCAACAGAGTATAATTGGCCAGTCCTGGCTAGAGTTGTTGCATTCATGTCTTTCATTTGCAACAGTTAGGGAG
This sequence comes from Carpinus fangiana, assembly GCA_006937295.1. Lineage (NCBI taxonomy): Eukaryota > Viridiplantae > Streptophyta > Magnoliopsida > Fagales > Betulaceae > Carpinus > Carpinus fangiana. Next base: position 37,900,107 of record CM017321.1, read on the forward strand.
CATAACTAATGGCTTTACTGATCTAGTCCAAAAGTGGCATTGTATGTGATTTTAATAGCATCAAGAGTGGTCAGCCAACATATGTATGAAAAGTTGTCTGGCAACATCTGAATTTTTTTGAGTATCAGATTTTTGTTGTTCGAGATAGTTTTATGTATGGTAGATTGTTGGCAGATCATGTCTATTCTATAGGAGCCCTCTTGCTTCTGGTTCCAGGGCCCATCAATTTCTGCCATCACTTTTCAGGATCTAATAGCTTGTCTTTATGAGTCAGAAAAATCTTGTCTTATACAAAACATTTATTTTTCTTAATTCTTCTGGTATTGATGTTTTGTTGATGTTGGATCTTTCTACTTGTATTACATATTATTGAATTTAGTGATTGCATTTCAGGAACCTATTTATCTTAGTTTCAGTTTCTTAACTGATGGGATTGTTCATGTTAAATTGTTAAAGCAGTCAGGTTGTGGGATGGCCTCCTATAAGAGCATATAGAATGAATAGCTTGGTCAATCAAGCAAAATTACCAGCCGCTGAAGTATTCAACCCACTGATTGGGAAAAGTAAAAACAGCAATACTGTGGTTGGAAAGGGAACTAGCAATGGCAGTGACAAGAACAATGGTAATGCTAAAGAAAGGGGGCAGTTAAGGAGTACTCTGTTTGTTAAGGTGAATATGGATGGAATTCCTATAGGAAGGAAGGTTGATCTGAGTGTACACAGTTGCTATGAAGCCTTAGCGCAAAAACTGGAGGATATGTTCCAGACATCCACTACAATAATGAATTCAATACGTGAGTGCTTCTTATACCTTATATTTTGAATTTCAGAATGAAGTTAAGAACCCCTTCAAGGACTATTTTATGGTCTCTAAAGCCAGGTCTCCTAACTTTTGTGTCATTGTGCCCTAGCTGGATTGGGTATATAATGCCCCCAAAATTTTCCAGCTAAAGATAACTTGTAGTGTTATTACTATACCTTAACGTAAATTACGCAGCGGAGTGTTACACTTTGACGTTAGTTTTCCCAATCAAAAGCAAATTCCTAAATTTTGCACTTTTCCTTTTTAATTTCATTTTTAAACAGCTGATAGTTTTATAAGCCTTGAAACAATAAAATCTGTAATTTAAAAAAGACGCAAAATGTCAAATCTAAGAAATTCCATTAAATCAAGTCCTCCATTGATTTGATCTAGATTCCAGAGTTTGTGTTTGTAGTTAGTTATGATGTGGTAGCTTTTTTATTTTATTTTATTTTTCTGAGTGGTGGTGGCATCAATCTGTGATTAGGATCAAGCAGAGAGGAAGATGACATGATGGTAGGAGCAACTAGACCATCAAAGTTGCTGGATGGATCATCTGAGTTTGTGCTTACATATGAAGACAAAGACGGAGACTGGATGCTTGTTGGAGATGTTCCTTGGGGGTATGAATAATATCTTTCATTATCAGTCTAAAGAATTTCATTCATGTGGATAGGGTTCTGACTACTGTGATTCTGTCATGTCCAACTAGTACCTTATTTTTTTTACGTAGGCATTGCCTTGGCATGGCCTGATCACCACAACCATAATCCTTGGGGTCATTGACTTTGAGTGGAAATTCTCGGTTTTGTTCTAGGATTTATATTCCATGACAAATGGAAGAATAGAAATTGTTGAGACATATTATAGCTAAACAATGGATAAATAAATAAGAGTAATGTTAAATACTACACCCTCGTTCCACCCCCATCCCACCGGGCTAATGTGGCAATGACCATCAGTTCTTGGATCAGCCCTCACTAAAAAACAAAAAAAAATCCAAGGGTTGATAGATACTGTCACATCAGTCTAGTGAATGGGGATGAGATGGATGTGTAGTATGTAGCATTACTCAATAAATAATCTAGAGGTAGAGAAATGAACTATGAGCCAAGTATGTGTCTTCTTTTAGTAAGTTTTATTTTCACTTGGTGATCTTATCCTCTACTGTTTGGTCTTTGTTATAGGTCATATTATCTGGTCTGGTTGTCGTAATTCTTTTCTTTTATTCTCTAAATTGTATTCAGGATGTTTATTAGCTCTGTGAGGAGGCTAAGAATTATGAGGACATCTGAAGCTAATGGACTTGGTAAGTAGATTTGCATTCAACACTAGGATTCATCTTTTGAAGCTGCACTTTTACTTGATCTCATGCTGTTAAGATAACTCCTAATTTGCAGCTCCAAGGTCAGCAGAAAGGAATGGGAGGCAAAGAACCAACCCCATCTAGACCCGGTTTCCGGAACCAGAAGCACCCCATATATGGCTTGAAAGTAATATACGAAAGAGATAAAAGGATACTGCATAGTCAAAGCATTTTCAAAAGTAATGATTAATCCACGGCTCTTAGTTTGTTTTGGGTTGTTCTTTTGTCAAATATGTATATTTTTTCATTCAGTTGTTTTTGTTACACTATTGCCCTGGGAGATCTCTCCCTGCTTTTTTGGAAGCCACAGGAATGGTAGTTTTCAGTGTCTTACTGTGTTATACACATTGCATGGTCCGGTAAATATTGTTTGTTGATGCTGAAAATACAGTGTTAATGCTTTTGTTTTAAGTTTTCTGCGCACTAGAATGTGCTTGAAGGAAACAATGAATGAATGATGGGCTGCATTTAGCAGAGGATCTCTTGATTTTGTCTTGTGCCTAATTACTATTGAAGAATATTGGGAAATGCCATCAATGAGATTTAATACGTAAAATATTTAATTAAAATGTGAGATGAATTATGGAGATTAGGTTCAAACTCAATATTTGTTTAAATAGGTAGAAAATGATAAATTTAATATTTGATTAACATACTAATAATTTTACAATAGATTAGATGAGCAGAGACTGGTGCTTTATTTGCGAGGAAGCAAAATCTAATTTCATATACCCGTTAATTTTTAGATGCCAATATGAAACGGTGATTACAAACATTAACAGATAAATCTACATACAAAAGAACAAATTTAACAAAATGACAGCCGGGGGTGGAAGACAATTTTGTTCCTACAGAAGGCCATTTACAGGTGATGTGCTAAATACTGGTTTCTCCTTGTTAGTGGTAAGTCCATCGTTATTGCTGCTGCTTTTTCTCCGAGGCTTTGCCTCTCCTAGCATTGTGATGACATCCCTCATTGAGGGCCTGTCCCTTGGAAGCTTGGCAGTGCAAAGAAGTGCTATTCTGAGGACTAAGAGCATCTCTTCCTGAACATGCTTGCAATTTCCTGCAATGGGGTCTAGTGCTTCTTCTAATGATTTATTGTCTCTAATTTTCCATCGTATCCACTCCACAATGTCAACAGACTCTCCAAACCCTGGATCTAATGGCCTCTTTCCTGTGAGAAGCTCCAGGAGAACAACTCCAAAACTATATATGTCAATCTTTTCATCTACTTTCAAGGTGTATCCATATTCTGTAGAGGAATCACAAAAATTTCAAAATTGTTAGCTCTCAAACAATTGATAGGAAATGGTAAATTTCTCTCATGTATAGGCTCAAACTTTTCTAACACATGGAATATTCAATTAAAATGGAAGGCGAATTACAGAAACAATGTTCGAACTTAAGACTTTTGTTATGATACCATTAAATCACTACTCATCCAAAAATTTTAAGTTGATAGAAAATAGTGAATTTAATCATTGAATTTATGATGCCTTATCTATAGTGACCCTTCGATCTAGCTCCTCATCTTGAAATGCTGAGAAATTCACAGATCAATAGAGCCCAAGGAAATGTTTTGCGACCTCATAAGTTTCATATCTCTAGTAGCATAACCAATTAACCAGTTTCTAACAGTTGCAAATAAAATCGCAGACAATTTGATTGAAAAGTAGTAACTGACCTGGAGCAATGTATCCATAGGATCCTGCAACCATTGAAACTGTCTCATTCTTCCTTATCATCATCCTTGCCAACCCAAAATCTGCAATCCTTGCCTCAAGATTTGCATCAAGCAGTATGTTATTCGACTTGATGTCTCGATGGATGACAGGTGGGTGACAATCATGGTGGAGATAAGCAAGCCCCTGCGCGACTCCAAGTGCTATGTTATACCGAGAAACCCAGTCTACAAGCAACTTTCCTGCTTGCTTGCCATGTAAGGCTTCCCCAAGGTTGCCATTTTGCATAAACTCATAGATTATCATCACATTGGTGTCATTATGAATACATCCTAATAACCGAACAATATTTCGATGCCTTAGCCTTCCCAGGAGATTCACCTCTCCAACAAGATCATTTCTGCTTCCTGTTTCGATATCAGCTTCTGATCTCCATAACTTTTTGACTGCCACAGTTGTATTCAGTCGAGGCATCTCAGCCTTATACACAGTCCCAGTTGCTCCCATACCAATTACATTTGATTCCTTGATGCAAGCTAGAATGTCAGCAGTTGTGAAGCAAAGCCTCTGGAATGCCATCAATCTCCATGGCCACTCCCCATTGCCTGTTTCATATTTTTCTTCAAAGCAGCTTCCATTTGAATACCACCTTTTATACAGAGTCAGAGCACCAAAAAGAGCAAACAAAATTGCTAAAAAAGATGAAATTCCAATGATCCATCCAGCAATAATGTGCTTTGTGCGCAAGCTCCCATGGCTTGCTTGGAATGCCAAATTTCCATGGCATGGAGGGAGTACACCACCACAGAGACCAGCATTGCCCACAAGATCATCTGGGTTTATAGTTCTTAGCACACCATTAGTTGGAACAGGACCTTCTAGCTTGTTGTATGAAACATTGAGCATTTCTAAGGCTGGAGAAATTCCAAAATTTTCTGGTATTCCACCAGTAAGAGAGTTATTGGATAGATCAAGAGTGGCCAATGTGGGCATCATCGCAATTACTTTTGGGATTTGTCCTGTCAGTTGGTTGTTCCTGAGATTCAAAACAACCAATCTCTGACAGGAAGCAATGCTTGCTGGAATGATTCCAGAGAAATGGTTCGATGAGAGATCAAGCACAGAAAGTGAAGGACAGTCCTGGAATTGGTCAGGGATTTCACCTTCTAAGTTGTTGTTTGAGGCCATGAAGGTTTGCAGTTTTGGAATGGAAAGAATGGTGGAAGGAAGAGAAGACTGGAGGCAGTTTCTAGATAAATCAATAAAAGAAAGCGATGTAGAAGAACCCATATCATCCGGGATCTGACCAGTGAGACTATTATTTGCCAATTCTAACCTGTCAAGCTTCCCTAGTTTGCCAAGGCCCCGAGGAATTGTCCCAGAAAGAAGATTATTCTGCATTCGAACACGGATAAGTGAGAGACATGTCGATAAGCCAACTGGAATCGGCCCCGAGAAGGCATTGTTGAAAAGAATGAGCTTTGTGAGATTGCCTCCATTGCACAAGGTTGCTGGAATCTCCCCAGAGAATGTATTGGATGATACATCCAACAACTGTAATGGTGAATTCTTGCCTAGATCACTTGGCAATGGACCTGAAAAAGAATTGTTCCACAGCGCAAGATCCTGCAATTGAGTCAAACCTCCTAGTCCAATAGGAACTGGACCTGACAACTGGTTGCACTTTAGATCCAAGAGCTGCAAGTTCTTCAGCTCAGCTATCTCTGCTGGAATTTTCCCTGATAACATGTTATCAGAGAGATCCAGGAAAATTAATGCAGTTATGTTGCCAATAGCTGGTGGAATGCTGCCTTCAAAATTGTTCTTGTACAAGTATACAGTTTCTAGTAGCTTTAACCTCCCCAATTCAGCTGGAATCTTGCCGCTAAGATTGCCCGGCGACAAATCAAGATACTTGAGATTAGTGAGATTCCCAAACTCTGCAGGGATTTCACCTTCAAAGTCATTGTACCCAAGAATAATCTTCTCCAGTGATGAAAGCTGCCCAAGCTCTCCCGGGATGTTGCCTGTGAGGTTATTACCAGCAAGGCCAAGAAACTTCAACTTCTTCAAGTTCTTGAAGGACTTTGGAATTGAGCCTTGGAAGAAATTTCCTCTGAGATCCAGGCTCTCCAGGGAAGTAGCATTTCCAAGATTCTCGGGAAGAAAACCCGAGAAATCGTTGCTTGAAGCATTCAAGGTTGTTAGCCTTCCTAGGCCTCCTCCTGGAAAAGCTCCAACAAAAGAATTATTGCTGATATCAAGGCTCTTCAATGCTGGGAGATTGGAAATTGATTTTGGCAATGAAGAAGAAAATGCATTGCAGCACAAATTGAGAGAAGTGAGACTTTGCAGCCGTTGGATATCATCCGACACAAGGCCACTGAGATTCATGTAGGAGAGATCAAGCTTCTCAACAGCTCCATTGGAGTTGCACCACACTCCAGTCCAGTTACAGTGAGCTGCATACTTCGGGGCTGCATTCTCTGGCAATTTCCAATCCTGGAGGCTGTCTAACGGATCAACAAGACCCGCTTTTATCAAAAGTAGAACTGTTACTTCATCATCAACTGCAGTAACAGAACCGAAAAAATAACAACCAATGAAACAGTAGAGGAAACAGAAAATGAAGAACGACAACTGGGTTTTCAGTTGCATGTTGCTCTTCTTCATTTCTCTTAATTTCTCAGTTTGCCACCATTTCCACTAGCTGAAACAGCTAGCTAGATTGAATGAACCGAGTACTGTGAGTGTTTGTTTTATGAGGAAGAGTGGAAAGAAGTTGATTAATGCATAGGAGTTGGTATATAAATATTAACAAAACTAAATGATTAGCTCGTGAGGTCTTGGGCTCTGCAACAGCTGTTAATCAGCAACTAATGAGGGGGAAGTTTGGACTTATTGGAAGCTTCTCCGACATTAAACATGGGGAGGGAATGTATCCTTAGAAACAGTGCATTATTGTTTTTGCTTCCACTGTTTCTCTTATCATGGTCAACTGGCCAATCCCGATCCAATGCCTACGCCCTATTCTACAAAGGTTCCCATCTAGTTAAAGGGTTAATAGCCAGCTTTTATTTTCTTTTCCTCCGCATTTAGATAAAGAAAGAGAAAACGAAAGAGAAAAATAAAGAGAAAAAAAGGGAGTTATGGCTTTTCACCTAGTAAATGGAATAGATTATTGTGAAAAAGCTATCTTTAAGCATCTTACACAGAGTGTGGAAGTGGAACTCAAAGCCCTGCATGCTCAAATGATTTAGATTTCATCTTAGGTTAGCCCACTGGTAAAGGGTAACTTCTAAGTATGACAAAGATTCAGAAATGATGCATAAGATGGACCCACAATCACATTATGAAGCATAAAGATTAAAAGTTGGGATCCAACAAAGGACATTGATGTACATGTGATCAAACCTAACATCAAAATCAAACCCATGTGATGATGAGAATTATTTGATTAAACTAGCCCCAAGATGTTTGTAACCGACTTTATTTTGGGTTTTTTGTTTTCTGTTATTAAGTTAAAGACATTAGCAAACAACCCAAAATATAAAATGCTCGTCAAAACACGAAAACTGTTTTCACTTTTATATCACATCGAAACACTTTTTCAAACCGAAAACAAAATATACCGCTTTCGTAGACATCGTAAATGGAAAAGCATACGTCATCCTGGATATATTTTAAGAGCAACACTAGATCAGACACATCATCCACTTAATAGTTAATTGGCCTTGATCGCTCAATGAGCAGGTTAGTTATTAGTTATGATTCAGAGAAAGGAATCTTTCCATGTTATAGGGTGAAGCAGACAGAAAACAAAAACAAAACTCTTCTCTTTGTCAATAGATGAATTGATGTGGGCCACATCAAATGTTTATATGTGAGGCATCCTAATGGTTTACAATTGCCCTTAATATAAAACAAGTTGTTTTTTCCTTTTTCTTTTTCTTTGGTTTCTTTTCCATATTGAATAAAACATTTCCATTCATTCAGAACAGAAAAAAATTCATTTACCCATAATCTAAAACATTTATAGAATTGTTAATGGTCCTATATCAAAATGAGTATTTTAGAGGAAGAGGGAAAAGACAAAGTTTTCTTTCAAATTAGGTTAGAGGAAATTCTTTTAACTTGGTCCGTTAAATTGATCTTATTCTTAGAGCACATATTCTCACACGAAATAGGATCCTCTCAATTTCAAGTGAAATGGAAAGGAATGATTTCAAGGTCCATATTATATTTTACAACATCTAAAGGTTGACATAGTGTCATATTATTTAAAAATTTTAAACTACGTAACAACGCAAGCAATATATACGCCGTTACATACTCTAAAATCTAATCAGGATCGTAAANTAAGAGAGGAGGAAATGGGAGAAAGTGATGCCCATTATCAATCATGGTCTGATCCCACCAACTGCCATTTCCTCTTCCATGCCATTTTCACATGCACACCATGTGGACTGTGGAGCTGCTGGATTTAAAAAATTAAAAAATAAAAAATAAAAAAATAGTGAAAATGGGGGTGCATTTTTTTAATATTACCTGTTAAGAGCATATGGATTGGAGAGGCAGCCATGTGAAACAGCAGCTTCCTCGGAAGCACCTCCTTCCCTATGATTGGATTTGGAGGGGGGGTTGAAGGCCTTACGTGCGTCCACATGGCTTTATGCCAAACCCACTCTTTCAAATAGTTGTGAAGAGTTGGAGAGGAAGGGGAAGAAAGATGGTGAAAAAGGGGATCATTTTGGTGGTGATTGGCTGATTGCACATGTGCCACGTGCATGTATTTTGGGCCCTCATATACATGGGGACCCACGTTAAAAAGACAAATCTGATGATCAAAGAATACTTCTTTTTATTTATTTTCTTTTTCTTTTTTGTTGGACTTGGGTGTTAAAGGATCGGGGCTTGGCCTTATGGCCCGATGGAGTTTATAATTTTCTGGGTTCATTCTTAGGAAATGTTGGGCCAGAGACTCCATACTTTAGAATTAGGGAAAATCACATTTTTGCAATTTGCAATGCTTCTCCNAGGGGATCATTTTGGTGGTGATTGGCTGATTGCACATGTGCCACGTGCATGTATTTTGGACCCTCATATACATGGGACCCACGTTAAAAAGACAAATCTGATGATCAAAGAATACTTCTTTTTATTTATTTTCTTTTTCTTTTTTGTTGGACTTGGGTGTTAAAGGATCGGGGCTTGGCCTTATGGCCCGATGGAGTTTATAATTTTCTGGGTTCATTCTTAGGAAATGTTGGGCCAGAGACTCCATACGTTAGAATTAGGGAAAATCACATTTTTGCAATTTGCAATGCTTCTCCTATTTAATTTGTGTAATGTTTCCCTCATAAATAAATAAATAATATACATATATATATAGTGTTTCCATTTTTTGTATCATTGCCATCGGGTAGTTGTAGTTATAGGACAACTCGATATATTAAATTGACTGTGACATATGACCTTAGAGTACGTGATTCTCAATTTAATACATTGTGTTGAGGAAATTTGGAAGGAAAAATGTCATGTTCATTATGCTAATTTACCATGTCTTTTTGAGTCCTATTGAAATTGAATCTTTTTAGTTTTCTGAGAAGGGTCAATCTCAAGCCTTAAGACTGGCTATTGCAAGATTGGAATGTCTACTTTGTCGTAAACTCAAAAGAAATTGACCACAAAAAAGAGACTAATAAAAGGGTAGATTCTCCTCCTATCTCATGAGCCAGGGACCTGAGAGATTGGAAACTTAATTCTATTTGCTAATCTTTGAGGCATCTAGGCAGTTGAATCTGCTGGCTCATTTGTCATAACATCTATCAGTATAATCAAAAAAGCTAATCAGACAAACAAGTTGCTACTGAAATCTGTATCATGATGAACAATTTGAAACTTCGAAAGTCACATACAACAGTGAAGGTGAATACAGGAGATGAATGAACAAAAAAAGAGATGAGAGTTTATTATGAGTAATCTGACTCTCTATTTATACCTAGATTTTTTTTTTTTTTTTTTTGGACTCTAGGAAAGCTTCTGTATATTTCTGGGTGGTAGCCCCTGAAGAAAAAAAGACAAAGGGCCGACCTGTGGTCCTTGGATAAAAGTAGCCACCATTTCTACTCTATGTATGTCCTACGGTGTAATGAATTCACTTGGGGATTGTTCTAACAAAACAAGACACGAAAGAGAGGGTTTTTTTTTTTTTTTTTCTTTTTTATCTCAGCCCAACTTACTCTATGTCTGAGCCCAAAAGGAATGCGTGTATCTCAGCCCAACTTGAAACTGTATAAAGAATGCCAGATAGCCCTTTCCAAATACAGGAGCCATCTTCAACCAATTCTCTCTGTTTCTTCACCATACCAGAGAACAATGGGACAAAAGAAACGCCAAAGTGTTCTCCCAGTCTCCTTAGGCTTGAACTTGAGCCAATTACAATGCCCACATCTGCTTGAAGCAGGCAAAGGAAGTCCCCCACATCGCCACCGATGTAAACTGTCAAGCGGTTCCCTCTGCCGTTGGAATCGTTTAGAATGTCACTGTAGGCTTGAAGCTTATCCCGGGGGGATTCAATTTTCATTGCAATGTCGCCTGTAGAGACATATTCTTCAAAACTAAGCTCATTTGAATGGACATTTAGCTCAGAGTCATCTAGATCCCCTGTTCAATGAAATAGAACAAAACTTAAATCATTTTGCGCCAACACAAAATGAACATGAATACTCTAGCAACAACTACCGAAAATGAATATGTGCATCAAACCAGGTCATAGGCTTCATGATTATTATTGTTGTTCCATCACCATTCCTTCTCTAATCAAGATTGATAAATGTTTTCATTTTATCAATTTCATGAATAAAGATTTTATCTTGAATTTGTCAAACAGCACATTATTAATCAAGAAAGCATCATTCGCTATTCAAGAACTCCCAAAGCACCTTTCTGTTAAGGGTCGAATAGCTCATGTAGTGTGTAATGGCAGTGATCCTATGAGGATAATGAAGAAGATATCAGGTGTCATCTTAGCTCAGCAGAGCATATCCAGATTAAAAAAACTATACATCAAGCTAAATATTGCCAGCAACAACCTCATGTACAAATGAATCAAGGACATTAATATAAATATTTTCTTTCGAGGCTCTTTTCACATTATGTTTCTTTGCATGTCTCATGCATAGAAATATCTCTACGCAGTAAAATCTACATGTATGTTTGAAAATTATACCTGATGAAAAAGCTGACCTAATGAGATCACCACACCAACAGTATGAGAGAACATGAACTTCAGTCTTCAGAGTATCATTTTTCACAACCTTCTCAAAGAACTCTCTACAACCTTCTTGAAAAATGAGACCCTGGCCAGCCCGCTTCAGATCGTCTAGATTTAAACCTTTAAGTACTCCTGAGTTAATTACCCTTGTATTTGCTCTTTTCTCAAAATCTGCAACTTGTTCAAGGGCTTTATGCAGACCTTCATAATCAAAATTTTCCACTAGAAACATACAACAGTATAGTCATTATTCAGCAAATATCTCGATTGATAACTTTCAAAATGTTTCAGCATATTACACTCAAAGTATAAGGCATAAATAAATCGAGAAGTAATCCTACAAATCAGTTATCAAACCTTTTGTGCCATCCATCATGCTTTCTATGCATTGTTCATACTCTTCAGTATACTGGGTGGAAAGAGCACCCCATGTGCTCCTCAAGTCAGCTGATGACATTCGAACAAGTTGGATTTCAGATTCATCTGAATCAACCTTTGGTGGTGCTGTTATAATTGCCATCTCTGCTAATATAGCAGCGGAATCAAAAGCAGTGCATGTTAAGTCAAAGTCACAAAATATGTTAAGACGATATTCTGGAGGGTAATGCACGCGAGCCAAAGGGACTATGGTCTGCTGACTAATTGGTTGAGTAGAGAAAAAATCTACTTCATGTTTAAGAGCTTGATGATAAAGCTTTTCTATGACTTCAAGCTCTTCACCTGTCAAAGAAATGCTAAGTTTATCCAGCATGTCTTCAATTTGCAAAGCAAATGCCTGAATTCAGAAAGAAGATTACTGAGTACAAATGACAAATATTTCAGCTACAACTTCAACAATATATATATTTTTTTTTTCTGATTGGCTAAAGGTTCGAACGAAAAGGTAAATGCAGCTGATAATAAGACGGACCTCAAAAGTTTGAGAAGAATAACTTTCAATCCATTTCTTGTAAATGTGACTGCTATCATCTGGATGTATAAGAGCCTGGATCTCCCTACTTATAAAGGAATAGAGCCTCATACAAGGTGCCATAGCACCAAGAGTATAAGCAGCAACTTTTGTCATCTCAAAAGGAGTTGCAATTTTACCAGGAACTGTTTCTCCTACGAAACTTCCTGAGGCTACGGCCAATAAGAAATCTATGTATTTTACTCTTGCATTGTCGAAAATGTTTTCATCTGGGAGTTCAAAACCCCATTCCTGCATGGTAATCTTGTAAATATTAAACTGAAGCTGATAGCCAAAACTATAGGTAGAAAGGAAGCATGTACGAATGAAGTTCAGCATTTCTAAACACTAGTGGTAAGTAAGCCCATCCGACAGACTGGTTATGGTTCCCACAGACATTGGCTAATCAACATAAAACTAATCACAGTAATTCCATCACCATGGCCAATGAAATATAGGACAATGATTTGGTTCATAATAACTACAAATGGACAATGTGACAGAGATCAATGCCAAAATAACACTTCCATCCATTGATTGGTTCACACAACGTATGGCTAGAAATACATATACTCATATGACATTACTGGCACTGATTCCTTTCATTAATCAGAATATGTTGGCAATGACAATAATAATCATGATCAAATCTATCATTTTATTGCTTACATTTCACGGTCTTAAACGATAACATTGCTTATATGTCACAACATCATATCTAAGAAGCACACATATGTTCGAATATAGAAATCTTGGCGAATGTTAAGCTTAAGCCAATTGATGGCTCGTTAAACCCCTGGGAGTGAGAATGCAGAAGAGTAACAAACTAAGCATCAAGATTCAAGAAAGAAACATGAACAACGAAAACAAAATCATCAGAAATGTGTAACAACTAGCCGAATTCCAAGATTTGGGTAGTTAAAGAAGTATCAGGAGGATCTAGAAATCTCCGATTGCTTTCCTAGTCCTCCATTTTCTTTTCTCTGATAAAAAAAACAAAAGAAAAAAAAAGAAAGAAAAGGTTTCAGTTTTGGAACTTTAGTTTCCTTCTTTCGGTTCAGTTTTCTCGGGTTCCAAACAGGACCTACTTAAAAAGATCCTGCCACAATTGGATAACAGAGAAACCGAATTCAAATAACGAAAATAAACACAAAAATCATAAATTTGCTTTTTAGAAAATAAAGAAACAAAGAAAAAAAGGCAGAAAATTAGTGAATTTAACTTTAAAAGATTAAAAAATAAAAGAAAAAGAAAAAGAAAATTAAGAATTAGAAAGATGGTAAAGCTTACTCGGACGAGAGTATCGTGCGCCTTAAGCCTCTGCACCACGCGTTTCCTCAAGTCGCGTAATGCGCTCTTGTCATCATCATCGTCTGCGCAGTCCTCCGCCATTTGGTACCTACAATCCAAGAATCCTCAGATTCCGATTTCACCACACACGTACTGTACAAACATGTATGAATGATGTATGGATTTATGCATAATATGTATGTATGTATGCATGTTATCTATGATCGATCAAGGGGCTTACGCCTGAGCGAAGGCCTTGAGGAAATAGACGTCCTGAGAGACGCAACGGCAAAAGGTCTGAGAGTGGAGGTGGCCGGAGGCCAGACACACGAAGAAGGGCGTGTAGAGGACGAAAACGGAGTCATTTCGGAACTTGATCCAGAGCCGCCTCGCCATTCCTTCTTCCTCCACCATCGCGATCCCCCTTCACGAAGTCGTTTCGCCGGCCGATCTTCCGAAAATTCCAAAATCCTCCAAGAAATCGCCAAGAAGCGAGAATAGACTCGTTAACTAACAAACACAACACAGGATGTCACAGAGAAAGAGAGAGAGAGAGAGAGAGAGAGAGAGAGAGAGGGAAAGAGTTTGGTGGATTGGATTATGGTTCACGTTTGGGTTTTATAAGAGTCCAAATTTGCGGGAAAAATGAGACTCTCGGGCCGGCGGTCAACCAATGGGACTGACCGTGGTGGAAGAAGAAGAAGAGCGTAAAAGGGGAGGGTATATTGGGTATTTAGGAAAGTATTCAGGGGGACGATACGTGTGGCCTTATGTCATGTAGGCGGGTTCCACTGGGACTGCTGACTCGGATAAAGTGCGCGTACGCGGTGCCCGATGTCAACGATGGCCATGACGTGGTCCCCCATGCATTGCTGGGCGTAGAAAGGGTGTGACTACGAAACATTTTTTTTTTTTTTTTATTACTTCAATATTTGGATTAATTAATTAATTCTTTTTTTTTTAATACTTGTTGTTTAACGGAAAATTAAACATACCTAGCTTCCATTTTATAAAGGATTTAGTCCTAATATATTTATTTATCATAATTTATAAAATAATAAATACTAATACAACAAAATTCCAAATGTTGTTATTGTTACATTTTCCATATTCGAACCTAGGATATCTTTTGAAATTATTGTTTGTATTTTACTTAAATCATGGTATTTATCAAACTTTAATATTTTTAGTGAATTTAATTATATTAAGGTTAAAGGGTGTGAAGAATAAATTTAGAATCTTTTAGAGGTATTAAATAGTTTCATGGCTACTCTAACCTTTTCTTTTCATTTTTTTTTTTTTTTTTTAAAAGATCATTAGATAAAATGGGAAGCTACATGGAGGATCCTAAGGCTGCTCAAACGGGACTGCCCCGCTAACAGCTTAGGGCGGTTGTAGTTAGCGATTTTATGGGAAGGGTAAGACGGTTATAACCGGTAACCGCCTTCATATATATATACATATATTAAATATTTTGTATTAATAAAATATATTAATTTTTTCATTTGTATTTGGATTAATAGATTTGGGCTATTTATGACTATGTATATGAAATATAGAATGTGATATACTGGTATATGATGTTTTGGGCTAAGTTTTATTCAAAAACATTGGCTAGCCCAAAAAACATGTTTTTTTTTTTTTTTTTTTTTTTTTTTTTTTTTTNTTATTAAAAATCGATAACCACCCAAAGTGGTTGCAGTTACGGTTATAACCAATAACTTCCGGTTATAATCGTAACCGTTTGAGCATCCCTAGAGGATCCTTTCCACTATTAAGAAGAAGATCGGGTAAAAACAGCTCATTTTACTAAATTCTGAGCACAGAAGTTAGATGCTTACATAAATTCAATATAAAATTAGTAAATTAGAGAGATCATATATAATCTTATATTAATATCTCGATAGACAACATATATGCTGACAATTTTTTACACGACTCACAAACCCAACACAAAATTAGGGGTGAAAAGGTGAGCGGTTAATAACCGCTTGATAACCGCAACTGTTAACTGCTAACCGCTTTCAAAAGGTGGTTAGCAAAAAACCGCTAATCGTTAATCGCTAATTGCCTATATATATATTATATATAAAAATATAAAAAAAAATACATAAAACGAACTCTTTTTTGTGTTTAAAATTTTAAATATATATAAATGTATAAAAATCTATAAATGATATATGTAGTATGATATTATCGTAATATCATAAAAGCGACATCGTTTTGATCTTTTTTTAAAAAGAAATTTTTTGAAATAGAGTTATTAACCACTAACTGCCAGTTAATCGCCTAGACAGTTAGTGGATGCGATTAGTGAATTTTACTAATCACCTAGGCGATTACAGTTAGTAATTTTAACTAATAACTATTAGGCGGTTACGGTTAGCGGATTTAACCAATAACCACTGATTATAACCGTTTTTTCACCCCCACACAAAATTAACGACATAAGTCAAATTTTGATTAACTTATATAATTTTCTACCATTGCCTCAACATGTGACAAACTTAATACGTAAACACAAATTGCCACCTGTGTTAAAGCCGCGGTCTTGGAGTCAGCTTCGAAGGCTATGTTGTCAATCTTTAGTTCATGGCTGCTGAAGCAATCTTGACCGTCCTATAAAGTCATCAAAAATTATGTGAGGAGTAGGTGGAAGACATGTAAATTAAGCGAGTGGACCACCTATTTCTTTCGGTTTATAGAGTGTGGTAGACCGTACAGAATGGGTCCATTGTTAGCCCTGAAGGCTGAATTGAATCTTTTTTGAACTTTTCCATGGCTGCATGTATTACAAGCTCATCGTCGGCTTCTAGAGCAAAACCCCAAGAATCAAACTTCATTCAACTGTTCCCAGATTACCACGTGGTAAATGATAGTTTTGGTGCCACTTGGCTGAATCATGAAAGTCCAAGAAGTTGTTAGTCTATTGATGCTCAGCGATTTACGGGTGAAGTTTTTGTTTTTGATTTTTTTTAGTCGTTTTCTAAGGGTTTGTTTACACAAAACTTTTAAGAATTATTGGAACTAGCGACTTATATTAATACCAGTGAAATGCTAAGTAAACAGGAGCAGAGTGAATGTCGCGATCACGGAGCGGGAGTATTTAGGGGATTTTCAAAATACGTCTGTACAATTAGGATTTAGGATTTTTCCTATATATATATTATGATGTAACCCTGAATCATTAATAGCAAAATACAGTTGCCGCTTTGTGGATGTAGGCACATTGCCGAACCACGTTAAATCTGTGTCTACTCTCTCTTTTCAATTCTATATTGTTCATCATTATTGTGCGCGGTAACAATAAAGAGTAACGATCTTGTATCTTCGGTTTGTCTTTTGTTTTCTCTCTGCTTCTTTTTTGTGAATAAATCATTGATCAATGGCAAATGAATTATGAATTGTCACTGATGGTATATCCATCAAAGGGGATTGCGTTCGGGAATGCACTTATAGCAGAGATGGAAAAGCCAAGAAATCACTAACTAGTTGAGAAAGTTGTGATTGATTGGACAGCGGCCAGATACGTAATTTGCTGAAATATACTACAGATCTGGAAACTAATTGAGACGGTGAGATTCAAAGAGTTAAACAAAGCATAAATTAAATTTGGATGGGAGAAATTTCTTATTGCATCTACGATATTATTTTATTAAAGCAATATGCGATATTTTTATAAAATGAATAGAAAAAGATCGAGCACAAATCTTTGGATCAGGATCCCCAGCAATACCCAAATAATTGCCCATCAGTTTTTCTTCACATCCTAGCCATTGGCTTCCATCCAAGGGCCTCAAACTTGACATGTGTCCCACCTAATATAAAATAATAAAATATTATTTATATTTAAAAAAT
>CM017321.1:37917749-37964080 GCA_006937295.1 Carpinus fangiana
TATATATATATATATATAGCTTGATGAGACCGGTTGAGTCTGCAAGTTGTCGTACTCCTCATATTGTTGGTGTCGTTTTAAGTTTTTAAATTTATCTCATATAAATCAGTTAGAATGGTTGAGTCAGCAACTTGTCGAAATCCCCATATTGTTTCTGTCGTTTTAAATTTTTAATTAAATTCTTATCATATATAGATACGTGGGACGGTTTATAAAAACACTTATAAAATTGAATTTAAAGAAATTTTAAATTAATTAGTCCTTTGCGATAATAACGAATATGTAACTAGCTTTTTTTCATGGATGCTAAAATTAAAAACTCAAGTTCTTGTCGGTCGCCAAACCTTACGAGATATGAGACAATTTTTTGTTTTTTTTTTTTTTTAAAGACTAAAAATAATACATATAATAATAACTAGAAGCCTACCTTTGCGTTTTGTTTGTAGTGGTGCAAACTTCTTCTGTTTATGTCTGGTTTCAAGCACTTAAATTACTATAGTGCCTCCAATTTGCATTGCTTTATGTTTCTCTTTGTTGGATGGGGCCTTTAATTATTTTATCTAAAGATCAATCGGTGTCCAATGAGAAAAACTAAATCCTTTTATGGCATTTGAAATCGCATATTGCAAGGTATCTAAGAGCCGTCCAAGTGAGCAGAACAACGGGCATTGTTTATGTTTAGGGTTTAGTGCCTCCAATTTGCATTGCTTTATGTTTCTCTTTGTTGGATCGGGCCTTTAATCATTTTATTTGAAGATCAATTGGTGTCCAATGAGGAAAACCAAATCATTTTATGGTATTCGAAATCGCATATCGCAAGTTATCTAAGAGCCGTCCGAGTGAGTAGAGCAGCGGGCATTGCTGAACCTCAACAATCCCCTTCTTCAACATGACAGCCTCGCGACTCGAACCCATGACTCTGTCTCTGATACCATTTGTTAGATCGGGTCTTTGACCATCTCATCTGAAAATTAATTGGTATCTAGTGAGGGAAGCCAAATCCTTTTATGGCATTCAAAATCGTACCCCGCAATATATCTAAGAGCCATCAAAGTGAGCAGAGCAGCGGCACTGTTGAACCTCAACAATCCCCTCCTTCAACATGACGCTCTCGTGACTTGAACTCATGACCCTATCTTATCTTAAACTATGGTTTAGAAATAATACCCACAGACATATTGTATTTTATCTACAAAATATCAATAGAAATATAAATTTTTTTTTTTAATATATAACAGAAGATATTAGAGCTAGAAATGAAGATAAGGATTTGAGAATTGAGACCGTAGAAATATGTTTGGTATTGCGATTTTAAAAATGTAAATTTTAAAATCGTGAAAAAATTCGTGATTTCAATAAGCTGATTAGAGAGTGTTTATTTGAAAAAGTGCGAATTTAAATCAAAATCACGATTTTGCTTAAAAAAAAAATTTGGTGCAATATTTACCTATTTGGCTATGAAACTACAATTATATGTTAATGTTATCCAAACATTCAATTGATAAAAAGTATTTCTTAACATGTTTTACCAAAACGCTTGTGCGATTTTAAAAGGTAGCGATTTAAAAAACATAATTTTTAAAAACGCAATTTTTAAAATCACATTTATTGAAATCGCACTCCCAAACAAGTCCTAATAAAAATGATCATATTTATAGATGAATTTAATAAGAAAAATGTCTCATACGTAATATGAAAGTCGTATCTTCTAATAGATACATCGAGGGATGAGAATTTGCTGCAATTCATATTCAAAGAGGAGGGAATAGAATCCTCCACGTGGCTTATATAGAGTATCCATTTCATAGTATCCAAAATACGCCCCTATAATTTGGGTTTTCTTATATATATTAACAACAATCCATTAAGTATTACCCATCATTTTTAACTAAATGGAGAGAATCATAATCCAAAGAAGAAGGGGCAGAAGAATTGCAGCAAGAAAGAGTGCTTCTTGCTCACTGCATACGCAAGTTGATTGGACAATGAGCCCCCAATTGGAGCAAAGAATCTCTGCCCCAGCTAACCCCACCTTCCATCACATTTTCTACCCAATTAGCTTGTGGCTGATATATATATATATATATATATATATACATATATATATCATGAGCTGGAACTTTCAAAAGTTAGGCCCCGTTTGGTTCGCGGATTAGGCCATTGGATTGGATTAGCTAACACTAGTGTTAGCTAATCCTTTGTTTGGTAACACTCTATTCCTGGGAGTAGTCTATTCCCATGGGACTATTAATCACATACACACAGAGTTAGTTAAGCCATAAAAAAAATGAGTGGCTTAACTAATCATTTCCTGTGGGATTAAAAATATTTAGCCTTTATAGCCTTGAAATCGGAAGGCTATAAAGGCCTAAGGCCTAAGGCCAATCCTAGTGGTAGCTTTGAAATCGGAAGCTGCCAACTGAAGTTGATGGTCCATTTATCTCACATTGTTAATCAAATGGTTAACATAACTATTATCTCTCTCACGTGTAGGATAAAACTCTTCTTCAACAAGTAAGATTCAATACGTTTCCTTTCTCCCTTCGATATGCCAACCAAAAACCTCTACACTTTGTAGCCTTTATCCTTACAAATCTGAGACGCTCCCGACCGTTTCTCGGGGTTTTTTAGTCCTGGCCTTTTCTTAGGGTTCTCTAGTCCAGGCTGTTTCTCCGAATTCTCACTTGTAATTAAGCTTAAACTCTTATTGAACAAATAAGACTCAATACGTAATGAGAAATGTTATACATCCCAAATTTATTTTTCAAATGATGTGTCATCATCTCATGAGTTGGTGACACACTTTCCAAAATAATAAATCTCATGAGATGATAATACATTATTGGAGAACCAACTTTTGGAAAATAAATTTGGAATGTGTAGCACTCCTCATACGTAATATATTTAATTGAAATGAGGATAAATTATTGAAAAAATTTCACTTTAGACCTCTGAAGTTTGAACAACCGCATGTTTTGAGAAGGCCCCCAAAAAATTTAAAAACTCTTAATTTACACTCCTATACTCCCAATTTCAATCATCAATTTTCCCATTTCATTAGTTTTAGTCTTTAACTTCTAACATAATTGCCTAAAAAGACCAAATTACCCTTCAACGGGTCCAAGATAACCCTAAAACTAATGGGGGTAGATTGATTGAAATTGAAAATTTAAGAGTATAAATTGAGAGTTTTTGAATTTTAGAAAATCTTCTAAAAATACGTGATAGTTCAAGAGTCTAAAAGTAAAAGATAATCCGTAGTCTAAAAGATCATAGAGGCAGAGTAAGATAGTTTTAGGAAGAACTCTGTAATCAATGACAATAGCCATTGATTAGTATGACTAGCAAATGATCATTTCTTGATGGGATGATAAAAAGGATTTGTTATTTTGGAAGTGTAAGTAAAATTACCAACATAACCCTTAGCCCACCTTCTTTGCAGTATCTGATGCCCGCCGGCCGAGCTAACTTTCCTGATATCGGTTATAATGTAGAGAATACTTAATCAGTAAAACAAGAAGAATTGATTTTAAAGAATAAAAAAAAAAAATTTATAATATATATAAAAAGATGCCTTATTTAAAGTTATCTCCTTATGCCCCAAAATTCATCGATCTTTCTTAATTACTTAATTAGCTAGTTGATTAGCCGAGCGGTGATTTAACAATGCCGAATCTTGTCTTGATTGTCATTTGTTCATAACCTAATGAGTGGACTTTTGTTAAGTATACAAAAGAGTGAGTAAAGTTGATGTCACCCATTTGGATATGCATGCTATGAACAAGGGATTTATGGTTGTAATTAAAAGATAAATATAGAAATGCCTCACCTTAATTACTTTCTTAAACAATGTTTATGTCACCATCAATAATTGCTTTGAATAATAGCATCATCAATGAGTGTAAAAAGAAGAAAAGTGAAAAGTGAAAAGGAAAAAGAAAAGAAAGAAATAATGAATGAGAAATTGGGGTTAGGAGGAAGGATCACATCATCCCATGTATTAGATTAGACTAATTATGTTTGCCGAACATATTGCTAGGATTTCTTCATTAGTGCATAACATCATTGCCCTCGAGCTAAAGTGCAAATTTAATAGAATAGTTTATAAATAAATAAATAAAATACAAGGGACAGAGAAATTTGGGCCGTCGATTGGGCCTTTTTTGTTGGTACCCAAATATTTAAACCATTGAAGCAATGATTTTTTTTAGGTTGATTTACCTAATCCGAATCAATCTAAATAAAATAAAATATATAGTATTATATTAGTGACCAATTGATTTAATGGTTTTAAAATGGGCGGTTTTAAAAAATATAAATTTTAAAATATAGCTAATAAAAACACAATTCTATGGTGTTCAACTTTTAAAATAGCAGTTCAATATTTAAAATCGTGCGCTTTTTTGTTTTTCAATTTTTTTTTTTAAAAAAACCTTGCCTGCTTGTTGAATGTGTGAAAAATCTACATTTTCATACGGTCATTGTTTTTAGGAAAATGCTAGGGGTTCTCCCCGTAGGTTCTTCTGGCGTTCTCCTAGTCTTACGTAAAACATGATTTAAGAAAAAATAAAATTGTAGTGGCCTCCACCACCGTTTTTTTAGGCATTAGCATCAAATTTGAGGCATTAGCACCAAATTTGTGAAGCATTAGCACCAAAATTGAGGCATTAGCATCAAATTTAAGATGATCAAATCCATTTTGGGTGATATCATTCTTTAAGGGTTAACCTTCCACCCTTAGGTTGTAGTTTTGAATCCAAAAACAAGTTTTAAAGCATTAGAACCTAACTATTAATTCATAAAAATTAATCTGTTAGCAAAAAAACGGTACTTTAATTTTATTTTTTCTTAAATCATGTTTTACGTAAGACTGGGAGAACGCCAGGAGAACACTACGAGGAGAACCCCTAGCAAACCCCTTGTTTTTAAATGCATTCCCAAATGAGATATGTTCAATGCGTTCTTGGCCTATGAAATCGCGGCCAAACTCAAATTCCTTAATCATTATTTTTAATTAAATCATTTAAATCTTATTATTTATATATTAATTATGATAAATATTGAGATGATAAAATTTAAACTATTTAATTAAAATAATAATATAGATTTTTAAGAAGAAAAATATATATAATCTGAGGCAACACATAGTCATGTGCCACGTGTCCAGTTAAAGTGGTTTGACCGACTATGCATGGGGCGTACCAGAAATAAGCTCAGTGCCTTTCTCTCTCCGACCAATCCATTTTGCAAAGCTCAGAATGTTTCCAAGTGAATGGCTGTCGTTTTTACACACCACACTGCCTACAATCCACCCCAATCCTCTTCCTTTATAACTCTCTCTCTCTCTCTCTCTCTCTCTCTCTCTCTCCTCAGACAATGGCAGCCCTGCAATCTCTTGCAATGGCATCTCCAGTCTCACACCATTTGCAGCAGCCGCGCTCTTCCTCAGGTACCCTTCTTGAATTTCTCCTCAAGAAAATTTATATATTTTTTTGACATTTTCTTCTTCTGGTATGTATAGATGGAAAAGTAAGTGATCCTCACTTTTGGGTTTTAGACTGATGCTGCATTTTATGTAGCTACTCTGCCAAATTTGGCATGGTTTGAAACTTTGAGCCCTTTTTTATGCAAATTTTTCCACTTTCTGGGGGAATGGAGGAAACCAGAGGTGAAGGAACATGACAACATGTATAGGTGAAATGGGTTTGTAGGTTTTGCTTGAAATTGTTCAAGAATTTGATGGTGTCTTAGTGGATGAGAATGTAGTATGAGAAACTAATGGTTTATCATATATGGGTTCCTTATGATTTAAACTCAATAAATATCTAACAAATTATTATTTTGTAGTAGTACGGAAATTCATCCACTTTTCTATAATAGAAAGAACAGCATCAGTTTACTCCAAAATTACTGGTGAAACATCAAAATATTAACTTCTGTTGGAAGATTTGGCACAGTCTCGCCGACTCTCACACAAATATTTTATCTTCTGAAGAGTTTTGGTGGTGTGTATTCAGGTGTCTATGTAAATGTACTATGGTAATGAATTTAACAAAGAAATAATTATCACACGTGTAGAAGAAAGGTTCTGTCTCGGGAAAAACTACACAATCTGAGGAAGCAACAGAAGACATACAAAATATTGAAGGGGATATGGAACTCTTGTCTTATAAGATCCCTCCAATTTTAGGACTCTTTTATAAAACGTTTTCAATATATGAAACTGATTGTGTCATAGTAATCTGGTTGATCAGCTTTAAAACGAGGAGCATCTTTTGAATTTACACCCATATTCCATGTTGGAGATTATTGTAATATCTCTATGTCAATGAGTGTGTTTCAAGTGGGAGATTTCGGCATGTAATTATAGCATTAGAAGATATGAAATAGTAGAAATTCACAATCCTTCCAGGTTAAACTCAATAACTTAATGTTTGTAGGCTTAGTATCTTGGGCTGTTCATCAAAGTGCACAGTCCTCATTCAATGGCCGATCTCTTCACCTGCCTCGCCTTCACCTGCCACGTCTGAGGCTAACTACGCTAAGACGGAACTCCCGTGGGCCCGTTACAATGATGGTCAAACCGAAGATTCAGTTCATCCAAGGAACTGATGAACAGACAGTTCCAGATGTGAGGCTAACCAAGTCAAAAGATGGCACAAATGGTATGGCTATCTTCAGGTTTGAGCAACCCTCTGTTTTCGATTCATCCGGTGAAGTTGGTGATATCACTGGCTTTTACATGATTGATGAGGAAGGGGTTCTTCAGTCAGTTGATGTGAATGCCAAATTTGTCAACGGAAAGCCTGCAGGAATTGAAGCTAAGTATATAATGCGGACTCCACGAGAGTGGGACAGATTCATGAGATTCATGGAGAGATACTCGAATGAGAATGGCTTGCAGTTCATCAAAAAATGAGGCAACTTGTATCCTTTTCTCTTGTCGTAATCTCCACTTTCATCTGTCATGATGTTGATTTTTGTAATTTATCAAGTGAAGCTTGGGAGGACTTGGTTCATGTGGATATTCAAATGCTGCATGCTCCATATTTAACAAATTGCACTGTCTGGGAGATGTTTAATTCATTTTTTTTGTTTCTTACACGAGTTAAGAGATAGTTCTCATTTCAAGTTAATTAATGTGTTATTGCCTTTTATGTCAATGACATGTTTTTTGTCAATCTCTTTTAGCTTGTTAAATTTTCCGCGGATTAAGCAACTTGATCAAGAGCGTTTATGTTCAATATATCAGCTTATAAATGTATCTGTCTGATTTTTCTTTAACCTTTTTGTGTGTGTGGAATTTTATAGATTGTTCTGCTGAATGGAGAATAAAGACGATAGGAATAAGTAGAATTAAGGTTGCAGATTTATGCATATTCATATCGGCCTATTTGCTTCATTAGGAAGAGGATCCATAAAGAGACATTTAAAGTGAAAATATTTAAGGTCCAAACAGATTTTCAGGAAACAAGAAGTTCATATAATTAATTCATCTGTCTCTGCGGGACGGCAGAAAGACACATTCTTTTTGAGTTTGCTCTGAATTTTTCTACTAAAACTCAGAAAACAAACTCTTACATCAAATCTTCAGGAACATAAATCCTCGAGAAATAACAATAGGTTATTTTACCTAAAATGAGCACACTTATAGTCATGCTACTACTGTTATTAGCCGTACTGCTTATCCTTCCAAGTTACTGAAATGGGGCTTCTAACCCTGTGAAAACTATTGCTGGACTGCACCCAACTCAAATCCCCCTGTGCAAACTCCCTCTCTGTTCCTGCTCTCTTCCTTGATATAAACCATACGCTATAGCTCAAACTTTGATTTATGTGTTCAAAAACTAGCTTTTGAGGTTTAACTATCACTTTGACTCCCTCTGGTGCCCTCACTTCCACTGAATAAATGGAATTAGGAGTCCCCACATTAGTTAGTCGCCTTTTGATCACCTTCCTTGTCATTCGCCGCTTGAAGGTTACCGAAATGGAGGGGTAATTAAGGCTAAAACCTCTGTTCATCTGCAAAAGTTCATGGCAGCTCACATTCATGTGAGTAATAGCGAAAATTTCTGATTTTTTGTACCCAAGTGTGCATAGATGAGTGATATACTCATCTGGCCTGATATCATATATCAACCCAGGATCGATGGCCTTTCCAGGATTCACATGCCCAGCTCCAGTGGCAAAAACTCCTGCTGGCTTGTCACCATCCATTATAGGTTTCCCCGAATGGTCAGTTATATCAGCAGTTGTCATAAGTGCAGATTTAATAGCTGCAGGGGTCCATTTGGGGTGAGCTGAGTGGATAAGAGCAGCAATGCCACTGACATGGGGACAAGCCATGGAAGTCCCGGACATGACAGTGAAATTTACTCTTCTCAGATCTTCTGGAAGTGCAGTAGGGCCTAGGTTTTGAGGCCAAGCAGCAATGATGTTGACACCAGGAGCAATCACGTCTGGCTTGAGGATTGAAGGGTTTGTAAAACTTGGTCCTCTTCCTGAAAACTGAGCTACTGCTGGAGCCCTGGACCTCCCTATCACAGTTCCCCCGAATTCGATTCGAGCTCTAGGCTTTCTTGTCGAGTTTATGTAAGCCTTTAAACAAACGGATTCATCAAAACCGACATTTGTTGCAGGCAAAACATGGACATCAACTGAATCCTCCTCCAGATTGATGACTGTATTTGTCAATATCATTGCAGCACCACCAGCTTCCTTCACAACTTGACCTTTTTCAGCACGTCCATTGACACCTCGGTCGCATATCACCATTTTGCCTCGTACTTTTTCTCTTGGTAGAGACCCTTGGAGGCAAAACTCACTTCCCCTGTCTCCACCTGTCAGATAAACGAGCTCCAGCTCTCTTCCAGTGGTCATAAACCGGTTCCCAGGGTACATGGATTCTCCATAGACGGCTTCTCCATTGCCCATTCGAACTATACCTGGAAATCTCCTGTCAAGTGTGCTTGCACCAATGGTTGCAATCCAAGGAGCTTCATTAGAAACTGAGCTTTCGATTGGTCCATTGTTTCCTGCTGCACAAATAACTGAAATTCCATGCTCCATTGCTCGAAAACTGCCAATTGCAATGCTATCCTCATAAATTGGCAGTGGGAAGCCGCCTAGAGAGAGGGAGAGAATGTCAACTCCATCTCTAATAGCAGCATCCATTGCAGCCAGGATATCAGAACTATAGCAGCCATTGTACCAGCAAACCTTATACATGGCAATGTGGGCGCCGGGAGCCATCCCTCGAGCCACACCAGCTCCATTACCGAAAACACTGGCCATTGCAACCGCAGCTCCCCCAGCTGTTGAGGATGTGTGGGTTCCATGCCCGTGGGCATCCCTTGGAGACACATAATCTTCAACAATATTTGGTGATGGCGACATGGAAGCCACTAGGTGACCCTTCGTATAGAACCTCGCACCAATGAGTTTCCGGTTACAATTTGAGGAACTGAAGCTCTGCCCTTCTTGGCAAATGCCTCTCCATTTCTTGGGAACTGGAGGCATTCCATGATCGTTGAAGCTCGGACTCTCAGGCCAAACTCCGGTATCGAGCACACCTATTATTGATCCTCGACCGAATCCGGAGTTATACCAAGAACCTCCTCTTGAGGGGTTGAGTCCTAAGAATTTGTAAGAATATGTAGTGTGAATCTGGAGCCGCCGGTCAGGTCTTACTGCAATGATATCAGGCAACATTTTCAAGGACTCCACCTCGGACTCAGAAAGCTGAGCTGCAAAACCTTCCATGGCAGAATGGTAAGAATAGAGAAGGCGGCTAGAAGCGTCTTCTTCGGAGGAAATGGTTTGTTCAAGAAATGAGAGATGCCATGAAAGCTTGGAGGTGAACAAAGAGCTGCTTATACCATGTGGGTGGAGCTGAACTATGTAGGTTTGGAGAGTGCTGGCATTGAGGCAAACAAGACAGAGTAAAAGGGTAGAAAAGCAGAGCTGGGTTTTGGCTTCCATGGTAAAAGATTAAGACAAAGATGCTTGGAGTTTGATGCATGTTGTTGTGGAAGAATTGGGAGGTATTTGAAGGAATCGGAGAGGATTCAAATCTGGGTTTCTGAGTATGAAATATGAAACTCGTGAAACATAAGAGCTCTCCATCACGAGGATCCTTTGTGGCGTTGGGGATCAGACACAGAGAGCTAGGCTCTGGTTTCTTGGAGGAGCTGAGAGAGCTGCTTGCTTCTAAGCCTCACGAGATGTTTTGGTTAGCTTTAATACATTAAATATGAGGCCCGTTAGATTCAAATTCTGTGAATCTTTGTTCCACACCTGATGTTTTTGGAATTTCAGCGAGAAAAAGTGTACTGACAAGTGACAAAAGAATGAAAATGGTTGTCAATAAATGCACACGCTCTCTGGTTTGCTTCTTGGCTTCCCTTTCCTCCTGCACTGGTCCCTTTGCGTCACTCCTTGACTTCATTCATTTGCTTCCCTTTTCTCCTGCACCTTGTGCATGCGTCACTCCTCCTTTGACTTCATTCATGGTTTATTATGTGGAAGTGTAAGGCAAAAAACTACACTTTACGTGAATTACTCCAGTTTTTACTATAATTAATTTCTTACAAACTTACCTGACAATATTTAAAGGATTAAAAAAAGAAGAAGAATACTATATACTATAATTTTATCCCACTTTGCCGATGCAGTACTACCACTCATCCATTGAATTTTTTTTTTTTTTTTTTTTTTTTTAACAAGGATTGATTGGCAGTGTCACATTATGAAAGTGTGATAAAAGCTTGGTATATAACATTTCTCTAGAAAAATTAACCAACAAAATTTTACAAGAAAATTTAACTTTTAGTGGCTTATGTGATAAGTATCACATGTACTTCTACGTCAGTTTATAAGAAACTTATAATAAAATTTTTTTCATCTACTAGTCTCTCTCCTATCAAATGCCAAATGGATTTGGAGTAGTTTTGTAAGGAAAGAGTAAAATTAAAATTTAAATAAAGAAAAATCTTTAAATGGAATTGAGAAAGATTTAAAAAGTTGGAAGTGGGTTATTTTTGAAAATTTGGTACTTCAATGAAAAAAAAAAGAAGAAAAAAAAGAAGAAGAAGGTCCTTTTAGCTAAAATGAGCGAGATATAAATGCTCATTTGACTTAGCTGAACCCACAAGCGACCTTAAAGTTGGTGGGCAGGCAAAATTAAGGAAACCAAACCAAATTAAGGAAGGTTTGGTTGGTTGGTTGTTTTTCTTCTTTTTTCTTGTTTCTGGCTACATCTACTAAAAGAGAACACTCCTATTAGCAGAAAGATAATTTTCCTCAATATACGATGGAGTATTGAGTAAAACAACATCTGTTCTATATATAACAGTTTGCAAGGACAGGGTGCAGATTGTAGTGACAGTTATTTTGCAGAGGGATAAGAGTTTCAAGGACTAGGAACAACATCAATGTGCAATTAAGAAGCCCAAAAAACAGCTCTAGCACCAGAAGGATAGAGCAGCAACAAGACTTATCACAAACCAAAAATGAGAACTTGATGGAGCAGTACAAATTTCATGCATGTGCAGCACATCCATTTCCTAATAGTTAGACTCACAAATAAGGACTATTTCGGCAGGTTGACAATTTTTGATAAAACCTTAATATGAAATTAATGGGTTAGAGTTGACAATTTTTGATAAAACCTTAATACGAAATTAGTGGGTTAGAGTTGAAGGTCATGACTCAACACGCGAATTGTCATCCTTAATGTCTAGTTGTCCCATTATTTTCTCAACCACATTGAAAATTTTAACACAACTTCTTGTGGGACAAATAAGGCCCAACAGGTAATTGATATCAAACAAAAGCTAGTGAATCTTTGAAGATGATGCTTGATCTCTAAAAAAACAATACAGAACAAATCTGAATTATGATTATGTGCAAGGAGATCCACTAGCAAACTCAATAGCTCCTTCCTTTCAGTTATACTTGGCCATAATGGTTAACATCTTTTGAGATTCCAGTCAAAACAAAAATAATAAAATGCATGACAGATTCTACTGTAATAATACCATACCACTGACTTTTGAAGCAGTGCAATGTGGAAATAACTGGAGCAACACTTTCAACTTTTAGAGGTCTCAGCACTCAATCTGATCTTCCAAACATCAGCAAAATTGTAAACGCATAAAGTAATCACTTGATGTAACTAGGTTTTAACACATTGTTATGGAAATAAAATTGATGCATGATTATTTCCGGTATGCATTGATCGGAGAAATACATAAAATTGTTGATATAATGAAAGCTCAGCTACAATAAATTACAAAGAATCACTAAACAGATTAAAAAATGCGGAAAGTGAAAAGTCCTATATAAAAACATATAAGCAGACGAGTAGTGATAAACGTAAGGCTGGCGGGAGTGAACAGTACTCACGCTAACCTTATTTTAATAATAAAATATTATTTAAAAAATAATACTAATTTATAATATTTTAATAATATTTTATCATTAAAATAAGGCTGGCGTGAGCATTGTTCACTCACGCCAGCTTTACGTTTATCACTACTCAAGCGCCAGCTTTACGTTTATCACTACTCAAGCAGAGACTGTGTTTTGGCTTGTTGACTATATTCTGGCTTTAAACAAGGATATGGGCCGATATATGTGATAATAAACTCTACAATGAGTTCATGACAAGCCTTGATAAGGCTTCATATAAGCACTCTCTTAAGGTTTCTAGTGTTCTTCTAAGCTGCAGTCTCCATATGCTTGAGACATTACCGGAAATTATACTGACATATCATTGCCCCTCTGTCATGATTGATCTCTATGCTCATTCTTCCAAGAATTTTTTCCAGCTTCTGCAGAAGAATCGACAGAATCTGCATTGCCATCCTTTGGTTTTGAGAAGAAAGGATCCCATTCATGAGGTCCCACCTCACGCTGTCCCTCTTCCAGCAAATCATATTTCCAACTGTTCTCCTCAATAAAGTTATCATCTGTAATACCTTCAATGATGTCCTTCCTCAACTTTGTAACTTTGTCAATAACTGCTTGCACAGCTACGTCGAAGGCATCTTTGAGAGTCTCCAGTTTCGAGCGAGGATCTGCATATACCAGCCTAGGAATGAGACTTATAACCTCCTCCCTCATGATCTTCACCTGCTCGGGAGAAATTTGAAGAAGCCTTTCCTCTATGCTAACATTCCTCTTACGGATGTCATCCTCTGGAATGAACACAGAGTACTTTGTATAGTTCTTCGGAAGATGCCAAGTATACTGTGTATATGCTGACCCGGGATGGAAGAAGACAGGTATGCAACCGGCCAACATGGAGTCAAAAGCAGATCTTCTCGTGTATGAATCACCCTGAGGTTGCAGGCAGAAAAGAGAGCTTTGGAACATCTGCATTATACTGCTTGGAGAATGACACTTGCTCTCCCCAAAATCACATTCTAACAACTTGCCAACCTTGGATTTCTTGCACTGATCAATGATCTGCCCTCTAATCGACTTGGGGTTGTCAGGACGTGGGGCACCAGCGAAAGAGAAGAGCCACTTCCTTTCTAATTTCCTCATCCGGTCCTGCCAAATGAGCACATCAGCATCCTTTGCAGGATGGAAGTACGTCGGATATGGAATGCCAAAATCATTAGCATTCCATGGGCTCGATTCGACCACAAGCATGGACATATTCTTTGCAGCAGGCAAGAACAGAAGCTTGTTACCCCAATCTGTTTCTTCATCTGTTAGTCTCCTAAAATCCCACGTGATCCTCCCTGCAACAAGGAAATGGTCTTTGCCACCCATTATGCCCCACTCCGGCCTCTTCATAAGCCAATCAACCAGTTGAAGTGAAGCTGCATCCCTCCTCGAGATATTGTACCCCCAAAGATACCTGGCAATATCGAATCCTGCATAAAAGGGTACAAAAATGGCCGAAGCAATAGAAGAATCTCGTGTCAAGCACTCATACTGCTTCATCCTATTACTGAATATCACATCAACTGCAAACTGATTTGTCGCATACCAGCCAGTATTCGAGAACACCCCTTCAACATTCTCAAGGGGCGGACCAAGCCCCGCATTAGTTGTAAACTTACACATATTCGTCCAAAGGCTCAAGCTCCTACACTCCTTCAGCATATCCTCATTAAACCTAGAAGGAAGGTCGTGAACATAGATATACCTCCCACCACATGGATCACTCTTGTTTTCACCCGTTCTCAATGCTCTTATAAATGGGTAATTCCCCGCCTCACGACTAGTCCTAGATTCCAAATCCGTGTTCATATGACCAGAATTGGTTACATGGGTAGGGATCGATTCGGGGTAATTCTCAATTCTACGACTCGGGGCTGTTTCTAAATGGGTGTCAATTGGATGGGCACCAGTCACAAGGGTAGGGAATGGTTCATCATTAACCGGACCAGGTTGCAATTTCACTGATTCATCGACAGTACTACTTCCAAGCACAACAAAATGAAAGTACAACAACACAACCCAAAAGAACGCAGACAAAGACACCAAGAAACAAAGCCTGGTATTATGATTCTTCCCCGTCCCCTTCTCCATTTGCTCCGACGGAACACTCGACGCCGTACGGCGTCGCATTACCTCCCAATCCCAATCCCAATAAAACAATCAAGAAACACCCATTTCATCAAACTTCCACACAAACCCAATCCCTCAATTCAATAACCCAACACTTTCAAGTATTTTGACCAAAACCCACAAACCCTAACCCCAAATTTGACGCAAGGAATAGTTTTGGGTGAAAACTCTGAGAACCAACTTGCAACTGTTTGAGCTCAAACAGTAAGCAGAGAATCAGGAAGAATGTGACAGATTATACCGAAACTATACGAACCAATCTAACACAAAATCTTATAAGCAAAATGAGCACGAATCAAGAGGAATCGCCGAGTTCGTTCGAACAGTTGCGGATCTTCTGGAACAAAATTGAAGATTTTAACAAATCGAACCCCCCACAACATTCACAGAAAATATATAAAATTGAAGAAAGATTTAACGAAAGGATACGCGAAAGAGTGAGAGAAAGAGAGACTTACTGAGATTCTTTTCATTTGCTGAGAAAGATCGAGAATTTTGCTCTGCCAGAGAGAAGAGAGTCTCAGTCTGTATATGGGAGAGGGGATGACGGAGGATGCGCACGTTAGTAACGTGCGCCGGGAGTTGTCTCTTGTCGGTAGCCGGTGGGATTGCGCCGCGTGGACTAGTGGGGTTGACGTGTCGGCGTGTGTAAACCGATGTACCCCGAAATTGCGTTGCATGAGTTGGAAAAAGAAAACAAAATGGTTTTTTGTCAATCTTTGGAGTTAGAGTTAGACAGTCCAATGAAATGGGTGGTAAAGTGGGATAAATATTTCCAATTTATTTATTTGTTTTCTAAAATATAATTTTTATTATTATTTTGAAAAACGTGTTAATTTTTGAGAAAAAAAATTTAAAAAGTGTAGCATTTCTCATAATGCAATACCGTGCAAGCATAAACTGGTATGGGTAGTGTAATAGGGCGAGGGTATGTGATTGCATGGGTAAAATTTACTTGTTCAGAAGCGTTTGATTCGGTTAAAGTAGGAATACGTGATTGTCCGAACAAGTTTTACTTATTTGGATAAGTGTTCAGACAAGGTAAGAGTATCATGTACATGGCGAATCTTACTTGTTTGAATAAGTAGGATTTGAATTGTCTAAACACCCATTTAACATAATGTGTGTAACAAAATTAGCTGAGTTGGCCATTTTCATCACTTATTGAAAGAAAAGGACTACAAAAAACATTCACATTTTTCAATTTTGCTTTTGTTTGAATCATGGGTTATTTTTGTATATGTTCTGGCCCCAAAAGCTACAAATATTTGTTAAATAAGGGAGTCGGTGCATAATGTGAATTTAGCACTCCAACTTTGAATGTTATTTAAAAAAAAAAAAATTAATTTAATTAATATTTTAACAACCAAAATTCAACATCATTTGCGACCGTGCGTGATGCCTCCAACTTTCATTAGCCAATTGGCCTTGTTTTGTAGAAGAATTTAAGGTAGTAAAGAGGGGTTTTAACTTTTTATTGAATAATATTTTTCAATTTAACTTTTTTTTTTTGTTTAATTATTTGATTGGATAAGAACCAGTCTAAAATGGAGAATGATCCTCTCTATTTTAAATGAAATAAAGAGGAACAAGTTAATTGCTTTTAGGGGGTATTTTTGTCCAAATAAAAAATAAGAAGCTCTAAAATAATAAGGAAAATGCTAGGGGTTCTCCCTGTAGGTTCTCCTGGTGTTCTCTCAGTCACATGTAAAACATGATTTAAGAAAAAATAAAATTGTAGTGGCCTCTACCACCGTTTTTTTAGGCATTAGCACCAAATTTGTGAGGCATTAGCACTAAAATTGAGGCATTAACATCAAATTTAGGATGATCAAATTCATTTTGGGTGATATCATCCCTAAAGGGTTAACCTTTCACCTTTAGGTTTTAGTTTTGAATCCAAAAATAAGTTTTAAAGTATTAAAACTTAAATATTAACTAATAAAAATTAATCTATTAGCAAAAAAACGGTATTACAATTTTATTTTTTCTTAAATTATGTTCTACGTAAGACTGGGAGAACGCCAGGAGAACACTATGGGGAGAACCCCTAGCAAACCTCAAATAATAAAATTACTTCTTAAAAATAAATAACTTGTTCTTATTTATTTCATTTGAAATGGAGAGAATAAAAATCCAGCTAAAACTCACTCAAATAATTTCCCATCTCTTCCTAGGAAATACATTGGAAATTTGCATGATTAAAATCCAACCATCAGATTCTCATCACCCAAATAATCATGTGGGCAAGCAGGGGACAGTGATTTCCAGCTCCTTTCCCTAGGAAGAAAGTGATTGGCCGAACGTGGCACCATCTTGAGGTTTGTGACCTCGTAATTTGTAATTGCACGTGAGGAGCACGATCCTTTTAAGGAGGATTGGAGGAAATATTCAAAATGGCACCTTTTTACATCTACACAAGAATACTCAATTGGAAGAGCCCCTAGGAAAACAAAAGGGTAATTTTCTTATTGGTTATTTTCATGATTGAATACCAAACCCTAAAATTAAGGTGGTCAGAATTAGATGCAATTCGTTGTTTGAATTGCATGTTAGATAATTTCGTTGTAGAGAGGGTAGATGTAAAGTTTATCTGCTTAAAATAGTTTAGGATACGAATATTAAGCATCAAATTACAATCGATCGAGTCTGAGTCTCTAAAACTACCGATTTGTTTCATTGATTTTGTTACTTCTATGATATAAATGCTCGTAGTGTGACTTTCATCATATTCCCACTAAAATCGGACTAAAATCAAATTCTTGAAGAAATGGTCATGTATAAGTTTCAATTTTTATTTTGACTTTTTAGCAAATAAAATAATTTTTTAGTTTCTATTTTTTTATATTTTATTTTTTTATTATTATTATTTTTTTAAGTGGCTTATTTAAGAGAAGGAAAACCTAAACTCTAGTGCCAACCAGGCAACCATTGACTTATGTTGATGATATAAAATGAAAATATATGATGAAGACTTCAAATTCCACTAAAATAAAAAAGGGTACATCTTTTTCACAAGCCCTAATGTAGTAGTTCATTAGGCCAATCATATGCTTCAAAGTATACCTTGATTAAGGTCAACTATAGGGTTAGTGAGGGCCATGATCTGAAGGGGTCAATGGAACCCCATGCCTAGCTAGTAAAATCCAACAAATTGTTTATGTGTATTACTATCTTCTTTTTTTATCTTTTTTTTTTCTTTCTTCTTTTCTTTTTTATGATGAAAGGTTTTCTCCAAATTAGGTTTTCAATTCAGTTTATGAAATTGACATTTGTTATTAAAATTCGTAATTCTTATGTGTATTTTTTTAAAAATGCATGTGAGAAATATATGTTTCAAGGACAGATGCCAGTTCAGTAGATTGATTGGAAGAATTTCCTTCAATCCAGTTTGATTTTTTGTTACAATTTTTATATTCTATACTCAAAGCAAAACCGTCAACAAACAAACTAAAACACAAAACAATTAAAATTATTTTTCACATTTACATCATATCAAAACACTCTCAAAACACATTAACAAACATCCTCAAGTATAAGTATAAGAATAAGGTATGCATGTTAGTATCAACCATCACAAAAGCATCTTTTGTTCTGTCACCCATTCACAGAAGCATCCTTCCCTAAACATTCTTCTTGTGTTCTATTTTATCTCATCTCTTCTCTCTTTAGTTACTTTCTTCCTAATTAATTAGGCAAGATTCATCTCTTTATATCACCTAAAGCCAAAAGGGCTTGATGCACTTGTTTTTAGATGCTTTTGCCTCATTATTATGCTATCTCTATGGTATATGCCTTTTCCACAATCAAATGCGCAATCAGCACTATTATAGTCAAACTTTTTGTGCCTAATTGAAGGTGTTATGCTCATCATCATTGAAAGCAAATTTGAAGACAACGTTTTGAACACCAAATGAGACCATCCCCCCTTGCCTCTTTAGCTCATGAATGTGGAAAGGCAAAAAGTCCCCAAGTATTATTATTTAGTGAAAATATTATTATTTTATTTTATTCTATTGAATTTGACCTCTAGTTTAATTATTATATGCATACATAAATAGCCTTTGAATTAGCTGAAAGAGAATGTTAATTTTAGGTGCATATACTTTCACGTAAGCCACCATTCCAAAATTTCCAAGAGTTTTCCACTTTGCCTGTAAATTGGATTGGATTTTTTTTTTTTCAAATTTACTCTGTAAAGTTATTGTCCATTGAACATATTAGAAACACATGTTTTTAAATAACATTAACATAATTGAAAGAAATTCTATTAAAAAGTAAAAAAAAGCATATTGTTTTTTACAAGTTATGGGACATACAGCAATTTTATAGGCCGGGTTAGAAGAATTTCCTCAAAAACACTGTCGGTCACCAATCACGATTTAGTGTACACGTACAAAAAATTAAAAAAAAAAAGTTTTAGACCCATATAGCAAGAGATCAAGATCTCCTACATTTAATTATCTGAATTGCGTGGATCCATGGTCTACCCATTCCGAGCAAGCAGACCTCACACTTCATGCTGTCGACACAAAAAACAGGGTTTCTAAAATAAAATTTTTTTTAAAAAAAAAAATGGTTGAGAAGTTAACATTTGATCTACATTAGACGGTAGTGGTACCAGGCTACAAGCCTAGAACCGGCCTTCATGTTGAGCAGCAATCTGCGTGGGGGTTGGGCATCAGTTTATTAATTGGTAGGGAAAGTGGGGAGCCACTAATTAAGCTGTTTTAACTCCATACACACATTATGGGATAGCAGCTCTATTAATGATCTACATCTATCTATCTATATATATATATGTAACTCTTGCTGATAATTATATATACATATGCATGTGGAAGAGGGAAGTGCTTCTTTTGTTGTATTTTAGCACGTAGGACCATGGATGTTTGCCATGTGCTTACTACCCCTTGCTAGGACGACTTTGTGGTTGAACTCAGAGAACAGGTTCTTTCTTTGCTTGTTGAAATAATGATGAAGCTATGAAATTATGTTGAAGTTTGTGAGGAAAACTAAATTATGGAAATAACAGTAGAAGCAAGAGAGAGAAAATAATACAACAAATTTTACGGGTCATTCGGTTTTAGAAACCTACGTACACCACTCTAAATATTGTGCTTAACTTAATTTGTCTATAATACAAAAGTCCATATTTATAAGATAATGAGTAGATACAAATATCGTGATTAGATTCTCTCCCAATATTTGATTACAATCAGCCCTTAAATAGAGAATATTTCAATATTATATGTTTTTCATATATTCTAACATTGCTATTCTTTCTTTGCCATCAAAGTTAGATTGAAACTCTCTAGAATATCTCTGAAGCCCATATATACCACTGTATCATTTGGACATTGATATCCATCCTTGCCCAACTCATTCAAGCCACTTTGACTCATTTTCTTTATGTCCCCACCAATCCCTATATACACAGTGTCTTCAGTAATTGAAATACACTAATGTTGTAGGTAGGGATTGCTCTCACAATAGCTTTGATTAGGATCTCCTTTCCTTTCACCCATTTAACTTTGTCCTGACCCGACCCTTTATACCCACAAATGTTCCACCGTTTTTAGCTCTTCCCACTAGCACCAATAGTCCGAGGGACTACCATTCAAAATGTATTAAATGGAGGAAATTGAGGGGATTTGAAATGGAGATGATCCTTTTCCTAGTTCCAAATACTTCTTGTAGCTTGTTGTAGAAAATACTCATGCTATAGATAAGATATATTCTCTTGTATTTCGACTAAAAAATATGTAGGTCTTCTATTTTTATTTCTTTTGGCCTGAGGCTCTTTTATAGACTGCCAACAGCCGTTGGATTGTACTCCACTCCATCAGATTTGCTCTGCAAAATAGTAAAAAATATAGTTGGCAAAAAATAAATGGCTCAATTGAAACCCATTAATGGCAATTGGCACTCTTGTGATTTTTTCTCCATTT
Source organism: Carpinus fangiana (assembly GCA_006937295.1). Classification (NCBI taxonomy): domain Eukaryota; kingdom Viridiplantae; phylum Streptophyta; class Magnoliopsida; order Fagales; family Betulaceae; genus Carpinus; species Carpinus fangiana. Next base: position 37,938,287 of record CM017321.1, read on the forward strand.
CCGCCTTTTTATTAAGTGTGTTGAGTCCTTCCGCACACATAAGAAAAAGATAAGGAGAAAGAGGATTAGCCTGTTTAATTAATTCCGCGTGTAGGAATAATGCGCCCTTGAGGAATAACTTAATTTGGAGTTCCCACTTAGGCTAATCATTTTGCCATAAATTACAATCATCTCCAATCTTCTTCATCTCAGAAATATCAACAATCTCATATCCTGATCAGCAGAGAATGTTGCAGAAGAGGTGGAAAGATCATCTGAGGAGATGAAAGAGAAAGAAGAAAGTAGTAGTAGTAGTAGTACTCCTTTGGTGGAAGATATCATAGCATTCCCAAGAGTGACACAACTCCATAAAATTGGTGCAAAATTTCGCCCATCAAAGGGTGGCTTAATTAGGATCTATAAATTTCGACCAGTCTTTTGGTACATTTTATCTTCCAATCATTCATTTGGAAGATAACTCAGAAGTTGTGCTTAGAAATCTTGTGGCCTTTGAGGCACGTGTTGCACCCGAGGTGATGGTTCACGTTATGTGAAGTTGATGAATGGATTGATAGATAGTGAGGAAGATGTGAGGATTCTTCGAGAGGAATGAATCATCTTGAATGGCCTCAAAAGTGATAAAGAAATGGCAGCTCTGTGGAGTGGGATGATGATCACAAAGTCTGTGAGGGTAACAAAAGTTCCAATTCTTGGAAAGGCCATTGAAGCTGCAAATAGTTATTAATTATATGGAGAGTTGGAAGGTGGTGATGAAGAAGTATGTGTTTGGTTCATAATCATGGCCATGTCTTACGTTTTTAGCTGCTAACATTCTTATATTGCTGTCGATCTTCTCTCCAGACTGCTTGTTCTTTGTACAATTGCTCCAAATGGTTGGCGGCTCTATGAATGTTTTGATCTCCTCTCTTAGTTTCTGTTGTTGTTTTGTGTCTGAGATTGTGTGTGTATCTTATCCATTCTTATTGCATTCTTTTATAATAATTATGTCTTATTATTGTATTCTATGGTTATGTCACAAACCGCAAGTACCAATCTTGCATTAATTTAACCCCATTTTTATACTTTCTTGTGACACGTGATTCAATAGTTATTTTGGCTACTTCTACTAGAGATACTCTTACCCTAAGACTTTGTTGTTAGCATTTTGACCCTCTATATGATATCAATTCGCGGTGATAAACAACATGGTTAGCATATAATAAGCTTGTAGAAAGTGGGCATTCTCAGTTCATTTAGTCAACTTGTTTTCTCAGTAAAGTTTTATAGGTTAGCTAGACCCAAATAGGGCAAAAAGGATGGGCACACAAGTATTTAGGTTGAGTCTATTATATCTTAATCAATGTGACCTAGAGTACTACTAACGTCTCTTTATTCTCATGGGCTCAAGAATGTGTCTAATGGAGTGGGTGCACAAAATCAAATCCGTTACCAAACCAACAACACGCATTCCATAAGAGAAGGGAAATGGATCACTTGAGAGATATGTTCAATTTTAGCCGAACACTATTTTTTCATTGAGCTATTTTCCTTTTTTGAAATGAGTTCTAACTTAAGTATCAAAGCAACTCCCTGCTGGACTACTGATATAACACTTTGTGTTTGACCTTCCTTCTCATTGCATGTACCCTCGATTAAGGATTTGTCGTGTGACTAATTGATTCTTCACAACACGTTGGAAGATTTATTGGAGCAATCAGATTTGAACAAATGAAAAGATTTCAATTACAATCATTTGATTGATCTATGGCCTATAGGTAGTTTGGCTAGATTGAGATCCCTTGTAATTCCAACCAGGGCCCTCTCTCATGCAGTGTTTAGGCGGGTTTCAATTTGAACAACGAATTACAACTAATTCCGATCCATTTTAACCTAGCACTAGATTGTTTTGAGACGAAAATTAAAAGGAAAAAAAAAAAAAAAAAGTTCCAAGAAAGAAATGACAAGGTTAAAGTCAAGAAATGTTTGTGGACTAGCATTGTATACCAGCCAAATTGCAAATTCAAAGCCTAAGTTCTATAACAATGAAAGCAACAAAAACAATGAGAAAATTACAAATAGAAACTTTAAGCAAAACCCTAAGTTTCTCTTCTTGTTTGATCGAAAGGAACCTCTATCCACCTTGACATGATCTCCAAAAAACAAGCTGACTCCAGGGTCCCTCATGGTCACCTCACTCCCATGCAAAATGGAGTTATTCACACCCTGAATATTGTTGTTTATATAAATGTTAATGCTGCAGCAACAATCATGGGACTCAGCTGATGTGCAGGTTCCACCATGACCAGGCACCCACATTGCTGCACCAACGTTCCTCCCTTTCAAGTTGACGCGTTCAAAGGAGGCATGGCTGGCTTCCATGAGTTCAATTCAATTATGATGACCTATGGCTAGCTTGAGACTTATTACATTTTTCTCTTTTATCTTCTTGATTCCTTGCTTGTATAGTTGTATTAGGAGTTGGCTTCTTTTCTCCACCTACAAGGAAAGCCAATGTTCCACTATTGCTTAAGACTCTTACAAATTGGTCAGAGATAATAATAATTGATCCCAGTGGATGATTCTTTTTAATTTTGTTCCCCTGAAAATCCTTTGAGTTGATTAAGGCCAAAATGTTGTCTGTCACCTAAGCTCCAGTTGTTAATGCAGTTTATAGCTTTTTTTTTTTTTTAAAAAAAAAATGTTCTGATGTGACCTAAAAATGAAAATAGTTTTGAGTGTTTTTGGAGTATTTTGCGCTTTTATTTATTGCACTATTTTTTCTGGTTGTTTTAAGACTTCGTTTGGTTGCTCACCCTTTGTTTGTATTTTATTTTATGTAATTTTTCCTTCTCCTCTCCCTTTGAATTGATTAGATAAAAAAAGAAATAAAGAATGATGAATTCATAGTTCATATTTTATTTTGTTATATTTAACGATATACATCATCATTTAAAAATTTTAAATGATACAATAACATATATACTATTAAACCATTTAGTTAATTCCTTTTCATTTCACTCGAAATGGAGAGAATCATATACCTGCTAACTCTTAACATTTGTGATCAACTAATCAATCGATTGAGAGAGAGTGTGTTTGCTGAATAGACAAAGAAAGAATCTAAAGATCAATTTTTTATTTTTTATTTTTTAAAAAAATTGGCTTTCCCCCAACCCCATGGAAACTCTTGTATACTTGCCATATATAGAGAAGTATCACAACTTTTATTAGTCGCCACAGTTAATCATAGTTTATCCAACCTCGTTGTGAATTCTACACCATGAATTCATGCACACAAAATGCTATTTTCAATTTGCTAAAAAGAAATGGAGGCATTACAGGCCTCTTTCAATGTCTTAAACTCAACATTTGGAATGGGAGAAAAAAAAGATCCATAGAACCTCATGGCCAAGAATCAGGAGAGACTTTTTCACTGACTGTAGAACCAAATTGGGGACCACCCTTACGGTATTGGATAAGAAACTCAATAGGGTATCCTTTCACCTTATGAGGGACAATCCCAAGATCATTGAAAGTCAAAGCTGCAGATCCCACCATAAAAATCAATATAAATCATAGAACAACGTAACAGAAATGGAAAAAGAAAAATGACAAGCCATAAGCTAAATTCTTTGAACTCACCATTCTCTGAAACGACTGTATCTGTAGTTGCTGCAAGGATCTGATCCAGGTTGAAAATCTCGGGGGTGGGTAATGGAAATGGAACTTTATTAAGTAATATTTCTCTCGGCATTGCGAAAGCCTGAAAGCATTTATTCGCATTTTGTAATGAAGAAAGTTAACAAATAAAGATACACAACAAGACCTTCAAAAAATGCACATACAATTACAAAAAGCAGCATACATCCCCACGGGCTTAAAAGATGTGATAGCCAAAAGGTAAATAACACCCACGAGAGGTTTACTAAGAAAAAACTGATAGGAACATAAATACTGGTTCATATGATGATCTGGAACAAGTGGCATTCTTCTATGTTTTCGTTATTAGGGCTACAAAAAGGAAAATCTGCACTCCCACTGGATACAAGGTAAATGTCATCTAAGGAAAGCAGCACTGCCTATTAATTACAAATAAAAATTCAATTTCAGGATTCATGTCTGATAGATTTTTGCTACGGCATCATCCACTAGTACATTTGAAGCAGTCTTTATCTGGAAGCAGAAAATCTTTTTTTTTTTTTCTTTTGCTTTCTAAACAACCGGAGAAGCATAACCAAATTTTAGAATTTAGAAAAGACTTGGGACACAAAATTTGCATGACTGATAACTAAAAATAAATATTCTGAATAAGGGTTGCTAATGGAAAACAAACCCACCCATGAGCCTATCGGAGTCACTAAAAAACAAGATTCCAAAGATTCATTTCCCATGGCCCTAGCATATTGACAGTTTATCTATTTACCTTTGCAACAGGGAAAGGAACTTTGACATAGCGAGGCCATTCCCGTATCGTGTCATACATAATCTCTGCCTGCAGTGTGCTAAGATCTCAGTAAAAATCAGATCATATCAGTGCATCAACTAGAAAGATGAGGAAGGGAATTTACCAATTCATGCACAGTAAAGACCTCTGGCCCACCAAGTTCATAAACTTTTCCCATGCTGGCACCATCATCTTTCAAGGCCGCTACAATTGCACCAGCAACATCAACAACATATACCGGTTGGATTCTGCAAATAAGCATTATCAGGAAAAATACCACAACAAATTTAAAAATTATATACAACTGCCACCAGTTGTAATGTAAGTGTTTATGGGGGGAGGCGTGGTGTGGCAGTGTGCCTCATTTGGAGGTATATCTGGGGTTATATAGTCTGGCCAGCAATAAGGAGGCCTCTATCGCGGATAATTTTGATTTGATGAGTGGTTCTCGTCAGTGGAATATCAGTTTTGTGAGATCTTTGAATGATTGGGAAGTGGATGATTTGGCATCTCTTTATAGCCTCTTGTACTCTTATAATTTGGACGGTGGGGCTGACAAAATTTGGTGGGTTCCGAATAGGAAGGGAAAGTTTGAGGTGAAATACTTCTATTTTATTCTAAATTCTTCTGTCAGTTTCCCTTTTCCTTGGAAGAGCATATGGCGTACTAAAGCCCCTCCGAGGGTGGCGTTCTTTGTGTGGTCGGCTGCTCTTGGCAAAATTCTTACCTTCGACAATTTAAGGAAGAGAAATATAGTGTTGGACAATAGATGTGGGATGTGCAAAAAAGAAGAGGAATCTATTGATCACTTGCTTCTTCATTGTGAGAGTGCCCAATTCTTATGGAACACATTTTTTAGTCGCTTTGGCATGGCTTGGGTTATGCCTCGGGGGGTTGTGGACCTTTTGCGTTGTTGGTGGTCGGGGGGGCGTCCGCGCAGTGCTGTGGTTTGGAAAATGGTACCGCTTTGTATCATGTGGTGCCTTTGGTCCGAAAGGAATGGGAGATTTTTTGAGGACTCCGAAAGAAGCTTGGAAGATCTTTTACATTTCTTTTTTATTACTCTTTTCACGTGGGCGGCTGCTTGGCTGGCCCCTACTGTGATTACCTTTTCTGATTTTCTCTCTCTACTCTAACCCCTCTTAGGCGTTCTCTTGTATACTCCATGTGTACTAGGGTTGCGCCCCTCTGCACTCTTTTTATAAAACATTACTTATCCAAAAAAAAGTGTTTAAAATTCAAGTATTTCATAATTGCAGCACCAGATTGCAAATGATAGATTCAAGACATACTTGGTAGATCCACCCCCGATGAGGGGGAGAAAGCCAAATTTTTTTGCAAAGCGAGCCCACTGATTCAAAATCCTATCCTCCGTACCAACCATTGCAGCAGGTTTCATAATTGTGGCCTGTAGAAGAAACTGCATGTCAAAAATTCTGCTCTCCATAGCAGTATGATCAGATTTAAAATTAGGAAAGCTCTAGTAGACTTTTTTTTTTAATCATTCACCCTCATCTCTGCAACCAATATCATACTTTTAATACCCACTCTAAAACTAACTACCACAAATACATTTACCTTAAGCTTGCAGTTGATTTCATTTCATTCCATAAATTAACAAGAAAGGGGTCAAATTAGCGAAGATGTGACTAGCACTTTCCTTGGGTTATTACTACAGATGACATGACAAACCTTATAATCTTGCAAAGATGCAAGATCCAACTCTCAATGTATCAAACTTTATTTTTTCAGCTTTGCCATTGAATTTTTAAAGCTAAGAGGCTTGCTCCCAGGTCCCTATCTCCTTTATTTTATATATATATATATATATATAATTTTATAAGTAATTGCAAATTCATTAAAAAGTGCAAATGCTTAACCCAAGTACATATGGAGTATACAAGAGAGAAGGTCCCTATCTCTTTTCTACCCTATACAATCAATAAACTACTATGCCTCACTGCAAATCCACTTTACCAATTAAAAGTAACAAGATAAAGATGATAACCCATCCTACACTCAGCCTGACTAGTTCATTGGTTAAGGGTCTGTTTGGGAGTGTGACTTCAATAAGTGCGATTTTAAAATTTGCGTTTTTAAAAAATATGTTTTTGAAATCGCCACTTTTTAAAATCGTACAGGCGTTTGGTAAAACATGTTAAAAAGTATTTTTTTATCAACCGAGTGTTTGGGTAAAATTAGCATATAATTGCGATTTCAGTTCAAATAGGTAAATATTGCCTTAAATATTTTTTTAAGCGAAATCGTGATTTTGGTTTAAATTCGCACTTTTTCAAATAAGCACCATCTAGTCAGCTTATTGAAATCGCAGATTTTTCCACGATTTTAAAATTTGCTTTTTTAAAATCGCAATCCCAAACACTCCAAAATTGCAATTTGATTTAAAAATGCAGATTATTTTTTTAAAAAACGCACTCCTAAACGGACCTTAAGATTACTTTGGCTTTACAATAAGCATATTCGTATCATATAATTCATGTATAAACTCATTGGCTTTACAATAACCATATTCATATCATATAATTCATGAATAAACTCACATGAAGCGGCATTATCAGCTTTGCTTTAGAGAAAAAAATTAGTATTACCTCAGGTAGTTCTCTCAAAATAGCTTCCTCTGCTGCAGCTTTAGCTCTTAGGAATCTGGATTGAGATGATGGAGATGACCCTAAGCAAGAAACTTGAATGAATCTGACGATACCACCATGTTCTTTGGAAATCTGCACAAGTTAAAGACCATATGCCACTACAGATGAGAAAGCCCCACAGAAATATATATCCCAGAACATAATATATTCCACTCTCTTTCACATCCACCTTTCAGATGCATACAGAACATAATATATCCCAGGCTGTAATGTCAACTTTTAATATTAACATTGATGACTTTTACCCTCTAACATTCGCTGATATTCTTCTGAAGACCGACAAATATAAAACCAACTGAACTCCAATATCTTCACATAAAAAATGAGCATCAATCACCCCCCTCCCCTGGAATTTGGGCAGGGGGTCTCTTAAAAATTTAACTTCTAATTTGATCTCCAAAGCCAGTTTCTGAAGTTAATTCCCACTATTTACCAAATTCCTAACTAGAAATAGCTTTTTGTGCATATCCCCCGACCCTACAGGAAATACCAGATAGTTAAGACCCTATATGAAGCTGCATCCCCTACCCCGAGCTCGCAGGGGAAGAAAATCTTCATATGATCTTTCTTTTTTATTTTCACTCTAATAAAAGGTACGCCACAACCGTACTTAAGAAGACAAAATTCTTACTCCTAAAAAAATTGACATTCTTCAGGCATATTCTTAAGTATCCTAGATTGTGTATTTTTCGTAATGACTCAAAATTTGTTGAAAGAATATAACTGCAATGAGAAGGTTTGCATTTTTCTCACTCATTATTGATGATGCCTGCTCAAACCAATATGGAAGAGAAGTAGAGCAGTGATAACTTTACAAACGAATAGGAACTGTAATATAAATACAATGTACAAGCAGGAACCTACCATTGCAAGTTGTTCAGCCATTGAATGGTTCACTTCCTCAAAGCTGAAGTTTCTTGTCTCATACTCTCTTCCTGTCAACAACGATAGTTACTTATGTGAGGTCATTCACAGCCATCCAAGATTGAGAAAACTTTAACAGTAAGCTTTATGAAAAAAAAAAAAACACTCTTACCAATCAGATTGATAACAACATTAGCCTTTGCCATTACAGCTTTAATCGAGTTTTCATCTCTTGGGTTGTATTTCATGGGTACAATCTGAGTAAGAAAAATACGAGACAAACAAGCAATGTAGTAGACTTAATATATGAACACACAACATAAAAAATTGTAGTTTGAACGAAGAAAACATATCACCTACTCTACCTGTCCCAAATCCCCCATCAACTTGAGATGACGATGGGAATCCTCAGAACCTCGGAAAGGGACTAACACTTGGGTTCCCATTTTAGCTGAACAAAAAGTAAAGTATCAGCACAACCCATGTTCGGCCTAACACACTTCAATTTTTCAAATCAGAAATGTGCCAAAAAGAGGAAAAGAAAAACAAAACAAAAGCTACTAAAACAAGTTTTATGCAATCCAAACTAAGAGCAACAGTACATTCAACTCACCAAGTTGTTGCACAAGATAACGACCGAGGAACCCTGTAGCTCCAAAGACTGTAGCAACAATACCACTGCGAAACACAGCCTTCTTCTCAAAATCATATAAGCAATCATATTAAGCGCAGTGTAAACTAAACCATTTACTGGCGTTTCTTATCTGAAAGTTTTGATTCAAACCAAAACCAAAAACGAAATGAAAATTTCTACTTCTCGGGAATTTAACTAAAGGTTAATTCCCAGCTTACATTCCCCCCAACAAAATCTTACGCTTGGTTTGATTACAGAGAAAATGCAAGAAAAAGGAGCACAAATTCCCGGTTTGATTCCGAATTTCGTTCCCGCAGCTCGAAAAGAAAAGAGAGAAGAATTCATTTCCTATTTCCTACATCACTCAGAATCACAACCACCATTTTCTCTCGTTTTTCCCTCATTGTCCAAGCAACCAAACAAAGAGAACGATGATTATATCCTACGTACCTAACAGACGATCTTCCACCCGTGCCCTTGCGAACGAGGTGGCCCACGCCCTTGGTGGCCAGAGTAGATCCATACCGTGGATGATCAGCTCCATAACCTACAAAACTCAAAAAATCCCAAAATGGGCCTCCAAATTAGCATAAATTACGATAACAAAAACCCTAGAGAGAAAACAGAAGAAATGATGTTTGATATGTTTACAGTGATCGGAGACAGGGTAGATGGCCCTGAGGGACGAGATTGAAGGCGAGGGGGCCTTGAGGGATTGCTGCCCCACGCGCCTCGCTATGGACTGCATCGCTTGCTTTGCTCGCTCAGCTTAAAAGCCAACACAGAGAGAGAGAGAGAGAGAGAGAGAGTGAAGCTGAGGAAGAACAAGATGAAGAAGAAGATGGTGAGCACGGGCTGGGCTCGTAGTGGACTTTCTTGAAATTGTTTTGGGCCATTGGGCCGTTGGTCAATTTCATCAGCTTTATGAAATATTCACTTACCGTTAAATGGCTCAAGAAAATTTTCAAAATTATTACATACATATTAGGGTACGGGTTTGAATCCGGCAATGGAAATCTTCATGTTTAATTAATGTAAACCACCATGGTCAGATTATGACTCAGTCAAACTTAAAGAAGTAATTACAGTTCCCACCGCCTAGACCCATCATGTGCGACTCACAGTGGATAAGTTTTTAATTAGGAAAAAAAAAAAGAAAAAGTCATGTGATAGGATTGAGATCTCCTCCAATTACTTAAAATCGGAAATTCTCATGTTACGAAATCGTGGCATTTTATTTTAAATTTAATGGTCTATAAAATCATTTAAACCTCAGTAAAACAAAAAGTTAGCTTAAAATCAAAATTTAATGCATCGGTTATACAAAAGTAGATGGCATTTTATAGACCATTAAATTTAAAATGAAGGGTCATGATTTCGTAATATAAGAATCTCTATTTTTAAATTATTGGATGAGATCTCAATCCTATGTAATAGGTAGCATTACTCTTCTTTTATTTGTTGTCCCATTTGGGATTGGTGTTTTTTTTATTAAAAAAAAAAAAATTTGCAATTTGAAAATTTGAGAAGACAAGAGGCGCGATTTTTTTAAAAAAATACACAAATCTAAAGGTTGTATCATAATTTTATTAAACACTTCATTAATTGAATTTTAAAATAGCTATTTTTTCTTTCAACTCGCACATTTTAAAACCGTTAAAAGGTGGTCAAACAAATTTTCAAAATTGATATTTTAATATAATGAGTAGTGAGATTTTTTATTATTTTTTTTTTTAAAGGAAAAAAAAAATCCGTTGCTATTTTTGGATACATTCACTTCTTTTTATTATGTTGTTAGGGATACTAAAATTTTTAGTACAAATTTCTTACATGGCGCTTACTACGTAAGTCATTAAACAATAAATTTATAGTAATATTATATGTCACATTTTTATCCTACAATATTGATGTATCAGTTGCAATCAATCTTTCAATTTTATTTTTTAATCTTAGAGTTTGCTGGAAGTATCATGTTGGATATAAAATATATGATAAAAACAAAGTTATATTAGTAATACTCTTAAATTTATCTCTGAAGTTTTATTGCTTAATTTAATACCTATAACTTGGTAACACATTGCACTCATATAAACTTACATCACGTGAATTCTGAACTGAATATCCACGTGATTTTAGATATATATCATATTCTGCCTCAGATGGGGGAAGCAAGTCGATCCTCCTCCTCCTCCTCCGATGAGCTTTAATTTATTCTTTTTAACTCACTAATTAGTATTGCCTTTGATCACAAACAAGGCTTAATTAAGGATGTAAATCACGTGAGGGATTGGCCTATGACCGATTGCCATGTTGCTTCCGCTCTAAAGCGCACATGGTTGCACGATCCCAACAATTTTGGGACCCAACTCAATCTCGATGTCTTCATACACGGACTAGCTTCGGTACCGAGCTCATAAATCTCACTATGACCAAGGAGTTTTTAAATAATAATCAAGGTGCTGATCACAGTTACTAGTAATCATTCATAAATCATAACTAAACAAGGTGCCAATTTAGGCAGGACTGATATATATATATATATATAGGGGTTTGCTAGGGGTTCTCCCCGTAGTGTTCTCCTGGCGTTCTCCTAGTCTTATGTAGAACATGATTTAAGAAAAAATAAAATTGTAATACCATTTTTTTGCTAACAGATTAATTTTTATTAGTTAATAGTTAAGTTCTAATGCTTTAAAACTTGTTTTTGGATTCAAAACTAAAACCTAAAGGTGAAAGGTTAACCCTTTAGGGATGGTATCACCCAAAATGAATTTGATCATCCTAAATTTGATGCTAATGCCTCAATTTTGGTGCTAATGCCTCACAAATTTGGTGCTAATGCCTCAAATTTGATGCTAATGCCTAAAAAAACTGTGGTTGAGGCAACTACAATTTTATTTTTTCTTAAATCATGTTTTACGTGTGGCTAGGAGAACACCAGGATAACCTACGGGGAGAACCCCTAGCATTTTCCATATATATATGGGGAATGCTACACATCTCAAATTTGTTTCCAAAAAGTTGGTTCCCAAATAATGTGTCATTATCTCATGAGATTTATTATTTTGGAAAGTGTGTCACCAACTCATGAGATGAAGCGGAAGAGGAGGTCATTAGTTTGAATCATCTATTTCCCTTTCCTTGTGTGGACATGTAAAAAAATAAATAAAACTCATAAGATAGATACACATCATTTGGGAACCAACTTTTGGGATGTATAATATTTTTCTATCCACCTCACTAGGGTTTAAGGATAGTAAAGGGAGAATAAGACAAAACTCTAGCCTCCCCCACACATTACCATCCGTAGCATGTTAATTCTTTTCCTCTCTCTTTGCTCTTTCTAGCACCCAAATAAATAGGGACAAGTATATATATATTCATCTGGGGAGTGCTACACATCTCAAATTTGTTTTCAAAAAGTTGGTTCTCAAATAATGTGTCACCATCTCATGAGATATATTATTTTGAAAAGTGTGTCACCAACTCATGAGATGAAGCGAAAGTCACTAATTTGAATCCCCTATTCCCCTTCCCTTGTGTAGACATGTAAAAAAAAAGAAAAAAAACTCATAAGATGGTTATACATCATTTGGGAACCAACTTTTGGGATGTGTAATATTTTTCTATCCACCTCACTAGGGTTTAAGGGTAGTGAAGGGAGAATAAGACAAAACCCTAGCCTCCCCACACATTACCATCCGTAGCATGTTAATTATTTTCCTCCTTGCTCTTTCTAGCACCCAAATAAATAGGGACAAGACAAAACCCTAGCCCACTTTTCACATTAGCCATATCCTACTATCGGGAAATGTTAGGTGTTTTTTTTAGTATTCGCCTGATGTTCTCCCAACTGTGATATAACTTTTAAAATCACCAATAAATTAAAAGTCAATAATGATAATCTTAAATTCAATGATAATTTTAAAAGTCATATCACAGTTAAGAGAACACTAGGAAAAGACTAGAAGAACACCTAGCATTTTCCCCTTACTACCCAAGCCCCACTTCTCTTTCTCGCTACCTTTCTCTCTCCAACGCCACATACTACACAAGTTCTCAAAACATTTTGTATCTTCTCCAACTTTCAAGGTAAATTATTTTACTCCCCCCTTGTTGATTTCTTTTATGTTTTCAATTAAATATGCAAGTATAATTGTTGTTTATACTTGTGATATGTCCTGTAGATGAAAAACCTAGAGCATATCTAATAGGAAATCTATGATAGGTGAGAAAATACAAGCATAACAATCAAACCTAATATGAAAATATATATATATTCTAACCTATAGAATTCCTTGATGACTCTCATCCCTGTCTGCATGAGAGAAATGTCAACAGATGAGAATCTAATTGAGGACCGATATAAAATTGAGCCCTCAAAAAGCTAGAATTTGATGAGGGACTCATCAACTTTTGTCTTTTCTGAATTTGAGAAATTTTTCTTTTTAATTTGTAAAATATTTTTCTATTGAAAGTAAGATTCCTTTCCTTGTGTGGTTTTTTTTTTTTTTTAATAAGTACATTCCAACAAAGCAAACCTAAAAAACCAATCAAAATGAACGCATTACAAGCAAACAAGGGTGGATATTAATTATTATTATCTTGTACTTCATCTTTTCTTTTTTCCCCTGTTTTGCTTAAAAACAGCGGCCTAACATAAGCTTATTGTAGACCTTTTCCCTATTCCCTGTTTTGCTTAGAAATTAAAAATTAAAAATAAAATTAGTGACCTAACCTAAGATTTTTGGCTCAATTCCTAGTTCTTCTATTATAAGTTAAACTCTTGTTTGTAGCCCTTGTCTTTTTTTACTTGTTTTGCTTAAAAACAAAAAAGGTTTAGTGACTAACTATTGCTATTGGTTAGTAGTAGGCTAGTAGCACTATCATTATGAGATCTCCATCTTGAGGAGCACATTGTGCTTTGGCTAATCCGATGGCCTTTTGTGCTTTCACTAATCCAATGGCCTACGTACTTTTGTGCTGTCAATTGTTAGTATTTTTTTTTTTTGGTTAAAATATAAATGAAATAATTAAATTTATCATTTTTTATAAGTTTAAGGTTTTAAAACAAGTGGTAATTCAACATGATATCAAAATAAATGACTTGAGTTCGAACCAAATTGTCTTCGTCATTCATTTCTCACTTCAATTAAATATTTAACGTGTCGGGTTTCACTTATTAAGAGGAAGTGTTAGAATATAAATTAAATTATTAAGTTCATCCATTCCTACTATGGTTTATTAGTGGTGATCTAATAGTTTTTAAGCAAAATATAAGCAAAATATAGCTTACTGCCATCACCTTTTTTCATTAGTAACTCTCTTGGATTATATTTGCAATCTATTATGGTTTATTAGTTTAAGACAAAAAAAAAAAAAAAAAAAAAAAAAGAAGGTAGGAGAATGACATCACATTAATCTAGTCATTTATGGTAACCCTCTTGAAAAGATACCTTTTATAGTGTATTAGGTTTTATTAGATGAGAAAAAAAAACCCCCTAGCCGCACAGCTGGGGGAGGGAAAAAAAAAAAAAAAAAAGCCCCCTCCCCTCTTCCCTTCCCCTACACCCGACACTTCCCTCCCCCCTCCCCTTTTTTTCTTTTTGTTTATTTTTCTTTTGTTATAGGCTCAAACGCCACCACACCGAGTGTGCCGTTCACCATTTATGTCGTGTCTTTTAACAGAGTTGATGGAACTCTTGGATCGAACTGTTCAAAGCTCTATCTACGTTCCTCGATCAAACACACCTCAACATGCACCCCTCCACCGTGCGCACCAATCCTGCCCATTTCCAATGGTACCTGTCACTTCAAATTTCGGCAACCCTGCGACTAATTATGACTTGCACGTGGTTTTTTTCGCTTTTTGGCTAGAATCATCTGCCAACCTTCATCCGCTGGTGTTTTGTGAGCTTTTGTGCTTCTTTTAATTTTCCCTATTTTTCATTTTTCGTGTATTTTGTAGTTCTAACATGTTGAGTTAAGGATGTGAATAATTTTCTAACTTCGGGGTCGAGAATGATGAATTTCAATAGGAAAATGTTGCTACTTATGCAAGGCTGGGCATGGGTCGAGGCTGGGCGAGTATTGCCCATTTCTAGCACCCGCCCCGCACTATGCGGGTTTGGACGTTTCAGACCGCAACCCGCCTAAAATGTATATTATTCGAGCGGGTATCAAGTATGCAAGGTGGGTTAAAAAGGTGCGGGTTTGCAGGGCAGGTATTATATTAATGGCATTTTTGTAATTTTCTTCTCTTTTTTTTTTTCATTTGATTGGGCTTTTTTTTTTTCTAATTAATTGATTGGGTCAAGCATGAAAGATTGAAACTATGAGATTTTTTTTTTTTTTTGGTTATTTTTGTCATATAAATAACGTGCTTTTTTAAATCCTTAAGTTTTTTTTTTGGACAATTTACTCCATGCGTCAATCGAAATCACAATAAAATCCATACCATAAAAATTTTTTAACATCCGTTAGTCTAGGTCAAAACGCACCGTTTTAACCCATTAAAATATTAATTTTTTTAATTTAATTTTTAATTTTAAATCTAAAAATTATAATTAAAAAAAAAACCCCCCATTTTGCTTGGGGCCACCCTTAGACCGGCCAATCTGGGGGTGGCCGAACCACCCCCATGGCCAAACCCTCAAAATTTTAGGCCATGAGAGTGGCTCGATCACCCCTAGACGGCCGTTCTAGGGGTGGTCGGCCTAAGGAAGTGGTTTAGTCAGGCCATTGGGCCAAACCCTCAAAATTGTTTTTAAGGGTTTGGCCATAGGGGGTGGCCGAACCACCCCCTTAGGCCGTTTGGCCACCATTGTATTCTCTTTTTTTTTTTTTTAATTTTTTTTTTAGATTTAAAATTTAAAATTAAATTTTAAAAAATTAATATTTTAATAGGTCAAAACGGTATGTTTTGACCCATACTAACAGATGTTAAAAAATTTTGAAAGCAAAAATTTTATTATAATTTCGATTGACCTAAAGAGTAAATTGTCAAAAAAATAAATAAAAAAACAAAAAAACTTTAGGATTTAATGAAATTTGGAGTGCTTACCCAAGGGCCTTATATATAAATTCCCTAAAAATAATGAGGTTTCTTGTTGTGTGAATCAAATATGCTAAACATAACCAATCAAAATGCAAGAATCCAACTACTAGTTCTAGGATGCTATAATTACAACAAATAAACCCAACTAAAAAAAAAAAAAAAAAACAATTTAAAGGCCATACACACCTCAAACTTAAAGAGACATCAAAAATAAAAGTTCAATAGCCAACAAATAAAATTAAGGCTAGTAGCCAACAAAAAAATGCTTCAACTGTTGCTGCCACCAAGATCCAGGCAAAATGCAACTTCAAGTTGGTAAGACACTAATCATCCCCGAGTAAAATGTTGGTGTTCTTCATAGTTACTTTTACAAAAAAATGAACCAAAAAAAAAAAAATTACAATATCAATTGAAACTGATAAATGAAATTTGTAAATAGCAAAGTATATTAAGTAAACTAAAATGATTAAAACGCTAACCTAAATCGAGCTTATAACTTTCAGCATCATCAACCATATCTAAGTCATAGGTGTGTTGATCTTAACCAGTTTTTTGAACATATCAATGCTTCAACCGTTCTTGGGGCCAATGAACTTCGAAAAGGATCTAACACACGTCCTTCTGTGCTAAAAGCCGACTTTCAACCAACTGTTGTAATGGGAATGGCCAACACATCTCATGCTATTTTGGCAACTATTGAGAATTTGGTTGATCACCTTCCACCAATTTAAAATATCAAAATTCAAATTTGCTTTTTCAACATTCTCAATCAAATATCTATCAATTTCCGATTTTCTTTTAATATCACTTTTAGAAGAAAGGTACTTATGAAACCTATTCATGAAGTAAAGGTCAGCACTATCATTTTCTTCTATTGTCATTGAGGAACCTTGAGACAATTCACTACCATGTTAAACTTGAAGTTGTAGTAAAGGTTAGTACTCTCATTTTCTTCTATTGTCATTGAGGAACCTTGAGACAATTCACTACCATGTTGAACTTGAGATGAACTCTCTCCAAAACTGTAGTGATCATATAATTTGTTAAGGATGCACCTCAATCTTTTCATCATTCCAAGACATCTATCGGCACCAAGAACATTTTTGAACCAAATGACTACAATTTGGTTAGTGAATCAAGTATAACCACAACAGATATCATCAAGTTAACCTTATCATTCTTATCAATATCCCCCCTAATATTTATTCTACTTCATCATCATCTTCTTCGTTATAGAACTCAATACATAATCATCATTATCAACATACTCTTTGTAAATACATTTAAATGCCACAAATTTCTCAAAAGTACATATTAAATATACAATACAAAGACCCCAAAATTCGCATTATGGCATCATAAAAAAATTTGAGAAACTTGAAAAAAAATCCTAATACG
Organism: Carpinus fangiana; assembly: GCA_006937295.1. Taxonomy (NCBI): domain Eukaryota; kingdom Viridiplantae; phylum Streptophyta; class Magnoliopsida; order Fagales; family Betulaceae; genus Carpinus; species Carpinus fangiana. The sequence goes on from CM017321.1 coordinate 37,955,332, forward strand.
ATTCCAATCAGTACAAATAGGAGGTCCCAAACCATTTTTCTCATTCTTTTCCTCGGTCAATGTAGGGTTAAAGTTTTTATCAAACTCTTCCATAAGTTGGAAAGCAGCACTACATTTTCCAGCACCTTCCAACATAAAAAATGTAGAGTTCCATCTAGTTGGGACATCAAGACATAACAAACCCTTGAAAGCAATTTGTTCTCTGTCAATGCAAACCTTAAACTTATCAAATTGTGCAGGTGAAGACTTCACATACTTCACCACGCTTCTAACCCTCGCAATGGAGTCAACCTCTTTCAAACCCTCAGTCACAATAAGATTTAGTATGTGTGCACAACATCTCATATGCATAAACTGACTCTCTAATATGACACCCTCCTTATTACAAGTTCTCCTCTTCACATATTCCAAAACAGCATCATAGGCAATAGCATTTTCAATTGTGATAGTGAAAATGTTACGAACACCCCACGACAAAATCTTCTCCCCAATGGTATCACCTTTGTGACTAGGAATTAAACAAAAGTTTAAAATTCTTTTGTGTAAGTTTCAATCACTATCAGTAAAATGAGAGGTGATTACCATGTAATTAAGGTCTTGTACCGAAGTCCACGTATCAGTAGTAAGACAAAGCCGAACACCATTTGTCATGAACATTGCCCTTAACTTTTCATTTTCAAGCATGAAGAGCTTAACACAATCCTTCATCACGGTATAACGAGAAGGAATAGGAAACCTAGGCTCAACTGTCTTCATGAAATCTTGAAACCCTTCCCATTCCACAAACCTAAATGGCAACTCATCCTTAGTTTATTTTCGTAGCATTGTATTTCGTAATCACCAAATTACCAACAGATCCTTCTCCCACTGCCACTTGTCCTTCCTTTTTAACCTCAAAACTTAACTTTGATTGTGACTTATCATCTTTATCAAACCTACTGAGGTATTTTTTTCAAGCATTCTTCAAATGCATAAGCATAGATAAAGTACCTAGCCTTCTAATGGGACAACTAAACAATTTCTTATAATACTTGCATTATGATTTAGGATCCTCAGAATCACACCCCCCCTACCTTGGTAAAATGTTCCCAAACCATTGATGTTTGCACATATTTTTTAGGTTTTGGTGGGAGAACTGAACTAGGGTTTTGAATGCCAACATAATCACTATAAGTAGATGAAGCAGAATTAGAACCAACACCACTAGTTGAATGACCATCCATGAGTCTACAATAAGTGGAAAAAAAAAATCAAATCAATACTGCATAATTAATCAGCATACAGAAAAGGCAAGACTAAATAATTAATTGACATTTACATTTTCTTTTTCCTACATACAGTCTCAGTCTCACAGTCACAGATCAAAAATCAGACAAAAAAATCCATGACACCAGCACACACACACACACACACAAAATCCATGACACCAGCACATGCACGCACACAAAATCCATGACACACACACACACATATATTACCACTTTAGTTTCTTCTTAGTAGACCATTATTATGTAATCATCGTCTACCATAATTATAACATTTTCATTCCAAATTTTATCTTGTTCCCCTTTTTGGGTTTAAGTGCTATTTAATACTACTTAATTCACTGGAGAAGAGAAATATATCACATATGGTGAAGCTCAAGCAACAGCCAGCACTCCTGGCTGCTTCTTTGCAGCTTCATTAAAGCTAGATTGAGAAATTTATTTTAGAAGAAGACTAATCGGATCAAAAAATCAAACCGATGGGTGAGAAAAAAATCAAACAATACAAACCAAAAAATCAAACCTTAACAAAAAATCACTGCTCAACATTAAAATCATTACTTCAACAAAAACCCTAAAAAAAAAATCCAACCCAACGTAATCACTAATCAGATCAAAAAATCAAACCTTAACAAAAAATCACTACTTCAACATTAAAATCATTACTTCAACAAAAACCCTAAAAAAATCCAACCCAACGTAATCATTAATCAGATCAAAAAATCAAACCGAGGGGTGAGAGAAAAATCAAACAATATAGAAAAAAAATTCAAACCTTAACAACAAATCACTACAACATTAAAATCATTACTTCAACAAAAATCCTAAAAAAAAATCCAACCCAACGTAATCACTAATAAGAACAAAAAATCGTTAACAACATAAAACCCTAACATTATAATATAATCAAACAATACAAATCAGACCGAGGGATGATTCGGTCTCGAAGGTCACTGCGAGAGCCAAGAGAGAGCAAGAGAGAGAGAGAGAGAGAGAAACCTGGGAGCAGACTGCAGAGGCTAGGTCAGTGCTACGAGAACGGCGAGTTGGTGACAGTGAGATAGCCAATAGGAGCTGCAAGAGTGAGAGTCTCAGAGAGTGAGAGTGGAGAGAGGAGCGGCAACGCTGGCAAGAGTGAGAGTGAGAGTCAAGAGACGGAGAGGCGGAGAGCAGATGGAGGGAAATAGGGATGGAGGCACAGCTCAAATAAAAAATGAGAATGAAAGATTCTAGATTCTAGGGTTTTTTAAAAATTAAGTGTACACAATATATACGCGGGCGGGGAAGCTATCCGCAGGAAAAAAAAAAATAATAAACCCGAAACCCGCCCCGCCCCGCCCCTTGCGGGTTGGAAAAAATTCAACCCGTACACACAAAATAACACTTAAAAACTGCGCAGGTCGGGGCGGTTTTGCTGGTTGGGGGGGTTTTGCCCACCCCTATACCTATGTATCGAATTGAGTTTGTCTGAAGTGGACTTCTTGTTACAACTAAAGATTAATCATAAGTTAGCGAATTTTTATGTCATAGATAGGTCTTGAATATCAAATTGTTATGTATATATCTATGACTTGTAACCTTATAATTTTGGTTATGATTTTCTTAAAACTTTTGTTCTGTGATGTAAGAGTTTTATGCTCGTAATCCTTTATCAATTAATAAAACTAGAATTATTTTCCCTTAAAAAAAAAGGGTTTATTAACTATTAATTTTTTTTAAAAAAAAAAGTGAATGGTAAATGGAGCATTCCAATGGAGATGTACACAAGATACGTACCAGAATGTAAAGAAGCATTTCTCTAGAGTGGGAGATTTAAATGTGATGCAGAGTAACTAAGTTGTACATATTTCCAGACATGAAAATGAAAATGAGAAAAGAAGACAAATAATTACATTCATGAAATTGAATACTGAGTCTAAAACTGCATTTTTGGCACTAGAAATTGTGGAACAGACATTGACTAGTTCAGCTCTACAAATTCCCTAACCAATAACCTGCCTCAGCCTAAACACTAAATATTATTGGACTACCTTAAACACAAATTAGCCGCGCATTTTCTCTTTCGTGAGATTATTATTACCTCTACTAACCCGACTTATTTTCTCGTACAAATTATGTGAAGTGTGCAAGAATTCCCCGTTCAAGGGGATGAATTAACCTCCTATTCACTTTGACCTAGTAACCGATTTCCTCCGAGGGGTTCTGGCTTAACAACTCGACAGCGCCACCTTTGTTGCTGCCACTGTCTTATCAATTTTCCGGATTCAGCAGGGACAAGTGGAGCAGCAGCCTCGGCCGGTTCAGTTTTGGCTAGTCTTCATCTCCCTTGACTTGTGGGGTTCTCAGGCATGGCATCCAATTCAAAAATCTGGAATGCCACTTGACCGTGATGAATACTCGGTCACCAATTTTAGAAACATGGATGATTTATCCTCTAATAGTCGCACTGGGGTATCAAACTCTGCAACTAGACCTGCAAAATTATCAAACCAAGTTTCATCAGGGCAGTAGATGTGTGCATTCCCTACAGTACCAATTCCAAAGAGTTACAAGGAATTCAGATTTACTTCGGTTTGCCCATGTTAATTTGGCAAACAAACAAGTCGTGCGTCTATTAAATTAGAGCAAGGAGCAATAATAAGTGCATCCAGAGCACAATAGGACAGCCAAATCTTTGAAAGACCATATAAACACATGAACAACTTTCTGAAGTTCAGCCCCTATCATTACTCAGGTGATCCAAGTTTCCTACAGATAACTGAGCAAAATCTCTCAGAACAGTGAGATCACCAATCAGAAAGTGGGGGACTTGGTGGGGCTTAATCTATAGCCAATGTGACCAAAAATCACTTTCCATTTGTTTGTATGGACAGTTTCAAAAAAAGAACAAAGAAACTAATGAAAATTCAACACTGTTTGACTACATAATACATTTCCAGCCGCATTTGCCATACATTCTTAACCCTTTCTTGACAGATACTCTACAAGATTGAATTGTCCAAAACCATAGTGGAAACTCAAAATTTAGATTCATAACCTTCCATAAATGATATACCACTCAAGTTCTTTGGTGTTAATCATGCATATCATAATGATGCCAGAACTATAGGTCACAATGAAATAATGAAAGAGTGTGACTTTACGTACCGTCACTGAGTACCAGAACTAGATCGCTGTCGATAACAGTTGGAATTCGATGTGCAATTGTGCATACAGTACAATCCTTAAACTCAGTTCGAATAATCTTCTGGATGAGGTTATCAGTGGCTGTATCAACTGATGCTGTTGCTTCATCAAGAACCAGTATTCTTGCTTGCTTAAGTAAAGCCCGACCCAGGGAAACAAGTTGCCTCTGACCCACACTCCAATTATCTCCATTTTCAAGCACTGCAATTTGATAATGAAGTAAAACCAACCAATTAGCCACACACAACTCCAAAGGTTACTCAAAGGGGAAAAATGACAATATAACCACAGTGAATGATGTTTTAACTACATACCAGGTGTATCAAGCTTCTGCTCTTTATCACGAATTATCTCTCCAAGCTGAGATTTATCAAGTGCCTGTGACAAATCAAAATTCAATTTGTGAGAAATAAATTAGAAAATGTTAGTAAAAAGGCTGGAAAGCCAGGAATTAACAACTTGATTTACTAAAATGGATTATTATAGTTATTTAATTTAGTTGTACAGATTTTTTTTTTTTTATTGAATAAAATGGTTTGTAGGACACCGCATTAGTATATTGAGGAGTTACACTGAATAAATTATCCTTCGAACCAAAAACAGCCACTACAATAACCAATTCAATATCATTCAGTACTCAAAAAGTAATTGAAAAAAATTAATTAAGTGAATTTGATTGGGAAAAGCATTCCATGTCAATGAAAGATAATTATATGACATTCTAAAATTAATCCCCGAGTTACTTGGGGTACTTTTTATACTTGTAATCACTTCACAGGTTAATGAAACAGTAAAAATTTCTTTAAAAAAAATGGAATTTTCTTGTTTATCAAAACTCTCGGAACCTCTCTGAAATTCAGATGATTTAAACAAGTTGCAAGAAATTTCATAAAAAATAAATAAAGAGGTGGAGAGGGTGGGTATGCAAGTTGATACTGACCTCCCAAATTTCATGATCTGAATGCTCTTCAAGGGGATCAAGATTGTCCCTAATGGTCCCTTCAAATAAGGTAGGATCCTGAGGTATGATACTCAGACGGCTACGAAGGTCATGAAGGCCAATTGTTGAAATATCAATGTTGTCTATAAGGATTCTCCCACCTGATGGTTCAATTAGTCGAAACAAAGCCTGAATCAAAGTAGATTTACCACTTCCAGTACGCCCAACGATTCCAATCTTCTTTCCACCAGGAAACGTGCAGGTTATCCCATGAAGCACCATAGGAAGATTTTCCTTGTAACGAGCCTTGAAGGAGAGAGTAACAAAAAACAAAAAAGTAAAAGAAGTGGAAAAACTGTGAGCATTTTGTGATAGATAAGAACCCTAAATAGCACCATACAACATTAAGGATAAATTGAACTGCATACCTTTAAATCAAAAATTTCAATTGTTCCATTCTCAGGCCATGAGGATGGAGGGCGAGATTCCTCAATAATTGGTGGGGCTTCTCCTGGAATCTGGCTGTACTGGTAAATCCTTTCTATGGAAATAATTTTGTTTTCAAGCTTGCAAAAGCTAAGTATCCACCGCGATAGGCGTGCATTCAAATTAAGGCCATATGTTACAGCAAGGCCTGCCATGCCTACATAGAAGAAGCAAACATGTTTAGCAACAGTATAGCATCTATGGTTAAGGCATTTGATCAGGTGCCTACTCTTGGAAGTTCCACTTCACAAATTTTACTCTTCCATTTTTAAGCTCATATCAAATAAATTTATTCATCAATTACGTCTTGTCCCAAGGCTAAAGTATAGTTGTTAACTACTGAGGGCTCTCAATTAGGTTGACAGAATAAAGTCCACATGGGAAAGATACCACATCATAAAAATTAGTAGTCCTATTAAACTGATTATGAAGCAGTTATTTTTGTGCATACAGGAGAGAGTACCAATCTCATCCACAAGGGTCAACCCCAGCAACCACTTCTAATGAAATGGGCACAATCAAAACATGCTCACCTTATCATGTCATGGCACATCACTCCATGCTCATAAATAATTTCTCATGGGAATAAGCAGAGAAATTCAGGAATGGGAGAAGTGATATACTTACTTGGATCAATACTCCCACGTGGAAAGCTCACAAGCAAAATCATGCAAAAAGCAAATACAAAGGTTGAGAGCAACTCCATGCGAAGGCAGAGCCATTCAATAGCTGCAAGACTACAGAAGAATGGGCGAGCAAAACAATCAAGAAGGTGAAGGTTCCTCTTCATGAATCTTTTTTCTTGTCCAAAGCCTCTAATTGTTGCTGCTCCAGCAATAGATTCACCAAAAAGATTCATAATTGGAGATTTCTGGATGCTCACAATGCGAACCAATTCCCTTGATGAAGCCATGTAGTATTTCTGCAAGAGGGTGTGCTAAATTTAAGTGATATCCTCCAAAACCTTTCAACAAATGGCATTGCAACAGATCAAGAATTTTTAAGTCACCAATTGGAAGCCAAGAGTAATTACCTAGAGGATTCATATCAACAAACAAATTAAATCATAGATGCTATTCTCTAACAATTAAGTGGAAATTTAACTTTCACATAAGATATTTGAATTTTTTTCATGGAATCACACCCAAAATAATAAAAATTCAAAAAGATAGAAAGATAGAAATTTAACTAGTTCAAGAAGATGCTAGTAATGTTGTTCAGAACATTGGCAGCATATAGGAGAAAATCTTATCCAGTTTCTGGACAACAGCAAAAATCGACATTGTATAATGTCAAACATCTCCAGTTTGCAATATATAAATCACAAAATAAAGAAACAACAAGCTTGAAGCAGTAAGGAAACAAAAGAATGGAGCTATTCTAAGTGATCGAATTGATGAAGATGTATATAATTTGGAGATGCAAGTATGCAACCATAATAGCATGCTTATGTTATTCCTTATGCATTGATGCAGACTATCTTTGGACACAGATGGTTAAAGTATTGAAAACCGACTTATTTATGCCCGTCATAAGAAACAACAAGAAGAGTAACATGCTTGAGAAGGAAGCTAAAAAAATTTAGCAATTTCCTTCCATCTCATTTGGGCCAAAAAGCAAACGAGTGAGAGATTACAAAATCAGAAAATCTAAAATTCACCTGCATCCACAAGCAGGCAATTGCCATAGGGACAACAAGAAGCAAAACTTGCCAGGTAACTGTTGTCATTACAGCAACAATCCCCATAAGCTGAATTGTCGTTGAAGCAAACCCACCAAGTCTAAAAGGAATATCAAGATCCACAACACTTTGATCAACTGATACCTGTAAGGTCATAATGATGCATGACATTAGAGTATGTGGATGAATGAGAGATAAAAGAAAGAGGCGAAATAGATATTAGATATTCTTGAAACATATGTCAAAAAATTCAATGTTGCATATGCTTTGTTTTTTTTTTTTTTTTTTTTCCTGTGAAATCAAGAAAACTTACACGATTCAAGATCCGTCCAGCTGGAGTAGAGTCAAAGAAAGACATTGGTGACCGAAACACACTTCTAAGCATATTCAGAAACAATTTCTGTGCAGCTGCTAGACCAAATGTAGCTACCAGAACTGCCCTAACAAAGACAAACCAAGAGCTTCCAAAAGCAAGGGCCATATAAACAACCAGAAGAACCATAGGACTCACTCTAGGTTGATCTCCTTCTGTTTGGGGATTTGCCCAAGCCATCCACCAATTACTAGCAATTTGAAGGAACTGAAACAGTGCTTGTGCAACAATTATGAGTGGAATCAATAAGCCCTTATATGCTGCAGCCATATATGACAAGTAGACCTTCATGCTGACCCTTCCTCTTACCCTTTCCTCTTCCTGAACTAGCTGCTTTTTCCTTGAGCGTTTTGCTTTCTTTTTCTCTTTAATTGCTTTCTGGTCAGAAGATGATACACCTTCTTGCACTTCCTTTGCCAAAATGCCAATACCATTTTCAGCTGTGACACTTGTTTTACGTGTAAGAGACCTATCCAGGGACAAGCTTTCATCTGAATCTTCCGACGAGTGACTGGGAATATCTATAGCTTCAATTGCTTCATGGTGAGCTGAGACCAAAGTTTTAAAATCAGTTCCAGCTTGTAATAGATCATCATATCTTCCTGCTTGTATGAGGCGGCCTGCTTTAAGAACCTACAAATATTTTTTTTTTTTTTTTTAAATGTTAGCTTTTCAGGACTACAGCATTACATTCTCAGTCTCTAATGTGGTTTGTTCAAGTTAAAATATATACAAGATCTCGTATTGTTTGATTTATACACCCAAATTAAAAAACTCTCACTTATTAGTCAGGCAACCACCAAGACCAGGTGACTCAA
>CM017321.1:37964180-38178172 GCA_006937295.1 Carpinus fangiana
TAATAAAATTTCAAGTTTGACTGAGGGTTGGAATTTTTAGTCAAAGAATCAAAATAAGTAGAAAACACTTGAATTTCTATTAAATAATTGTTGGAATAGCCAATTTTTTTGCCTGATTTACTCTCCCACAGTATCATCATTATACAGAAAAGGGAAAGTGCTAGGATTATACATTTCATATGCATAATGGTCCAACTCCATCATCAAATTGAATAAATACACCAGCAAAAAAATCCCTCTTTTAAAGAGATTTTTTTAGGCTAAAAAACTATAGATTAGTGCTAGTTCATACATCCAGTCACCCATCTTCTAACAATTTCGTCCCGCCCTATTATTATTTCCTTCTGTCATTTAGTTCAAAGTGCATAGCTATCTTCTGCCAAGATTTCTAACTTTTCCAGCACTTGACCTTTTATGAGAACAATAAAATTTTCAATCAGATGAAGGTGACAACCATCAGTTCAAGAAAACTTGAGGTTCTTAATTTAATGAAATTCTTAGGGTTTTTTACAAGGTTCATAACTTAAGTACACCTCACGAACCTTAAAGCATAGGCCTTCTAGTCATCGCGAAAATAAAAAATCGGAATAAGAAATAAGAAAAATAAACAGGGGAGAGAGGGATTAAATGAACTGAGGATTGGCAGCTGAAGCTACATGGATAGGCAGCCTCTAAATCAACCAATTAATGTACCAACAGTGTGGGTTGACAATAATGAAAAGCTTTTAAAATTAAATTCAAAAGATGCCACCAAGCATTCTCAGACATCTACCAAAATGCGTAGATGCCAACATAGGATTCTAACCGCAAAAACCAAAATATACAAATAAAGTGAGAAGACAATTCTGTACCAGTATCAGATCCGCAGCAGGCAGAAATTCAACTTGATGGGTCACAAAAATGACAGTTTTACTTGCTAGTGCTGTCAATATGTATTCCTGCAGTTCCATATCATATATTTAGCCACAGTTCATGCTTCTTTTTTCTCCTTCCTTTTCCAGGAAAATTCAATCATATGAACTGCAACACAAATGACCAAATTTATAAGTCTAACCTTAAATAATTCAGAACCAGTGTGTGCATCAACCGCACTAAAGGGGTCATCAAGTAAATAAATGTCAGCATCTTGATACAGTGCTCTCGCAAGCTGCACTCGTTGCTTCTGGCCACCACTCAAATTTATACCTCTATCACCAATAATGGTCTGATCTCCATGTGAGAAAAGTTCCAAATCCTTTTTCAGTGAACAAGCATGTAAAACACTCTTGTACTTTGCTTTCTCCATTGGGCTGCCAAAAAGAATGTTTTCTTCTATATTTCCTGACTGTATCCATGCAGACTGGGACACATAAGCTGCAGTACCACATACTTGTACCTGAAAAAAAAAAAAAAAAAATGAAGGAACAAGTACTATGAATCTTCAACTGCTATCAATAACAGAATATACAAAACCAGCAAAACTTGAGAAAGAAAACAGAATTAGAAGCTCAATAAACCAACTTACTTCACCAGTGATTTTTGGAATCTCTCCAAGGATGCAAGAGAGAAAGCTTGATTTCCCAGAACCAACCATACCGCAAACAGCAACACGCATTCCTCTCTCAACTTTCATTTCTATTCCTGATAATGTTGGTGCAAGAGAGGAAGGGTCCCAGGAGAACACGCCATCCTTAATTTCTATGGCCACATTAGTAACGCCTCGAGGCAGGACAGTGGTGGCATCTCCCTGCAACTCTTCGTCCTGGAGAAATCCGGAAATTCGATCAAGAGAAACTTTTGTCTGAGCCATCATAGACACCAAATCAGGAAAATTCCTGAGCGGCTCTTGGAGGATTCTGAAAGTGGCCAGAGCAGAAAGAACACTGCCTGCAGTGAGCTGAGCACCCAACAATATGGAAGTACCAAAAGTGACAGCTGAAACAAATATGGGAGAGCTCCAGAAAATAAATGTGATAAAAGCTTGAGAATAAAGGGCTTTCCGTAGCCACTTGAACTCTACACCCCGCATATCCTCCAACTGCACTCGATACCGGTCCTCCCAAGCTTGCAACTTAAGAATCCTCATGTTCCTTAGACACTCGGAGGTTTTCCTCATTCTTTCATCCTTAGCAGCCATCAACTTGTCTTGGTAATTTTCTTGTATCTTTGCCACAGGAACAGTAACAACAATGGAGATGATGGTGGCAATCAATGTCGCAACAGAAGCAATTCCAACATTCTTATACAAAATTGCAAGGGCAAGAATGATTTGTAGAGGAAGCATCCATATATCATGCAGATACCAAGAGTAGTCCCCCACTCTCTGGACATCAACTGCCATGTAGTTAACAATTTCTCCACTGGTGTGACTTTGCTTTGCCAAGCTTGAGAGCCTGATCCCCTTTCGATACACCATTGCTGTTAAAGCTGATCTCACATGCATGCCCAAAATGTCCACCCCAAGGTACCACTGCCGGGTTGTTAATGTCTCTACGAGTTTTGCAGCAAAGAATATTCCAGCAAGAAGATACCCCTCATTGGGGAAAGTATTTTTTCCCCCTAAGTAATCAACAAAGTAGCTAATCATGTACGGTCCCACATATGAAACAAGAGTATTCAAACCAGCAAAAATAGCATTACCAGCTGCTTCTTTCCAAAATGACTTGAGAATTGCCCTAGCTAAAGAAGGGTGCTTTGAAGGGTTTTCAGCCTTCAATCTCTCCCAATTCGAATTCAAAACCTTATAATTGGTCTTGGCTCTATCTTTTGGCGCAAGAAGAGGTATGTCCTTAAGCTCAAGCGGTCTCTTTGCACCAATTGAAAGAAGTGGGTTCAGCCAAGAAAGTGTGGCCAAGGTAAAAAGCCCGGCATCATTATAAGGGGTAACCTTAAGACACGCTGCTTCTTCTTCATGAAGCAAAGGTTCTTGAAGATCAGAGCTCCGACAAACTTTTATACCAGTAACACCACTAATTGCAACAAAACAAAGGAAAGCAACAGCTGGGGTCACAGCAAAATTTGCCACAACATGAGAACACAAGTGCTTTGAACCTTCAACTAAGAACTCTCTCCCATCAACATAAAGGGTACACAAACAAATAAAAAATGAGGCAATCCACCATACCCTCAACAAAAGTGGGAATTTCTCAGACACCTTGAATTTACAATGCAGAGCTGAAAAGCTCAACACGAACCAAGCTAAACTTTGTGCTGCCGGCAGGAACAGGCCAGACCAATCAACAACCTTCCCATTAACACTCTCTCTTATTAAACCAACCCCATCGAACCCCAATACAAAAACTTGCACTAACAACACATAGAAACAACAGACGACTGAAAATTTATACCCGGTTCCGATACTAACATCGCCGATTTCTCCGTCGACGCTATGCCGAATTGGACTTCCATTCGTAGCCGAATCATCCTTAATAATTCGTATCCTACCCACACACACAAATATCTGCCTCGCCGAGACAATGAAAAGGAATACAAGAAAGAGTGTCAAATTGATGCAGATAGAAGAAAGTTCCAATACCGGCAAACCTTGAATAGCACTCGAAAGGGTATTCGGTGATTGTGCTGCTGATAATAAAGCTGGGATTTTATTCAGCAAAACAGAGATACCCATTATTGAATATGGCATGTAGGTGAAGAACGCGATTTAGAACAGTGGTTTGGTGTTGTTGTTGTTGCTGTTGAGCTGAGCGAGAGAGATCGTCTCCTATTGCGAAAAAGGGCATTTCACCATCTGGGTTGTGAGCAGGAGCTAATGTGTATTTGGAGAAAGAATCTGCGGACACATTGCACATAAAAACAAACAGATTTTTACCAACGCGTAAAACGAAGAGAGAGAGAGAGAGAGAGAAATTGAACTTTCTGTGGTGCGTGTATGTGTGTTTGTCATCTAAAGCGGAATACAAAGGGACAAAGAGAAGGACGAGAAATCAAAATCTAAACGAAACCATTAGAGGAAAAAACAACGAAAGACTGACCTGGGTGTGTCCTGGATAATCGTTTGGTGAGCCGGTGCAGATTGCCGAGGCAAGCCTGTGAATGTTATTAGAGGGAACAAATTTGGAACAATGAGCTCTGCCTCTCAAAGACACCCACACGACGAGAGAGAGAAAGAAAGCACACAGGAGGTGTACACTAAAACAATCCAAAACAACGATAATGATGAATGAGTAGGCTTTCACGTTAGAAAATTTCAGAGAGAGAAAGTTTAGAGAGAGAGAGAGAGAGAGAGTCTGTTCTCTCTCTTTCTTCCTTCTCTATAATAACAATAATACAGCTCCCTTTTTCTAACTTGTAGTGTTGGTGGCACTGCCGTGTGAGAGATGTGTGTCGGAGGCAAATAGCTAAAAAAATGGTAGCTTCGGTGAATGGAAGGTAATACACTGAATGGGAAGGTGGTGTTACTTTGTGGGTTGATTTACTTTCTCGCAGATTTCAGGGTTTTTTTCACTATTATATATAGGCACCAACATGAGAGACAGAAAGAGAGATGAGATAAAAGAATAATATTGGAAAATCCCACAGAATATTATTAACATGCCATGATAGGAATCTCAGAATGTCTTTCCAAACAACAAACACTACATTATGTGCAAAAACTGTTCTTTGTTCAGTCTCTGTAGAGAGACAGAGAGAGGGAGGGAGTGACACCCAGATAGAGAGAGAGATATATGTGATTTTTGTTTGTTTTCACTTTACAGTGTGTATATCATATATGTTGTTGGGTCAGGCGGTGGTGGTGGTGGATTTGAAATGAAAGTATGAGTGTGATGCCATAATGCTAATCTTTATGGTGATTATTATTTTACTTGATTAGAAGACTCTCATTGGTTCTTATATGAGCCACCATAATTTTGATTTATACTGCATGAAAACCCATTACTGCCCTTTGATTTAAAGAGCAAAAGAGAGAGAGCGCTACTAGGGGAGTAATGTTAGGGACCATCTTTTGTTTTACAAAGCATTCGGAGGACAACAAAATCGTCCGATCTATGAATTTTTCCGGAGCAAAAAATGATCCCTAGCATTACTCGCTATTGGATGAATTAATGATTGTAAACACACTAGATTTTATAAATATTTCTATAAAATTTTAATTGTAACTTGACTAATTATTGGACGGTTACAATGCCGGTCGGTCCATGAAGGGATGACAGTAAAAAAAAAGCTAGAAAACCCTTCAGTAACATATTTTGTGTGTCATGTGATATGAAAAGGTGGTGGGTGGGTTTTGTTGTGAGCTGAATTGCATCAGGCTATCAGCTACCCCACTTATCAACCATTTTGGCTGCTTCTGGAAAGGTAAAAATGATGACCAAATCACCTAACTTTTTGTGCAAGGACTGACGATTATTATCAACATCTCCCTTCCAGTCTTCCCAACATGCACATGTGGCTCCAGGGGGGCTTTCTTGACTTTCTGCTGCATTATTTATTAGGTCGGACCATTTTGCCAACCAAATTTTGAGGGTGTGACACGTGGCATAATAAGAGAAATATTGGTCAAAGCTTCCAGAAAATAACAAAGAAAATAAACAGGTAGTACTTGGACTTTTATTTTATATATATATATATATATAAGGTACTATACTTGGACTTGTTTGTCAAAGAGTTTTGAGGAGAGAAATAAAAAAAGAATCGATTGATTAAATATAAAATAAAATAAAATAAAAAATTTAATTTTTTTTTGTAAGAGAAGGGAAGGAAGAAAGTTATTTATCAATGTGAAGAAATGAAATTAACTTTTTGAAATCTTTGTCAAATAGGCCCCACTAGCTTTTTTTGGAGTTTTTTTTTTTTTTTTACAGTATTTTGACTTGACATAAAAATGAAATTAGTTTTGAATATTTTGTATTGGGAGTTTTGTTAATGTTTTTATTTTGAAATCATAAAATAAAATGAAGAAGAGAAGAGAAAAATATTATCAAACAAACCTTTTTATAAATTTATGTGACAATTTACATAAGTATCATGTGGCATTTAAAAAAAAAAGAAAAAAGAAAAAAAGAGTCATTTCTTATCAAAATAAAAGTAGAAAAAAAAAATGTTGCTAAAGAAGGTGTTTTATTATAAAAAGGGTTAAGAGCCTGTTTGGGATTGCGTTTGAGAAATAGAGCTTTTAAATTAAAAAGAGTTTTTAGGCAAAAGCTTAAAAAGAACTTCATTTTTAAGCTTTTGTCAAAAGTGCGTTTTAGTTATTTTTAGGCTTTTTGAACCTTTAAAAACGACTTTAATTTTTTTACCAAACGAGTATTTTTTTTCGTCAAATGGACTTTTTGAATGTTAAAAGAACTTTTAGGCTCTTCAAACGCAATCCTAAACAGGCCCTAAATACTCTTTTGCCCTCCAAGCCAGGTTTAAACACTTTATTATTTTCCCCTTAGGGTTTAAACCCTATGGGGTAAAAGAGTATTTAACCCTTATAAAAGAAAGTGCATTTATTTATAAATCTCATGTTCACAATGGATCATACACTAAATGAAAAAAAATATATATATATTAAAATCTACAAACCATTCATTGTAACCAAATTATAATAAAAAGTTATGGTAACTTCACTTTAGACCCCCTAAATTATCACGCGATTTGATAAGTCTCACAAACTTTAAAACATCTCAATTTGAACCTCTGAACTTTCAATTGCAATCAATTTGAACCCATCCATTAGATTTAGTCGTTAACTTCTAACGGCAATACCTAAAAAGACCAAAATATCCCTGATTTTTGTTTTATCATTTTAAGTTTTGAAATTAAGGGTAAATTTAAAATTTTATAAAAATGTCAAAAGTATAAATGTCATTGTCTCACTTTTACCGTTTTTAAATCTAATTGAGGTATTCAAATTGACTGTAATTGAAAGTTCAGTAGTTCAAATTGAGATATTTTGAAGTTTGGGAAGCTTGTTAAATCGCGCAGTAATTCAGGAGTCTAAAGTAAAGTTATCCCTAAAAATTTATAATATCCCTGGCATTGTTACAATTTGTATAATCTTGTTGAAATTCAAGGACTAAAATATGGACAAATTTTCCTTCAATTTTTAATAAAATTAATTTTTTTTTTTAAAAAAAATGGTTTTCTGAACTTTGTTGATAAAACATATGAAGGGCATGTGCACAGTAATTTATTTTCTTACCTATAAGTCAAACCTAATATTTTTTTTATGCATGTAAAGTCAACAAATTGTTGCCATATCTAACATCTGATTAATTAAGCATTTATATTTATAACTTTTATTCAACGTAATTTATATTAGATTTGATTGATGGCGACATTAGCCAAATTTGTTTTGTTCTCCTTCGCGGCTTGGACTGCGACCGATCGCTCTCAAGCTGGGTTGGCCTTGGACCAGCTTGACACACGGGTTCAACCACCACCACCGCCTGTCCGTGTCCTCCAACATAAGGTGTTCTCGGCTATTCAAAGGTTATTTTGGCTGACTGTACATTAGATTTGAGTAAAAATATATGATGCATTTGGTAAAAGACTTGAAAAAGAGAATGGACCGAAAATATAGCAAATTTAATTGATGTGAAAAAAAATAATAATAAGAACATTTTGTATAAAAAGTTAAAATATATATATTGTGGTGATTTTTTACTTATTATTGATGCGATAGAAAAAGTAATAATATTAAGGTTACTTTTAAAATGAGTAGTGTAAAATATTTTTTTTATATCTTTTGGGTCTTTAGGTTCTTTTCGTCCACCCCTTTGGCAAACAGACTCATAGTTACATCCAACAAGTTATTTTAGTTTAAAATTATTGAGCTGCTATTGTATTAAAACAAAAACAAAAAAATAAGGTGTGGAAATTTACAATTTTTTCTTCAAGAAAAAAATTAATTTTTTTCAATTTTTTTTTTTTTTAAATGGAAGCATTCCATACTCATTCTCGCAAGCAAAAAGCTCTGAAGTAAATTATAGCCAAAACTAAAGTTACAATCGTCAACAACATACCAAATCAACCATTACAAAAACATATGTTAACTCATGACTAATCATCATGTTTAATATTATATCTGTACCAAACAAACATAATCCAATGCATAGGTAGCGCTTATTCCTCGGCCTTGAGAACAAAGAACCCCCAAGCCAATACTCATCCTCCTCGACCCGAAAGCTAGGATATTATTCACATCCATAACCTAAAGGCCTGAACCAAAAGCAAATGCCCCACATAGCATCAAAATACACATAGGCATAAACAAAAAGAGAGGACAAAGTCTTACAAGCAAAAACAGGAAAGAAAAAAACATACAGGGAAATACAACCAAATAAAAGGAACAAACATAAAGAAACATATAGGAAAAAACAGGAAAAGCACACTATGGGGATGATGACAGCCGAGAGGAAGCCGATCGCGTGCTAGCCAAAAACTGACGCAGAAGGTGGCGTTGAAAGGTCATAGCAGGGGGACGCAAGAAAAGACCGACAATGGACAGTGGGTGGCAAAGTGGATGCGAAGGAAATCAGCGGCACACTTAGAATCGGAGGGGAGAGTTTGAATAAAAACCCCATGGGCGGTACCCACACAGAGTGCCAAACAAGCAAAAACCATACAAATAAATAGGAAATAAAAACATCTAAAGAACCAAATCAGGAAAGTAAAACAGGAAAAAGAACCAAAATGGAAAGTAAAAAAAGCAAAAAACACCCAAACCCCAAAACAGAAGCCTCGTTAGAAGTAGGGGCAAAGGACCTGGTCGGAGCCAGAGGGCCAAGAGGAAGGACTCACGTCGATCCAAGAGCCCAGACAAATCCGACGAAAAAACGGAGGAGAAGGCAAGACGATGAGACGGCATGGCAAAGCTTGACACTAAAAAAGGCTCAGCTAAACGGAGGAGAGGGATAGAAGAAACGGGACACAAAAGGGGAAAGGGGCGAAAGAGAAAGGAGGAAGCACTGCACGAAAGTTATGGAGCATCAAGTAAATTGCCTAGCACAAAGGGTTAAGGGCAAGGATGTAGTGACCCAAATTATTAACTAGGCATAAATAGCTTAGTTGGAGGGGATTAATTTGGGCTTTGGATCACTAAGGACGCCAAAATGGTAATTTGGACTTTTGGGCGGACGTACGCTAGGTCTGGCAAACACACACTGTTGTCTGTAGTGCGGACGTATGTGAGAGGACTACCAGACGTACACTCTGCAAACCGTACAGGCGGCCGTATGTGGGACCACCGGACGTACACTACTTTTTGAATACCCTCTGGTTAATACCTAGACGTACGAGGTAGCCATGGAACCGCTGGGCAAGAACCACCAGACGTACGCCCCTTGGCCGGACGTCCGCTGCTTTTTTGAGCCTATAAATAGTACCCTACCCCCTTCGTGTTTTTCATAACTTCAGAACGCCCCCAGGCTGCCAAAGTATTCCCAGAGTATTTCCAAGTATTTGTAAGTGTTTGGTGAGCGTGTGTGTGAGGCGTTTGCGAGTTTCGGAACGTTCGTGAGGAGAAACTCTTGCAGTTTTGTTTTAAGGAGGTAACGTTCAATCTTTAGCTTTAATTACGTCTGTGTTTTTTGATTTTTTTTGCAATTTTTGCCGATCTTTTCCGCGCCGGTTTCGCTACCCTCCGTCCATTGCTGAGCTTCTTTTGCACCCCCACCGTGCTCTTCTTTGTATAGGATCAATGTACACGCGATCAGTTTCTTTCCCTATATTTATTTTTGCTTGTATTCAATTATGTTGCTTTTCTTTTCCATGTATTTCATTTGTTATTTGCTTGTAATAATGCTCTGGCCTCGATGGTTCGATTGGATCCCCTTTGATCCTGACCTCTGTGTCGTAGATGTGTATGTTATATTGGCTTTCGGGTCGAGGAGGAAAAATGGTCCAGACTTTTATGTCGTGGATAAATGTCTATCCTGGCTTAATTGTCGAGGAGGATGAGTAGCGGCATAAGAGGGTTTACCTTTTAGGGTCGTGGAATAAACGCTTCCTGTGCAGCTGATGGCGTCTACTTGGTTCAGTAGTCTTTGAACCTGCCAAGTAGATTTGAATGTTCATCCTGTTGTTTTAGTCATGGGGTAGCGGATGTGTTTTTGAATTTCGTTGATTTGTATGAGATTCGACCTGTGACTTTGTAGCTTAGGCTACGGTTACTTCAGGGCTTGCCCTGTGATTGTAAGAGCTTTCGCTCTTGAATTCTATGGAATGAGAATGAGTTCTTTTAAAAAAAAAAAAAAAAATTAGGTCGTTATGTTGCTCGTTTTATGTTTAATTGTAGTTATTAGCTTAGTTGTGCTTTAAGACCCGTTTGGATTAGCTTATTTGTTAGCCTAACGTTGTTACGTTGCATGGAGGTTATTAACTAGACTAGAAGGCTTTAGGTTGTTCCTAGTAGCCCTATAAGTCGGAGAATAGGCAGACAGTTGAAGAGAAAATGGGGTTCTCCCTGAGGACCCATACAGCGGACGTACGATATCGTGACCGGACGTACGGCTTGTCGTTGCACGATGGACGTACGCTCTCGAGCCCGGACGTACGGTCACTGTGTGACAGGGAAATCCAATTTTCACCAACCGTCTCGTAGCTCATGTTTTCCTTACTTTAGAGTTGTTTTAGTAGATTAGGACTAATAGAAGGTTTTCCACAGATTTGAAGAACCCGGATCTTTTGGAGTTTTCAGAGACGCGTATCGATCCAAGTGAGTTTTAACTCACATAATGCGCATTGTTATTTTTCATACGCTGCACGTCTATTTTGTGTACTGAGTAAACATCCATATTTTACAACTCTCACATTTTGTACGAATTGCACATGAACTCTGTCTTTTGGAAAAAACGTTGTGTTGAACATGTTAACCAAGTGTGACTTGTAAAATGACATGCATGTAAAATACAGACAAGATAATTGCATCGTATGATATGGTACACCGGTACGTGCGGTAGTAATAGACATGGGCTTACTATACATGTTAGCTTTATAGTCAAATGTGTGCATTATGTGAGAGCTGTAGATCCGTTGGTTTCATGACCTTGATGCAGTCATTTCCAATGGTTTGGTCACTACATGACGAACGTTATTAGTTGGTGTGGGCTACTCGGGGTCGGACCCGATCGTGCCACTAATGTTACGTACGGTATGTTGTACAATGGCTGGGGCACTGGCATTGTATTATAGGTCCCTCGGAACAGCATCAACCCTGCTGAGAAGGGGTAATATCTCGGGTAGACCATACTGTTGAACTATGACCATTGTCTACATCATATGCATATATCATTACTATATATATATCATGCATAATTAAACTGTCATGATGGAACTGCTTGTACTTATTAAACACCTGAGTTCATTACTAAAACTGGCATGTGCATTATCTGCGTTAAAGGTTACTAAGTCCTAAACTTACCCCCTTTATTTTATGTCTTTCCCCATCATTACGAATAATTGCACGATTTAGCTGCTTTAGACGAGAATGCTGCCGGAACCTATTTAGGTGATTGGTCAGGACCTAATACGGGTGATCTTTGAGGATATGGATCATGTTTGGCTTAGGACGATGTGGGAGGATGAGGATCTGCCCGTGCAGATATGATAGAGATTTTGATCTCATTGGCTTTGTTGAAGCTTAAGTCTAGGCTTTGATCTGTTGATCTTTTGTGAACAATGTTGTAGTATCTTATTTTGAAAATGTATCTATTTGACGGTCTGATGACCGATACATTTGGTGACTCTTTATAATATTATGGATGTAGTATTTTATCTCTGGTATCGTTGTGTGATGTTTCATTTACTATCTCTTGATCCCATAGTCTTGGTAAAGTCTTCCGCTGCAGTTTTCTTGTTACAACGAGGAAGTTGATTTCCCGGAGGTCGTGTCTTGGAGGGACATGGCTGGGATGACGCGTCGTGGAGTCAATTACTAGTTAATTGATATTCCCATTGTGCGGGGCGTCACAAAGGGGAGGAGGGTAGGCAGCAAAGGCCACCCCTCCTCCCCACCTGTGCGACACTCACAGAAACAGGGGCTAGGGTTTTTTGGGAGAGTAGAGAGTTTTTTGTTTTATTAAAAAAAATTATGGTCATTTTTATCTTTTTATTAGCGTTGGAGGATATTGTTAATTTTTTGATGGTTTAGGGGGATATTGTAGCAATTAAAAGTTTGAAAGACATTATCAATTGAGTGGTAATTTGAAGGGACATATGTGGACTTTTTTTTTTTTTTTATGCACACTGCAAATTTTGAACCATAAAGATGCCTATCTAAAAGGAATAAATCTCAATTATCTTGAAAAGAAGCATATCTTTTGGATAAAAAAAGTAGGAAGTATATTTGATTTGCAACCGATAAAATATTTGGCTCTAGGGACCATCTTATCATTTGTCCCCATGAATATATATTATAGAGATGAGAACTAGAATTGTGCTTTGGATGTGCCCTTGTTTTCTCACACCCCCCCAAATAACAAAATATTGCAATATTTGAGATGACTCAACAGTTTAGTATTAAAGTTAATGAGTAAAGTCTATTTAACCCACTTAAATTACCATCATCCTAATGAGAATCTACCTCACAAACTATCAATTGTGATAATTTATCTTCCAAATTACCAGAACAATGACAATGTACCCTCCCAATTTTAACAAAATTATCCATTACTAAAAGAAAAACAAAAATACTAAAATTTATTTTTTTTAAAAAAATTTTAAATGTATTTTGTCTCATTAAAAATTATAGAAGGATAATTTCGTCATTTTACTAGCATTTGAAGGTACATTGTCATTGTTTTAGTATGTTAGGGGGTAAATTATCGCAATTGATAGTTTGTGAGGTAAATTGTTATTGAGATAGTAATTTGAAGGGATTAAGTAAACTTTACCCAAAGTTATTTAAACCTAATTAAAATAAATTAGAAACTATAAAGGATTTGCGGCTAAGTATTAAAGTAGTGATACAATAAATAAATAATCATCGTAAGCCTACTCAATAGCCCCTACATAAAAATAATCAAAGAGCTATAACCCCGATAAGTGACAAGAATTCAATGGACCACTCCCACGGAGTCTCTTATAAAAAAAAAGGTACACATCTTCGGAAACACGTATCATAGTCTCGTCTCCCACTCTATTTATTCCGTATCTATTTTTCAAATAATATTTTATTTATTAACTTAAGCATCGAAATCTCTGTTAGGGCAATTTCTAGAAACTTTTTTTTCCTTAATTTACAAATAATTCGTCACCAGTGACTTTTGGCTAAAGTATTTACTAAAGAGTTTTGAGGTGTTGAGACTCTCCGCTGTATAGCACTTACACTTTCTCATTTTTTTAGTATAAAGTATGATAAATAAATGTTTGAAGTGTAGGCTTTTAATCTTTGTTAGGCGTAAGCAGAATGTTGATGGCATAATTAATAGATTAATCAGCTCATGTCACAATTTTCTTTTTTATAATGGGCAAAGAAGAAAACTGTGGACGTCATGAAACTTTATAGGGTTGAAGTTGCAAGTTGAACTAGGTGTCCTATTCTTTTAGTGCAGTCCATACAAGCATAAAATATATAATATTTATGAGTTATTTTTTAAATATTTGTTTTTTTGGGGTGAAGACCCTTCAAGCCACAAGCTAGTTCATTCTGCCCCTAGGCACGTGCATTGAAATTCTATGTTGTAACTTTGTGACACTTAATATGTCGGCCGTTACACACTTAAATTTGATTGTAATTGTAATGGCGGTGCTATGTAGGCTATCACATCAATTGTCAATAAAAAATATACACGTGTCCAAATCATCCAATCGGCTAGCTTATATAAGACATGCACCATATTGGATGTGCCACGTGAAAATCATGTTAGAATCATTTACACGATTTGATAAAAGGTGAAACCTCTGGAACTTCTCGAACAGTTTTTCCTATATATTAAGTAGAAGTAAGATATGTAAATGATTAAATAAAAAATAGTAAAATGTACAAATGACTTATGATAAGGTAAGAGGTTTTGGGTAGTTCGTCCACTTATCGAGGCGAATGGGTTTTATTGAGAATTTCTCCTAATTCAAACAATAAATTAATGGGGATTTGGATCTAGAACTAGACACATAGAGTCGGTGAAATCTTAAAATAAGACACATTCTAAAAGCTTAAGTTGACAAAAAGATTTGGATTTAATCATTTAAGTAATATTATAATATTTTTCCCTTACTTATGGAAGTATGGACCCAAACCTGAACGATTTAAATTAAAATAAGAGATAAGTGACGGAAACCATACTTTAATATCATGTCACAACAGGGTATCATGATTCTATATAATTTTGTTAAAAATTGTAGATTCTCAAATTACGTAATTTAGACTATTTTTAAGCATCGAAACGCTTGAAAAATGCTACCTAATGAAATTGTGGCATGTTATAAAGATAATTAAAAAGAATTTTCTTCCCAAAAGGCTTCATTTTCACTTTTGTATAGACACTTCTTCTCCATAAAATGAAAAGAACAATTTTTTACTCGAAGCTTTTTTACAGCAAGGAGCAAGGACATGAGAAAAATATACCCAATTTTCAATTGAAACATACCATAATTTTAGTAAGTAGTATTTTTCAAGCATTTTGATGTCTAAAAACGAACAAAGTAACTGACTATTTGTTTAAAATTATAAAAAAATCTTAATCCTAGGTGGGAATATCAGGATTTCAATGACGAGCCTGGCTGCTAAAAATGGCAAGTAAGTTAACTGGGTCTGACACATTATGTGAACCCTAGGAA
This sequence comes from Carpinus fangiana, assembly GCA_006937295.1. Lineage (NCBI taxonomy): Eukaryota > Viridiplantae > Streptophyta > Magnoliopsida > Fagales > Betulaceae > Carpinus > Carpinus fangiana. The sequence goes on from CM017321.1 coordinate 37,978,884, forward strand.
TTATTGCATTGAAAAGTCTCACCACCACTTATGGAACATGAATTACACATGTTGGCTGGAGATCACTGGAGTTGTCCAAAACTTTGTCACTATAGGATCCTGCCCAAGATTCTCATTTGTCTATTTCTGGCCAAGGACATGGAGCCACGTGAATTAAAGCTGTGTAGTCTAGTCATTTATTATAACATAAATATCATCTAGGTAGTTTAATTGGTTGAAAACACGTCTAATGAAACGAAAGTTACTAACTCAAATTTCATCATCTTTTCGAATAAACATATAAAAATAAAAAAAAAAGAACATACTTATCAATTCTAAGAATTTCTTTTCTTTTTATATAAGATTGCTCAATTAAGAGGGAGAAATCTCGGGCCAAATGCGTATTTTTAAATGAAATCACTCACCAGGTGAGGAGGTCATTTTAAAAAGCACACAATTTTAAAGATTGAAAACACTTAAAACGGGATTTTAAATGTACCGAGATTTTCATTAATAAAACGTTTTGAGACCGCTAAACCAAACTAAGCTTAGGATCCCTATCCTCTTTAACATTTGTCATTTACCAATGTTTCCGACCACGTATTGATATTGAGTGAAGATGGTTGAGACACGGGGGGTGCAAATGTTAAAAGGATCTTGTACGGACGTCAGGTCCATCGAAGACAAGATATGCTTTGTATTGTACCTCCTTGGCCTTGGAGCCATTTTTTTTTTTAAAAAAAAAGAAAGAAATGTTTTAATGTGATATTAAGTAATATATTTGTTTTGGGTATTTTAAATTATTTGTTAATATTTTTATTTTGAAAAAAAAAAAAAAAAAAAGTTTTTTACTTTGTGCTTTAGGTGACTTTATTCACAAGACATGATCTAGAAGAAAAAAAAATGTTAATAGTAATATCTCTTTAGAAAGATAACATAAGTACGCTCGCTTTTGTGGCGAATGGGCCGCCTCCTAATCGTTTTCGGGAAGCATTCCCATCCCCCGTTGGTTTCTTTTTGTTTAAGTAAAAAATAAAAAATAACAAATAATAATGCTGTAGAGTTCTAGTTCTTACAAGATAGCAACGGATAAGATAGATATTTATTTATATAAGAACATATAAGAACAGGAATATTGTTGGCATCTCCACCAGCATGACACAATGGATGACTTGGAAAACATCATCAGCAGTGTCAATTTGAGAATCATGACTTTGAGGTGAGAGGTTGAACACCAAATCTCCATCTAGAAATGGAATATAATCTTTTCTATTTGTATCTATCCAGATTTTGTTTTGTTGTATATAATTACGTACATGGTGTCATGTTACTTAAAATTTCAGATAACGTGACAAAATTTTCACCGTGCGCATCGTTAGATTTGTCAAATCAAATTAAGATCATTTTCAATGGTTTTCTAATTGAACCAAGAGCTTTACTTTAAATCCAATCTTCTGGATTTTAATTTGCCCTTCTCCACTATGAGTAGATATATATGTCAAATTTTCAATGACACTTTAAATCCAATCTTCTGGATTTTAATTTTCCCTTCTCCACTATGAGTAGATATATATGTCAAATTTTCAATGACATAAGTTGTAGAGCATCATGTGATGCTATGAAAACCTTGCCAGCCTAAATTTGTCGTCACTCAATAGAATCTTTGAAGTTATCCAAGTTGTGAAGACACTTGACACTGCTCTTGGCCAAGACGCACTTATATTCCAAGACAGATTTGGATGTTGGATGCTTTCAGTCTTCAGAGGCTCCAAAGAATCAAATTCTACTCGAAGATTCGTGGCCAAGAGTTAGAGCATGAATGCTCTTATAAGCCACCACGTTTCTATTGTTACGATCCTAAGTATTTCACGTGATTTAAACGTAATTAATTGTGTATGTATATAAATTATTTGACACATGGAAGGGTAAATTTTACCCGAAACTTGTATCATATAGTATTAGAATCACCCCACCAAGTCGAGTATGAGATTGAATGGATTATGACTTTGTAGTCAAGTCATGAAAGAGGCGGCTTATAAGCTAGATTAAAATGTATGAGTACTATATATTAAGTCATTGAATATTAATAGGTGAATGGAACTAGCAAGAGAGAAAGGACCATCATTGAGTTAATGTCGATAGAATAGACCGCCGTGAACGTTTGCTATTGAACGTGGTGGTATGGTACGATCCAAAGTGTACCAAATGGGTTAAGTGTAATCTAAACCATGTGTATATATACTCTTAGACACCCTCTTTTTGCAGGTCGATTTTCAAATAAGAGTTTTACTTGAAGCTTAGATCATGCATGTTCTTTACCAGATCTGCTAATATGGTGGCATGATCTTTACTTCCTGAACTTACCGACAAAGTTTTCGTTCAATTTCTTAAATTCGAACTATTAAATTGATATATGTCCTAATAATATGTGATTATCCATGTAGTTTTAATGTGACAGAAGTGGATACAGCAGCTCCAAGGAATATCTCCATCAAAAATTCATCTTCACTCAAGATTGATGAAATATTCTTAGCACAGAATCGGATTTTCCTTCTTTTCAAAAAAAAAAACGTGCTTCTGTACCTTTCAAGTTTGGAGGACATTTACATCTTTGAATATTCTGAGCAAAGAATGGGATTTTTTATTAATATTTCTTACAAATAATTTTTCTTCCCTTTTGATCATGACATGCTCCTAGTATTTGATTTCACATAAAGAAAAATTCCAAGTTAAATTTAACCCAAGTTAACTCGCGCCGCCTCAACACATACTCATTATTAAATTATCACTTATCTCATAAGTTTAAAATTAACAAAAATTCAAACTTAGAATATAATTCAAAAACTTAAATTAATAAGAAATGACGAATTTAATATCCTTAACGGTCAAACTCAAACTCAATATGATAGATAATAAATAATATTAAAAGAAATAATTTAATTATTTTCTTGGTAGGTGAGTGGGTGATTATGGCTTTGTCAAAAGTAGGCTGGGTCTACATGATTTAGAACATATTGTGTCCATGTAATTATGCCTAAGCTGAAACTTTCTTGTTGGTCTACTTTATCGTTTGTCCATCAATTGATATGATATTGAATTTTTCTCTCTATAAAATAATTATATTGGCTTAGCAACATAAAGTTTTAATTATAAATCGGGAAAACTTTACTTACTTCCCATGAACTTACGTATCTTTATAAACACCTCCTAATATTCAAAATCTCTCATTTTGGTGTATCAAACTTTGATTTCCTTCTACTTTCCTACTTAAGAGGTGTGAATATTAATTACTAAAATATCCTTATTTTTTTAAAAAAAAAACTCTTGATCAAAGGGGCAAATTTGGAATTTTAAATTTTTTTTATGGGTATAAAGGTCTTTTACTCATTTTACTGTTTAATTTAATTGTAATATTTAGCAGTAGAGGGTATTGAACGAAACAAAAGTTTAATACACTAAAATGAGAAACTTTGAATATTGAGAGGTGTTTACAAAAGATGCATAAATTTATGGGGTAAGTGAAGTTACCCCTTATAAATTAGTTGGTGATTATTGGATAATCCATTTTTAATTACTGGATGAATATTCACTCCCAAGAATCTGATTCTTCCAAGAAATCAAGCACTTGAAGAGGAATGTTTAAAGTGGAAGGTTTGATGTCTAAAAGTTTATAGTACATCACCAGCCTTTCCACATTCTTCCATTACATAGCAGAAGTGCTTCTTAGAATATGAATACGGTTCCAAAGAGTGTTGTTAGAGGTACTACGATTTTTAAGTGACATGTACTTTATCAAGCATTAAGATGTATTACGTTTATAAATTGACGTGACAGTCTACATGACACTTATTATGTTAACAAACTGATGTGACAGTCTACGTGATACTTATCATATTAATTATTAAAATGTGAATGTCATGTAACACTCATTTTCATAAAATGTTAACCGTTACCTGAGTTTGTGAAATTAGCAGTTAATATTGGATCAAACATTTGACCATCTTATTAGAAAATTAACTGGTATCCAGCGAGGGAAGCCGAAGTCTTTAATAGCATTCAAAATCATACCTCGTAAACATGTTTTAAGAGCCGTTCAAATAAGCAGAGCGACATTGTTAAGACAAGTGGATATAGTAGCTCCATTGGAATATGTTAAAACAAAAATTCCTCCTTACTCAAAATGCATATTCTCAAATGAAGAATAGGATTTTTGTTCCCCCCTTGCCTTCTCTACAAGATTCAGGAAGGGGCTCTTATTCCTCAGAAAGTTGGGGGGACATGCCAAAATATATCTGAGTATTCAATTACACACTTCAATCACCTTTTCCCTTTTCTTTCTTTCTTTTTGTTGTTATCTGGATCGTTTTCATGCACACTTCAATCACTAGAAATGGCCACTCTTTTAGGTTTTGGATTCTAATGCTTCTGTACAGGGTTTTTTTTTTTTTTTTTTTAAATAATATTTCTGACGATAGTAATTTTGAGTGTTTTGATTTTATTTGATTTTATTATTATTAATTTTTTTTTTTGAAAAGAGAAAACAAAAGTCGAACAAAGCCAAAGGTAACGCACCACAATATTCAAGTATCTGTCGGCGGTCGTCATCGGTGATTACCATATGCACCAGCACTTGTGTATGCAGCATGTGCGGCAATGAATTCGAAGCAAAAATTATTGCTATTACAATGTTAAAATGTTAATTAAATGATTAAATTTATTTATTTTTTTTGTCGGCTTAAGTTTTTAAAATAAATCATTGTTTTTAACAAGACCATGAGTTTGAACTATAAGTTCACAACGTGGCCTCACTTGTTAAGGAAGAATTTAACCAAAAAAGAAAAAAAAAAAAAGAGAAATATTAATTAAATAATTAAATTCACAATTTTCATCTATTTATTTCGATCTTGTAATTTTTTTTTTTTTTTTTTTGACATGTTCACACAATAGAAGGGAGATGGGGGATTCGAACTAATGACCTCTACTTCATGAGCCGTGGTCCATAGCCAATTGAACTACCCATTAAAGACTCCGATCTTGTAAACTCATTTGCTTTTATAGGGTAGGCATGTGATTTCTGAATCCAATGCAAAGTTTTGCAGAATCAAGCCTATAATTACTGAAGTGGTACACCGTGGCCGTCCGATTGAATTGAGTTGGCCCAAGCTTTTAGCCCAAAGCAAACAGATTGATCTTTATTTTTATTTATTTTATTCTTGTTTTCCTTTTACAAAATTGATATTCTCATAAAAATTCATTCGAGAAATAAAATCTCCATCAATGGTTTTGAATATAAAATTCAAATTTATAAACTATAAAATATGGTAAGAATCATACAAGTTTGGGAGAATAATAGAATTATTCCGATAGGAATTCTCTTATTACATCATACAACTGCAACCATTGAAATGGGATATGCATTGCCCTATCATGCAACAGATGCCACGTTTAATGGGTCTTATCTTACTCTTGTTGGTTCAAGTTTTCTCTCAATCGGCCGGGTCAGAGAAAATTTCCCCGATCTAATCTATTAAATTGACATATGTTCTTAAAACACGTGATTACTTCAAGAACATATGTCACATGTTCTTTTAATTCTCTAAAGACAGAGGTTAGTTTAAGAAAAAACTTTGTCTAATCAATTACTTATTCTAACAGTTTAAGCTAATAGAAAATAGTGAATATATCTAATCATGTAATTAATACTATAACAAGAGAAGCTCGCATATGGAATATTTAATTGAATTCAAAATCTTTATTTTGATTCCATGTTAAATTATTATTTATCCCAAAAGCTGGGGATGATAGAAAAATGTGAATTTAATCATTTATTTAATTAATACTTTAACGAGCCAAATGATTGAACTTCTACAAACTTCCAAGCAGGGTAGAGGCTTCCTCTTGCAAAACCTTCCAAGCTGAAGTGATATGCCTCTCCTCTGTCAATGGAGCTCCTACAGCAAAACGTAGTATGTATTTGCCTGAAAGAACCTGCATCATATGGTCACAAGCAAGGAACTTAACTCATGCACTGACAATCATTACATGGAAGAAAATAAGTAGAAAGTAGAAAACAAACCAATCAATATGAACATCAAAGGAAGAAAAATCAGCTTACTGTGTGAGAAATGAAAATTTTCCCGGTTGAGTTTACGGCATCTAATAGGTCATGGTTCAGTTTATTACCATGATCTTCGTTGTTTTGAGACGGCAGAAGGTGGAAACAAACTAATGAAAATACCCGAGGGGTAACAACCTGCACACATGAATTTGGTTGACAAATTCATAACAGTGTATGCAGAAATCACACAAGATCTATGATAGACATAAAACTACATACAATGACATTGAACTTCTAATGAGGAAAATATAACCGAACTCTGCGCCTATAATAATCCGATTGGCTGTTAATAATCTGGAGTAAAAGGATTTGAACCATTGCATGCCAGTACCAAAAACCGAAGCCTTATCACTTGGCTATACTCCATATGGCCATGTTTTGGACGTTAGAACGGGGAGAGGGGGGAAGGGAGAAACAAGGCTCGAAGAACGAGCCAAGCTGTGCGAGTAAGCGGGGATATTGCAAGTAAGCAGCAAGGTTCTTATTGTCACAAAAAACCTCCCAGCGTGCTTATTATGGATCCTATGCAAAAAGATAATCCATCCACCCCACAGTAGATGAAAGTTACACAGCACATATTTTCATGAACAAAGACTTCTTAAAATGCTCTTAAATTGTTTAAGAAATGTGGGATTAAATTTGAAAAGGCGTACGTTCAATGAAAAATTAAATGGATAAATCTTTTTATATTTGAATCTATTTTGGGACAATTGAAAAAGGAAATCACATGATTTATGATGGGATGGATGGAGTGTAATATCAAATCCAACAAATAAGTTCATAAAGACTTCCATTACCTCAAATCTTGGGTCTTGAGCAACAAGCCCTTCAAAATGTTTTGCCAAGTTGATGTGGTTTCTTATGTAGCATTGCAGGTTTTCTATACCGTATAGTCGCAACACCATCCACAGCTTCAATGATCTGGGAGCCAGGATATAGAACAGTAAATATAAATATAACATGCGTGCGCATGAGTGTGTTTAAATTATGAACTCCGAGAAAGAGTTTGGACTAAAACTTAGAGGCCAAATGACGTTTGTCCTGGACTACTGCAATAATGATGAGTTAAAGGGCAGTTAAATAAGAGATTCCTTTCAATTTTATTTTAAGCATATAATAAATGGAAAAATATGTTGCGCAGAAAATTGGATAAAAATTTCGGTAAAAACATTTTGTAGACTTTTTTTTCCCTTTTAGTTCTTCAATGTATTAAAATCATTCAAGAGTAGTGAAACAAAGAAATAAACAGTTGACCATCCATCACTAATTAAATTATGCAAAGGTTAGATTATTAAAAAGAAATATAGAAATAGTGCCTAACCAAAAAATAGAAAATAAAAAATGGTTAAAGAGTTTCCTATAATACCTTTTATGCTATAAATAGGGTAGAGTACGCAAAAAACTTTTATTTCTCCCATTCTCAACCTTTCCATAAGAGGCCATTGCTAAGTGTTGTTCCCACCAAAGCAGGGTAACAAGACTAACCTCTTAAATAATTGTTAAGATGAATAGCACATCAAGCAAAACAGAAGTGGCTTTTCTGAGGCAAAATGTTCAAAGGCACACCTAAATCGACGTCCAAGAGGAATTTGCCAATCTTTGTAATCCACAACCATGTTTGCTTGAGAGGCCTGGAATATCAATTTGCAATATCAAATATATAAGTTATATACTCACGATACTGAAACATTACAGTAACATTTAATCTCAAACACTGGCAATCCACCATCTAAAAGTGGCAATTGCTTACTCGAAGACCATATTCATTCAAAAACTAAAAAATGTGGTCTTCTTTCTGTTCACAAGAGTTGCACAAGAAAATATCAAGACCATGTAAGAAAAAACTTACTTTATTCTTCAGAAACTCTGGATTTGTAGACAGGGACTGAACCAAGGCATTTCTATCCTGTTGTCATGAAATTGAAACAAATAATCTATCATTATATATGAGAAAATATCAGATCAAAAAGAAGAAAAAAATAATAATTAAATTTGATAGCATATGGCATCTTTATAACAAAATTCATGAGACTAACACCATCTAGTTAGCAAAAGAGTTTAAAACCATTAGTTGGCCAACTATAAATCAGCCAAAATATATTATGATAGGATTGTCCTAGTAACTAGGAGGTAAATCATTGTAAATCGATAGAGCACTTTTTATTATAGTCATGTTGAATTACCATATTATTAAAACAAATGTTATGCTATATCTTATGACCTTTTTTTTGGGAAAGGTAATTGGTTTGAGTGACAATACTATGGCTATAGTGAACAGCACAGATGACTTATAAAGTCTTCCAGCGATCTCACAAGGTAGTTGTACAGAGTTCTTTCTACAAAAACCCGTAAGAGAAAGATGAAACATTTTACCCTAAAAAGGACTCTGGTAGCTGGCCAATAGAGAAGAACTACACAAATACCTTTCATGTATAGAGAATGCATATGTACATAGCACAAAATAATTGGCTTCTGATCTTACTGCAAGGACGTATTGGTGATCCATATCTATATATGTCATTTTTCCTTTTCCATCTTTGTTTCACACTGGTATATTAAAACTCAAGCCACTTTCAATGCAGAAACCAACATAAAACACAACACGAATCCATGCCATCTCTTCAAAGAAGGGAGCAGAAACCACTCAACTGTGTCTGGGTTTTAGCATGCAAACATGTGTGTGAGAGAGAGAGAGAGAGAGCAAAATATTCAGGATATATCACTCAAAAACTACAGAAGCAATTTACCAAATGCAAATGTACATTCATGAAATACATTCACATATACATATAGAGATAGCATAATGAACACAATACAGAAATGAAGTATGGACTTCAGCTTTTAATGGAAACATGCGGACAAATATATGATGGCATACCTTAACCCAAAGTGCAGAACAATCAAAATTTGTTAGAAACCATTTATGTGCGTTCATATTAAAGGAGTCAGCTTCTTCAACACCATCAATATGGTGACGGTACTCTGGACATATACAGGCACTTCCAGCATAAGCAGCATCCACGTGAAACCACATTCCATTACTCTGTGTCAAGAGGACATGCATTTAAAGCATTGTTAGATTGTCTAAATCTTCAATGTGTGTTAAATACATTTGCCATAAAATAAAGCATAACTAAGAGAGAATTTTCCTCCCCTTCCTTTTCTTAAAAGGATAAAATGTTGGTGTATATATAAACAAGACAAAAAGTATTTGTCTAGTTCTAAATACTTTTAAATGATGCAATTATGACAAACCATTTCTAACTCTACTAATTTTAGGAAAACTTGATCAATTCTAGAGCATAAGAGGATGAAAACAAGCTTGCTATGCATGCTGTCATCAAAAGACAAATCATATACTTTTCAGTGGTTCGTCATTTGCACATAGATAGTTCTCCCTTTAAATCTAGTCCATGCCAAAATATCAGCATAGTCCATGAATTACACAATTGAGCCGTGCATTCTTATTTCCATATCCTGGTAATTATCTGTAGCAGCAAGGTAACTTGAATGTTTTAAGTCTTAAAAAAAATGAACTAGTCAACAGCTGCAATGTTTGAAATAACTTCAACACTCAGTCCTACTTCAGATGCACATTGCAATTCTAACAAATGGTTCAAACCAACTTAGCAAATCAATAAACCCACAGTGGGTCAGTGGCTCTAAACCCCTACAGCTATCCATTAAATGTTCCAGTATGTGAATCTAAAAATATGATTTTCATAATATAACAAGTTACAATGCTTTAACTAAGCTTTTGTACCTCATGAAAACCAAATCTGGAACTGATTATTCCTAAATAATATCCAGATTAAGTTATGTTATAATGTTAATCACTGTAAAAATTGAGACTAATAGTAACTGGTACCAAAAAAATCATCCTCCATTTGGAATTTGCATCACTTTACTTGGCCATGATAGCTTTCCATCTACAAAGTAAACCACAAGTGGCTTAAATGACCTAATAGGTAAATCATGTACTAGGCATTTGAAGAGTCTGTCGACAATTTTTTGATTCGTTGCCATTTTGAAAAATCTTCTTGTTAGACATCAGTTTGGGTCCAGAAAGGAAGTTGATGTGGAAGGTGTCCCTCTGTACGTCTTTATGAAGGCTTTGGAATTTAAGGAGCACCCAAAGCAGATTCATTAATAGGTGTCCTTGAAGATCTTCAACAAAGCACTGGAAGACAAGGAATATCAAGTTTCTGACTACATTTCTTGGCCTATTTTTAAGGTATTTCTATGTGATTTTTTCATATAATCATTTTTGTCAATTAGACTGGTAGCTTTGTAGTTAGGCTTAGTCTTGGAGTTGTCATCTCATGTCCCCTCCCTTTCGCTTTTGTAAATAACTTTATTTATGGAAGAGGGTAACAACTCAAATTATCACAATAGGACTATATAAGAAACTGATATAATGAGCAAAGCATCTCTCTTAGTTGGTTGTCTCATCAGGGCAGTTAAATGTGTTACCTTAGCAGTCTTTCCAAGAAAAAGTAAAGGATCAACAGCCGTTGATGAAGTAGTACCAACCTGGAAGTATAAATGCAAACCTTCTTTAGTTAATTGAAGTAAAAAAAAAAAAAAAAAAAAAAGGATTAACGCAATAACACTCATCCTGACCATAAGAAGATTTATTAGCAAACAGAAAAATAAGAACCATATTTTCAGTGGTAAATAGAATTTACCATGTTAATAATGAGTTGGCAACTACACCATGCTGCCATAATAACATCGTTATTATTTACTTTACTATTTATTATATTGTTATTGTTGGTATAGTTATTATTATTATCATTACAGATATTTAATATTCAAGTGAACAAATTATTCCACTTGCATAAGAAATTTTCAAAAACAGAGAAAACAAATGGATATAGAAAAAGATTCCAAGGATACAGTGTTCCTCATATCCACAGAAAATAACATGAACAACAGTTCTTTTCTTGAATACAGGTGGTAAATTATTTCCTAGTCTGAAAGGATAAAAATAATAAAAATAAAAAGCCTATCAAAGAATATGTTAGCCTCCAACCAACATATGTAGATGTGTTGAGTAGCAGATCATTACTCAATTTAAGTACTAGATCATATAACTTCTATAAGTCAACCAATCATCATGACAATAACTCTTTTCTTTTCTTTTATGTCCAAACCTCTAAAAAGTTGTCTAAGCTAACACATAACCTAATATTAGTATGCAACTGAAATTTGTGACAAAAATGAAGTCATGGATATTGTCAGAAGAAATCATGTAAATTATTATATCACTGGCAGCTTAGATCTGAACAAGAATAAAGGAAACAGTTCTTAATGGAATAATGATTCAAATCATGTTGATGGCACCAAAAGGAGAGAGGGTGCTCAAAAGGTGATGTTAAGAAAACATAAGAGTATTCTTAACAATGAGCAACTCAAGCAGAGCATCGAAAGAAAAAAAAAATGATGATAAGAACAGCAGGAAACAAACTAACACCAAAAGTCTTCTGTTTCTTACAGTAGCACATAAGAAAAAGGGGATTAAACCATTGGAAACGTCATGTGCAATCGCTTCACGGAGTACATCAGGTGAGAGGGCATAGTTAATAGAAGAATCTGTTTTCAGAAACCTGCAATTTTCTGGGTGGATTCCTCCTATCTGTCATTAAACAATAAGCCTTATAATCATAAAATAATGAATGGCATTGTTAAAATCAACATAAATTCAAAATCCTAACCAAGCAACATAAGAGAAAATTATTAATATAGAACACACCCATCATAGTTGCAACTCAAAAGTTATGTCTTTTCACAATGTCTTAAGGCTTATGCCTCAAGCACCTGTGGCAAACGACGATATAGGACAACATTGTCTTGATTTCCGCCATGTGCTTAAGGCAATCATACAGCATAAAGAGCACTTTAATTTGCCAAATAAACACACCATAGAAAGTTGTCCTTCTGTTGATAATATTATCAAGAAACTTTTCTCTACCATTCTTTTATTTCCTTTTGGTCTGACTATCTATAATTATTCAGTCACAAAACAAGTACAATTTTCTTTCATATCTATTCTACTGTATTTTTCTGACTCAGGAGAAGATGGAGAGGTTGGGAGCACATTCAGAAAGAAGGGGCTCTGCTCAGCAGTGAACAAGCAATTAAGCACTGATACACAGGGAGGATCCAAAGTGATGAGACAACAGAATTTGGCAGCAGAACCTGGGGGTGGGATACTTAGTCCAAAGAGATGAAACAACAGAATTTGGCAGCAAAACCTGGGGGTGGGAGAGAGAGAAAGTGAGGGGGGACAATATTTGTTGCCATGTGTCTATTGTTAAATGCCTTGACATACTAGCTACCGCCATCTATTTTGTTAGTATTGGCACCAAGTATCTGAAGAGCTTAAAGAAAATTGTACGATAATGAAAAGAGGAGAAAGCATGTGTTCTGTGGATGCACAAGGGGTTAGCTAAACTACCCCTCTCAGCCAAAAAGAAAAAGGACAAAAGGAAAGTGGAGGGACAGCTGATGAAGATGCATGATCTTTATATAAATGAATTATGCGTAGTAATGGATGCATCCATTACATGTCATACAACATAAACATGGTTCTATACCATCCTACAAATTTTATTCATTATGTTTATGTACAGATCATACCATATGAATTCATGAATCATGCAAGCGTCAGGAAGCATCATCTGAATCTGCAAAAAGAAGTTCAAAGATAATGGATCCTTTAGATACTTCTGCACATTTATAAAGCTACCTGGCAGGCTTTTTGTAGTGCAGAATGTGTTTGATCAGATGCATAAACCACAAGCTTCTCAAGGGCCTTTTTGCCAACCCTCCGTAAAATCCTGTCACGAGCAGCCAATAGCACAACTAAAACGGCTTCACTTGCTGTGCCCTGTATAACTCCACCACCTTCCCCTACAACAAGATTCACAATATTGTTTTATACACTTGGAACAATCCAATTTCATAAAATCAAAGACCCTTGAACGCCTAAGTTTGAGGATTACTTTAAACTTCCAAAGGCAGTCTAAATTCAATGTTAAAATAGAGCTAACCTCAATCCAACCCATTAAAATATTAGTCTAGCATATCTCTTCTCATTGACGTAAAAACATATCTTGACATCTAATCGCTAAAAAAAGAAAATAAAAGAAAAAAGTCATATATTCTGCAAAGTCAAATATCCTTTCATTTGGTTTATTCACTTAAGCTTGGTGTATATTCCTAATTCTGAGATTTGTCTTCTACCGAAGCATTCAATTACCCGGGTTGCTCAGATGACCAATATAGTAGTACCCTTTCAGCAATCTTCATAATTCTAGTTTTGATAAAACACACTATTTTTCTCCACTCCAATCCTTCCAACTATTCAATCTATAATGCATTTTTTTCCAAAGGAAATAAATTTCAAGTTCTCTGTCAATATTGGGAGACCTCACTGTTTCCTATTTGTCTATATCAAGCAAAATAGATACAAAACTCTGACTTGAGAAATCAAGAAGAAGAAGAAGCGGGTACCGGCTGAAAGGAAATCATCCGGCAGTTTAAGCAATTTAGCAAGCCAATCCAGAACAGTCATTTCAAGCTCTGTTGCTGCAGGAGAAGTTATCCAACTGAAACCCACAATGTTAAGACCAGCACTGAGCATTTCTCCTAAGAATCCAGCGATGCTGCTATTAGAGGGATAATAGCCAAAAAAGTTTGGGCTTTGCCAATGGGTTACCCCAGGTAATATCTTTGCCCGAACATCTACAATCACAGACAAGATTTTTCCATGGAAAATGTTTTTATCAAATTGAAGGGGTTGGGGGTTACAATTAGACAATTTAACAAGACCTATATTGTATTCAACCCAACAAATAAGAATAATAAGCGACATACATATCATGCTAGAAGTTTCTTTTAAAATTGCTTTCCTATTAATCATGAAGTAACTAAAAAGAAAAGGTACTTGAGAAACTTCACCATTAAATATATCTTCCAATGACTCAGGGTGATTAGGTGCAGAATCTGGTAAGATTCCTCGAAGATAACCAGGCTGCATAGAAAGATCACATTCTTAACACCAAAGGAAGAAGTTCTATTAAATAGACCACAAAATATAAAAGACTAAAGAGTAAAAGAGACCAAGCATTCACATCTTTAAACTGTGGTTCAAAATTGAGCTAATACAACTGAAACACAAATTCCTCCCATAAATAAAATTTTAATGAATTGTCACACCTATTCATTAGTATTGTTATTATTGTCAAGTTACACATACACCCATTTGGCCTTGAACTCACAACCTTCACCCCACCCCCCAAAAAATTCTTGAAGGAATAGGAGGTTCCATTTGAATAACAGTTCATTGGCAGCTCAACTCCCTTCCCATACAACTAGACCAACGTGGCAGTGTCTAGCCCTAGGATTTTTTTTCTTTTTTAATAAAGACTGATCCTATGGCTTATAAGCAGTGCCACATCCGCCCGGTTATATGGGAGTCGGATGAGAGTTGAATATATAGCATTATTCTTTTCAATACTCACACGCAGAGAAAGAGAGATATTATGCCTTTCAAAGACGTGGGTCTTCCACATTGAAATCACTGATTATAATAAATTCATACCCTTATGTACGTAAAGAAAGAATCACAGAGAGAGAGAGAGAGAGAGAGAGAGACTGTAAAGACCTCAACTTGGCTGAGAACTGGAAAATTCTCAATACTTTTGTAGTAATCAGCAATAAAATCCACCATCTTATGTGCATGCTCTCTGAGTTGCTCAGCATCCATAGGCCTCAACCCACCATCCCTATTATCATCCCACATTGCAAAAAGCAATACCCATGAACGAAAATGACCAGATAAACATACTCAAACAAAGAAACCAACATCACAAAATAAAATCTTTAAACGAAAAGAAAGTAGACCAACAAACATAACCCAGAAACACTAGAAACACCTGTTGACTTACATTGTATTTGGATTTTGGTGAGTAAACGCTCAGAGTTTTGGCAGACAAGTGTTCAGACCCCTCTACAGTTGGTAACTGAAGGGGAGGGGGAGGAGGAGGAGATAGGCAGATGTGTGGACGTGGACCACTCCCAAACGACAAATCCGCAGGCGGGAGTCGGCCACGCCATGCCGTCTAATTTTGGTATTAAATAGTTTGTTTATATATATCTTATCAGCAACACAACTTGTGTTTTTTTTTTTTTTGACATGAGCAACAGAGCAACATAACGTGTTAGGTGTCTTATATGTTACATTAATATTATATTAAAATATTTTCCAATAAAAAAAATATATTAAAATACGTCCCAAAATGTAGCTCAATCGAGTAATGCTACAAGTTTTTCATGTGTTCATCTTAAATCTATCAAAGAATGATGTGACTATTAAAATTACCATTAAGCTTGTAATGAATCATTATTGAATTTTGATTAAATATTAATTTTAATAGTCACATCATTTTTAGATGGACTTAAGATAAACACAAAATGAACTTTTAGAATTACTCAGCTCAATCGGCTGAGATTACGCCTAATAAAGCGAAGGTCACTAGTTCGAATTTTCTTCCTCTTTTTGTGCGAACATATTAAAAAAATATATATTATATAAAAATACTTGTCAATATATATAAGATTATTATAAAATAAAAATAAACAAATCATGACATGATACTTTGTGTAGAGATTAGGGGTGTCAAAAAAAACCGGGGAATCAGAACTGGAACCCAAAAACTGGGAAATCAGGGTCCCGGTTCCGGTTCCGATTCCGGTTTAGAAAAACCAAAAACCAAGTACCCCGGTTTCGGTACCCGGTTTTTACCGGGTTACCGGAAACCGGGTTAAATATATATTTTTTATTTTTTTTTAGTTAGGGCATTACATTTTAGTTTTTTTGTTTGTTTACATACTTTTTTTACTTTTTATTGTTTTAAAGTTTTCTTTATGTACCTAATTTAAAATAATTTTTAGGGTATTTTAAAAAATTGAATTTTTATTTCTAAGTCCCATATAGGCAAAAATATTGATTTTTTTAGGATTTTTGGGCTTTTTTAGGTTTATTTTTTTAATTATTTGGAACAATTACAGCAAAGCCCCTTTAATTTGGACAAAAATACTAACAGATTTTTTAAAAAATAACCAACTTATGAAAAAAAAAATGGGCTTATTTTAGGCCCAACACCTAAAATAAGCCCAAAAAGTAATTTTTTTAAAAAACCGGTTACCGGACCGAGTACAACAGGAATCGGCCTATAACCGGGANAACACCTAAATAAGCCAAAAAGGTAATTTTTTTAAAAAAACCGATTACCGAACCGGGTACAATGGGAACCGGCCGGTAACTAGGACCCCGGTTTTTACCAGGGTCTCGGTTCCGATTTTCCAAAACAAGGAACCGGGGTACCCCGTTTTTGGCCAAAAACTGAAAAACCGGACCGAGTTGACACCCTTAGTAGAGATTATCATATTTCACTTGTGGAATCAATTAAGTCATATAAAATCCTACTTATTATTCTAAAATTATTATTATGTGGTAGAGTACTTTAAAATTTTATTACATTTTAACGTTAGAAACCAGCTCTTGATTTTTTTTTTTTTTTTTTTTTTTTAACAAAGACTAATTGAAATTATCACATTAGTACGGAATGTTGGTCGCCTGGTCAGATAAAAGTATGGTTTCTAACCTTGTTCATGCAATGAGTACATAAGCTTAACCAGAAGCAAATCTCCTAAATTCATGAGGGTAGAAATTGGTTGCAATGTCCTGCGTTGTAACGCCTCCAAAATTAGCCTCGGCTAATCCGGTGAAGTCAATGGCAATTCACCCTTTTAAGCCAACTTGTGGCCAAACGAGAAATCACCCTTATAAAACTGTCAAAATAAATGCAAAGGAAGGTGAATAAATCTGAGTCACTATAATTCATCAAGAAAGAACATAGAGCTACTAAACAATAAAGACAAACTTGTAATTATAAGTAAAGCCTAACCAGTCTAGCAATAGCATCTCTTGCCACATCCATAGCAATGAACCAGGTTACCTAGAGATTTATAATTGCGTAAGTCTAACGACTTAGTAAGTAAACCCTACAATTTAGGTATGACATGAGCCCAATTAATGAAAGTAAACGTGCAATTTGAGTATAGCCAAAAAGAGGGCATTACCTCTGTTAATACACCATTTAATAGGTTTTAGGGTTTTCAGAACTTATGGTGTAGAACCGGTGATAATTACCTAATGGTTTTAATACAGAAAAAGGCTAATGCATTATAGGTCATAACTCCCATACATGGTCTACTCGAAATATTACTCATTCTTAGTAGGGTTGGCGCTGTCTCAAGGGACATATAGTACAATGCCAATGCATCAGCCATTGCACAACATACCGTACGTAACATTAGTGGTACGATCGAGTCTGACCTCGAGTGGCCCACACTAACTAATGATGTTCGTCCTATAGTAACCAAACCATTGGGAATGGTTGCATCATGGTCATGAAACCAATGGATCCAAAGCCCTCATATAGCACACACATTTGACCATAATACGCAATCTATATAGTAAGCTTATGGTCATTCATACCGCACGTACCTGCGTACCATGTCTTACGATATATCTTAACAGTTAATTAAAAGCACAGTTACCAAGTAATTATAGAAAGTAGGCATGCTCATATCATACTCGTGGTCAATCAACTGACATATCCCACGTTTTACGTAAAAATGGTGTTAAGTGTTTACTTACCTCGCGCACTCTAGCGAATCATCCGACCAAGCTAGTTCCTGTTATAACGGATACAAGACACCGTTATTCTAAGCCTTACGAAACCTAGAAACATGGCTAAGCCTAAGCATACACGTGTGAAACTAAAAAACCAGTGCTCTGCCTACTGACCATACATCCGACCTCGATGGCGTACGTCCGCTCAGTGTGTTAAAAACACTGTTTTAAGATTCGAATAGTGCATGTCTCTAATGGCATTATAGACCTCTAAGCCTTTTCTAAGCTAGCAAAACAGCACATGTAACAAAGAAATCACAGCACAACGAGACTTTGAGAAAATCATTTGAAAACATCATTTTGTTTAAAGAATGTTTAATGAACACTTGGAAAACCTTATCAAGGCAGAAATACAAGATAAAACAGTGCTAAACACAAAGAGAACAAAGCTTACCCCGAAGCTAAGCACTGACATGGTCTCCCATCCTTAGAAACTCCTCCTCGAAGCTTACTCTCACCAATTCCTCACTCAAAATTCAAGGGAAGGATTTTGGCAGCCTAGGGGCATACCAGGGGATGAGAATGGGCATGAGAAATAGGAGGTGGGACGAGTTATTTATAGGGAAAGTTCGCCACTAACTCTTTGACAGAGCAGCGGACGTCCAGCAACCCTAGCATACGTCCGGTGGTCTTTGCACAATGGTCTAAAAGGTGTCTCGTACATCCAGGTATTACCTAAAGGGTATCCCAAAAAGTAGCGTACGTCCGGTGGTTTCACGTACGTCCGTTGTACTATTTGCATAGCGTACGTCCGGTGGTCCCCCCTGTACTTCTGCACTATAAACAGCAGCGTACGTCCGCCTCTTGAGGGTTAGTGTTTGGCTTCTATCTTCTAAAGGTTCAGAGCGTGATTAGGTTAACGCTAAGGGTTTTGGGTCTCATTAAAACACCATTATTTGAAAACCTTTGTTGATTACTCTTATGGAAAAGATTTTTGTTTAATAAAAAGGTGTTTTTTATCGGAGTATTACATGCGTAGATTAGGATTGACATCCATAACAATTATTTGCTCAAATTTTTGTATTGCTAGCAATTCTAACAAGTAATGTGAGAGAACCTATATGATACTCACCCGTCAAATCAATTAGTGCATGAGCAAGACTAATATGAATTTTATCATATTAACTTATCATTTGTAAGGGTGTAAATGAGCCGACACATTCGACAGTTCGCTCAATACCCGCTTGACTAAGCTTGACCCGAGATCGAGATCGACATTGTACAAGCTCACTCGTTACTGTTGAAACTCGCTCGATTAGCTAGCGACACATACCCAGCTCGCTCGATTAAGCTCGACGGGGGCTTGTGAGTTCGACTCGTTTAAGTCGAGCTCATCAAGCTCACCCGAGCTCATTTAGGGATCGTGAGCTCGACTTGTTTAACTCAACAATCACCCAGCTAGCCCGACTCGTTTAAGGCTCGCAAGCTCAACTCGTATTTATCATCCGATCCGATCCGACCCGACCTGACATGCACGACAATGTAACTAAAAAACAAATTAACCATGTTATTAATCAATAATAATCATAGGTTCAATGTGTATACAATTAACTAATTAAGATCTAAGGGTATAGTATAACTAACATTATATGAACTATGTTATTATTTATAGTTTAATGTCCAATGTCCAATGCCCAATTCAAAAATAATAACAATAATCATAGGTTCAATGTGTGTACAATTAACTAATTAAAATCTAAGGGTATAGTATAACTAACATTATATGGACTATGTTATTATTTATAGGTTTAATGTCCATTGTCCAATTCAAAAATCTATTTAAAAACATTAAATTATATGGTACTAATTTTTAAAAAAATTGTATTAAATAGTATCTACATTTTTAACTTCTAAGAGCATTCCCAGAATTCCAATGGAGGAGCCAAATTTTTATGCAAAATAACTCTTCAAAACTCATTTTATCTACTTTAGCAAATGAATTTTTAAATACTTCTTACATCCGATTAGTTATATTTTTATCTATATCATTTAAATATATTTTTTAATTTTTTTATAAGGTTTTTATTTTTTCTAAATATCTTATTTTTCAACTTTTGGGAAAAATATGGAGAGAGAAATAGTAGAAGAAAATTTTGGAAAAAGAGAAATAGTAGGAGAAAATTTTGGGACAAGAGAAAATAGGTGAGAGAAAATGAAATGGCTCATTCAAAAGAGAGAAACAATAAAAAAATAAAATAGCTCCTTCAAAAGTACCACTACATGTAAGAGTGTCAACCTGGTCCCGATTCTCGATTATTGGCCAAACCCGGGAACCAGAACCGGGATACCCAGGTTCCTAATTTTGGGAAACCGGAACTGGGTAACCGGGACCCGATTAACCAGCCGGTTGCGATTGTACCCGGTTATCTAAATTGAGTAACCGGTTTTTCTAACAAAATTGTATTTTGGGACGGTTGAAACCAATCCCCAACCAGACTTTTAAAATTGCAATACAAAACAAACAACCTTTGGATATCCATGTCTTAAATATGTTTCCTTTTACTTGTAATTTATCTTTTCTTTTCCTTTTTCCTAAGATTATATATATGAATTAATCTATCTAAATTCTTTGATGACAAGGGCGTGCATTCATTCTCAACAAAAAACACACCTACCATCATTTGTTTTTCATTGTAACAAAAATTCATAACTGCTAGAAGATACCTAGAGATTTCCCAGTATAGAATATTAGAATTCAAATGAAATTAATTCTCATTGGTATCCAACTAAAACCAAAAATTTACTTTGATTTACAAGTTTGTCCATCTCTCCCTCTCTATCTCTTCAAGCAGAAAAAGTGAAATTAAAATGAGAAATTGAGAAAGTTTGAAATTGAAAGAGGCAGAATGTAATGTAAAATGAGAAAGAAAGAGACGGCTAAACCTAAACAAAAAAAATATTAATATATATTATTATTTTTTAATAAGTAATAACATATATTATATTATTATATACTATTAAATATAACTGGTACCCCGGTTACCCAGTTATAACCGGGTACCAAAAACCGGAACCGGTTCCCCGGTTTACCGATTTTCGGTTCCGGTTCCGGTTTCTCAGTATTTTTTGACACCCTTAGCTACATGTTGCTTTTTTTTTTAGCTCATTCAATAAAATATCTATTTTACCCTCTCTTTTTTTTTTTGCTTTTCCAATGCAAGAGGTATTTACAAATTTAATGAGTCATTTTAGATAAAAGTGTCATTTAGCTCCTCCATTGAGAATGCTCTNTTTACCCTCTCTTTTTTTTTTTTGCTTTTCCAATGCAAGGGGTATTTACAAATTTAATGAGTCATTTTAGATAAAAGTGTCATTTAGCTCCTCTATTGAGAATGCTCTAAGTAGTGTTTAAATAATTAAATTTGTTAACTAATGTCTAATGGTATTGCAAAATAAATACCAATAAATAATAATGTTATAATTCCTATAAACTAAAAGTCTAAAACAACCAATTGACCAAACAGGCAAACACACATTTTTCAGAAGAAAAAAAAAAATCGTTACACACATTTAGAGTTTTTTTATGGTACTATTAAGTAACAACTTGTTTATTGAAATAAATGGTTGTGGTTGAATTGATTAAAATGTTATTAAAGATCAACGATATAGATCATTTATAGGAAAACAAAGAGGTGAGCTCATCTATAATTGCGCACACGTTATAATTATTATTTTTTTAATTTTGAAAAAAAATCGAACGTTTAACTAGATTGATTGTAGCCATCTGATTAATTTTCATTAATCCGTAGCTGTTCGATCGTAGATGCAAACCACTCCCACAAGGATATTTATCCAGTACTCCACATCAAACTATAAGCGTATTAATGCACGGTCTCAACTTGAATAAAATTAATAAGATCAAAATCAATGGTTAAAAAAAAAAATTCATGTGAAGAAAGGAAACCGGATTTAGTGAGTGGTCGTACCAAAAATAGTACTCGCCAATTACACGAATCGTTTGCAATAAAGTGGTTGTGCAAGTGCGAGTGTCGAACCCACAAAAAATCGTATTTGTGATAATTAATTCTTATGCCTAAACTAACCCTATCTTAACCTAGTTCCAAAAACCNGATTAAAATGTTATTAAAGATCAACGATATAGATCATTTATAGGAAAACAGAGAGGTGAGCTTATCTATAATTGCGCACACGTTATAATTATTATTATTTTTTAATTTTGAAAAAAAATCGAACGTTTAACTAGATTGATTGTAGCCATCTGATTAATTTTCATTAATCCGTAGCCGTTCGATCGTAGATGCAAACCACTCCCACAAGGATATTTATCCAGTACTCCACATCAAACTATAAGCGTATTAATGCACGGTCTCAACTTGAATAAAATTAATAAGATCAAAATCAATGGTTAAAAAAAAAAATTCATGTGAAGAAAGGAAACCGGATTTAGTGAGTGGTCGTACCAAAAATAGTACTCGCCAATTACACGAATCGTTTGCAATAAAGTGGTTGTGCAAGTGCGAGTGTCGAACCCACAAAAAATCGTATTTGTGATAATTAATTCTTATGCCTAAACTAACCCTATCTTAACCTAGTTCCAAAAACCAAACAAGTGGTGTGCATAAAATAAAACCTAATTAAAATGCAATAAAATAAATAAATAAAAATCCTAAGGTCTAGATTCCACCTTACCACAATTAAAAACACAGTTAATTAAACATTCGTCTATCGATTAAAAGCGATGCATGTTCTAGTGTCATGCTAGTTCATGCACCCTTATGCCCTACGCATGTCCTATCGTGCCTATTGAAATAATCAAAACGTCCGCCCATTTGACAAAAGACAAAATATGAACGGTTTAGGTCCAAAGGATCCAAAGTGAAAGTGATTTAACACTAACTACAATGGATAAATGAACGTAACCCGAACGATGAAATGTATCCATCGGATTAAACGCAAAGACTAAACAACTACGGCACAATCGATGCAACTTTGTCACGAAATTAAACCGAAACGAACACACATGGCAAATAATAAACGGATTAACGTAAAACTAACTATGAAAGCATTTTAAATAATTCTATGGTGAGGCTTCATCTTCAATCTTAGTTGAAGATTAGCCTCACATGCTAAAGGGAGACACAATCAACAAGAAAAATAAAAGCATTAATTAAAAATGACAATTTATGAGGGCTTCACAGTGGAAAACAAAGGGTTTGTGGCCCTATAGGCGCCTCCCAAACGTATCCCAAGCATAAGGAGAAATGAATTACACAAAGTCCTATTTATAGACAAAATAAAGTGTGCTGCCAGGTCAGGGGTGCGCTCGATCACAGGCATTGCGATCGATCGCATCCCTGCTTGCGTTCGATCATTGGCTGTGCGTTCGGTCGCAGGTGCATCGTCGTGCAGTGTGTGTTCGATCGTTGGCATTGCGTTCAACCGCAATGCGTTTGATCGCACATAGTGCGATCGATCGCACGTAACTGCCCACGACGCAAGTGTTGAAGCGATGGAGCATAGGGCTGGCTAGGGCAACGCGAGGATTACGGCTGACATGGCATGCGCTCGATCGCACCTCCTGCGCTCAAGCGCAGAGCGCTCGATCACACCAAGTGCGCTCGATCGCATTGGCAGAGGCCAAGATTCCAACTTTGCTTAATTTTTTTTCCCTTTGAGCCACAATTTGCACAAAAGACCTACAACACACTAAAACATTAAAACAACACAAAACATTAAATATTAACATAGCTAAGAGCCTAACAAACATAAGTTAAAGGGGGTCCAATATACGATATTTGACACTGATCGGTGAGTCATGCCACGGAGAAGCATTTCTGGCTTCACGTTTTTGCACGCAGTGCACGTGGAACGAGACTGACACGTCTCAACATTTCAGCAATTATTTAGGGCTCGTCCATTTTTTTTTAGATTAAACTGTAGCCGTTGGATTAAGAAAATGGAAGACAGCTGTAAACCAATCGCCGCTTGATTATTATTTGGTATTCCGAAATACACATGAGCTCACTAATCTGAAAGAAATTTGAAAAGCAATCTAAGAATAAACGGTCCAGATGAAATCTTAAGTATACATTGAACCGGATTCACAAACTCACGCACACGGTGAATAATTATCCAATCTCATTTCTTCACAAAAACACGACAAACGAGATTGACATCTCTACGTTCAATTTCAGCCGTCCAATTTTTAGCGATTAAACTTCAGTCATTGGATCAATCTAATAGATGATAGCTGTAAACCATGTCCAACCGGGGAGTGATCTTGTTCCACAGAACACGCTAAGCTTGCTAGAATTAATTGATCGAACGACTGAAATAAATAAATAAAATAATCTATATAATCTATGGCCTATTTGAAAGGGTTACACAAGATTTCATTAGACATGGCCGTATTGGATCAAAAACTTATAAACTCATAAGTGGGACACGCAGCACGCTAGGAAAAATTGACAAAGATTGGATCAAATCCAACCGTTCATTACAAAAATTAAAATCAGATCCAACGACTAGGGCTCGTTTGAGAGAAAATTAACCTAAAAATGAGAACTCTCCTCTCGCACTCAGTTAGTAGCTCACTTTGTTCTCTCTTCTCTCCATTTATGTTAGAACCCTAAGGCCCCTAACCAGGCTAACCAGTAACTAGAGTCCATAGAGGCAGAAATGATTCAAAGTTTCAAATGAACGAAGAGAGAAAAGATTCAACATGAATCCCTTCTCTCTTCGTTTGAACCCATTACCCATTCCATATTTCCATTCTAACCAAGAGTATGCCTAAGTGCCTATTACCTAGCTAGGATTTAGCTTGTGAGACCGAGAGGGAGAGGGAAATGAAATGAAACGATGTAGTTTATTTATGATTTGCAATGGGAACCGTGATTGTGTGAAGTGTCAAGCGGCTGCGAGCATTCAATGCATCTCCCATCGTGGTTGGTTGAATACTTGAATGCACGCAATAAGTCCTTATCTACCCTATCCCTACAGCCCGTTCGCTACAGATCATCAATCGAGCCATAGATGGATCATCTGATTTCCGTCCAATGGCTTCCTAACCGGTTGTACAAGTTTTGTTAGAAAAACTTTCTTAATCTTTCGCGTGACTCGCTGCTATTTCGAACCAGAAGACTTCTCCTAGCCCGTCCAATATCGCAGCCTAATCCTCATTTTCTTATTTTATTTACATTGTTTATTTGATTATTTATTTGTGTTTTTCAACTGTTCTACTGTGACATTTTTGGTAGTGGTATGGAAGAGACAAAGATGATTACTCTCGATTTGACTGTGACGGAAATGAAAGTCGAGTATTGGGATATCAAGTACTCAATTGCCATTTTTTTATTCATTCCCAAATCCCCCCATGATCCATCCCCCCTTATATACTCGAGTGCAAGCAACTTACTCAAGTTGTTTGCTCTTGCTTGCTGCTTGCTAACGAGATTCAAATCAAAAAACATTCCGACTTCTGAAGAGCCTCTTCTGCCTTTAAGTTAGGTTTTTTTTTCTAATTTTTAGTATTCTTCATTTATTTCATTGTGTTTTGCTATTTTGGTTGTTTGATAATGCACTAACTAGTAACTAATATTGCTAATTTAGTAATTTTCATCATTTCAGGGAGTCTGATAGCACTTAATGTGCAAGCTACAATAGTCTGATTGTTTGAACTTTGAACTTTCAAGTTTTTTTTAAAAAAACTTTTTACAAATATAGATATAATTGTTATGTTAGCCTTGTTAGAACTATGATTCTGATTTTGTTAACATAATCCATGTTTGCTATGTTAAAATGATTCTGATTTTGTTAACATTTCTGTTGTTAAAATGTTTGCTACGTTTATCTATGATTTTGATTTTTTAAAATGAATTGATTACAATTATTTGCTATGTTACCATATTTGCTATTTTAAAATGATTTTGATTCTGTTAACATTTCTGTTATGTTAAAATGTTTGATATGTGTATCTATGATTCTGATTTTTTAAAATGAATTGATTACAATTATTTACTATGTTACCATGTTTGCTATGTTAAAATGATTATGATTCTGTTAACATTTTTGTTATGTTAAAATGTTTGATATCTTTATCTATAATTCTGATTTTTTAAAATGAATTAATTACAATTATTTGCTATGTTACCATATTTGTTATGTTAAAATGATTCTGATTCTGTTAACATTTATGTTCTGTTAAAATGTTTGCTATGTCTATCTATGATTCTGATTTTTTAAAATAAATTGATTATAATTATTTGCTATGTTACCATGTTTGCTATGTTAAAATGATTCCGATTTTGTTAACATTTCTGTATGTTAAAATGTTTGTTATGTCTATCTATGATTCTGATTTTTTTAAATGAATTGATTACAATTATTTGCTATGTTAAAACTTAGAACTCATGATTTTGTTTTAAGTTGATATTTGCTCTCTAATTGCTTATTGTGTTATTTTATTTATCGAGCTTTAAAATTTAACAAATTATTAATAGTTATAGAGAATACATTTCAACTCAATGAAATCAATGATGTTGATTTGGGTGATGATTCACTTATTGCCGACCCTACTCCTGGATCTGGTGTGTCTACTAGCACTGAATGCACACCAAATGAACATGTTAATATGATTTCTCATGTTGTTGTTGAATCTAGGGATGGGGATGTTGTTGTTCAATCTGGGGCTAGGACTGGGTTTGGGGCTGGGGTTGGGGGTGAAGGTGGGTCAGCAGCCTTCCAAAAAACAGTAAGACAAAAGACTTTCAAAGTCTGAAATGACTTTTCTTCTATTACAATAAATGGTGTAAGAAAATCCTAATGTAATTGGTGTAAGATGTTTTTTGTAGGGAAATCTAGTACTACCTTCACCCTTAGTAGGTATTTAACTTATTGTGCGAGGTTTGTGGAGAGAAATAGCCTACATGAGTATCCCTTTAATATGATGGAGCATGGACTTTTTAACAAGTTTATGAAGGCTTGCACACCATACTAGAAAAAATTAGTTGTGCCACTGTAAAAAGTGATTGCATTGCCACTTATAACATCTAGAAGAAAAAATTGAAAGCACCTCTAAGTGGGATTGATAGGGTAAACATAACAACTGATACGTGGACCTCCTCCCAAAGGGTTTCATATATGGTGGTTACTTGTCATTTTGTGGATTCTAATTGGTTCCTCCAAAAGAGAATTTAAAATTTTTGTAATGTACCTCCTCCACATTTGGGTGTTGTTATTGCTAATGTTTTAAGACAAATTTTTACTTAATGAGGCAGTTTGAAAAAGTTTTTACAATAACTGTTGATAATGCAAGCGCTAATGCTTCTGCCATTGACATTTTGAAACATGATTTTGAGTTGAGTGGTAGTTTGCCTATTGGAGGGCTTTTGTTTCATGTTAGGTGCTGTGTTTATATTACAAATTTGTTAGTGCAAGCAGGGCTTGCAGAAATAGGGGAAATAATAGATACTGTTAGGCAGAGGATTAAATATATGGTGGCTTCTGAGAGGCGGTTGAATGTTTTTTTTGATATAGGAAAGCATTTGGACTTGGGTTGTAATAAACTTATTTTAGATGTTCCTACCCGATGGAATAACACCTACTTGATGTTGCAACCTGCAATTAGGTTCAAGAAAGTATTTCCTAGATACCATAGAGTATGGTAGGCTTTTCTGTGGGTGGTAACTCTTGAACAATGGGATAGGATTGAGAATGTGAACCAAGATTTAGGAGTTTTCAATTATGTGACCAATGTTGTTTTTGGAAATGACTACCCTACATCCAATTTGTTTCTACCTGAGGTGTGGAGAATGAAAATTTTTTTTGGATATTAAGGCTGCGGATAGGAATGAATATATAAGATTAATGGTAACTAAGATGAGTGATAAATTTGATAAGTATTGGGGTGAATCTAATATGTTGATGGCCTTAGCTGCTGTATTGGATCTTAGATACAAAATGAAGTTGATTTGTTTCTGTTTTCCTATCATTTATCCATTTGATACACTACTGGTGAACGCGTAAAGGGTGTGCTGAATATTTTAAAAGAGTTGTATGAGGTTTATATTGTTGCCCATAATTCATCTATCATTCAACAAATGTAGCTGCTTAAGTTAGTGCTAGTACTTCAATGGCCTCTATTACAGAGGTAGTTCCTGGTGGTAGATCACGGTTTAGGCAACATATTAAAAGTAGCGACATCATCCGGCCCATAAAAACTTATTTGGATATTTATCTTAAAGAATATGTATTCATTTATGATAGTGAGAATGGTGAAGATAGTTATGCAAACTTTGATGCTTTGGATTGGTGAAAATCCAATGCCTTAAAGTACCACATCTTATCTAAGATGGCACGGGATATATTGGTTGTTTCAATCAGTACAATTGCTTCAAAATCATCTTTCAGTGCCGATGGTAAAGTTATTGAACCCCATAGAGCATCATTATCGATTGATACTATTTAGATGCTCCTATGTGGTTCAAATTGGGTTAGAGCACTTCATGGCATTAAGAAAAAATATCGAACACCTGTAAGTTGCTTTATGATTCTGTTATTTTATTTATTTTCAAGCTCTTTTTTACTTATAATTTCATCTTATTAACTTTGTGTTTGTGTTTGTAGAAAATGGTGGAAGCGGAATTGCCAAATTTGCCGTGAATGCTATTTGCTCATTTCTGTGAGGGATTTTCTGAAAAAACTGAATATGTTTATTGTTTTCCTTTGCTTATTAAATATGTAATTTGAATGTTACATTATATTTTGATGTTATGTTTTGTATTAATTATTATACATTTGTTGGCTTTGTTGGAACTTGAAATATCAGACATTTGGACAACCTGTTTTAAACTTTATTATAAGTTATAACTGCATAGAGACTTGGAATTGAGGTAATATACTTTGTTCACTTTTCCAGTTTTCTTTTATTGTTTTCAAGTTGATCTACATTACATATATTGGTTTTTCACTTTTTCTTATGTATGTTTAGGTTTTAGGCTGTTTAGCTGTTTAGCTGTTTAGCTGTAGTATTAGTCTATTAGCTTATATCATGTATCAACTTGTGTTCATTCTACCCTCTTATTGTTTTTGCAGATTTTTTTTTTTTGAATAATCATTAAAAGGTCCATGTGAAATTTTTAATTATCAAATCTTAAGTGATAATTCTCCCTTGACATCTTGCAAGTGAGTTAATAACATCTAACAATTTTTTTTTTCCATTAAATGCAGTGACTGTGTGGGCCAGTGGCACCTATGGCAGTGTAATTTAGTTGCATTTTTCTCATTGGTCTAATCTTTTTATCTTTTTTTAATTTGATTATATTAACTTATTCATGTAACTAATTTTAAATCATTGAACCCGAAGCTCTTTTTTACTTATAATTTCACCTTATTACCTATGTTTGTATTTGTAGAAAATGGTGGTAGTGGAATTACCTAAGTTGCTGTGAATGTTGTTTTCTCATTTCTGTGAGGGATTCTCTTAAAAAACTGATTATGTTTACTGTTTTCCTTTGCTTATTAAATATATACCAACTTGTGTTTATTTTGCCCTCCCATTGTTTCTGCAGATCTGATTTTTGAATAATCATTAAAGGGTCCAGGTGAAATTTTTATTTACCAAATCTTAAGTGATAATTCTCCCTTCACATCTTGCAAGGGAGTTAAAAACATCTAACAATTTTTTTTCCATTGAATGCAGTGACTGTGTGGGCCTGTGGCAACTAGGGCAGTGTAATTTAGTTGCATTTTTCTCATTGGTATAGTCTTTTATCTCTTTTTTAATTTGAT
Organism: Carpinus fangiana; assembly: GCA_006937295.1. Taxonomy (NCBI): domain Eukaryota; kingdom Viridiplantae; phylum Streptophyta; class Magnoliopsida; order Fagales; family Betulaceae; genus Carpinus; species Carpinus fangiana. The sequence goes on from CM017321.1 coordinate 38,008,496, forward strand.
TATATTAACTTGTTCATGTAACTAATTTTAAATCATTGAATGCAGAGACTCAGAAAGCCAATTTGTGGCAACTGGCAACTGCAAGTAGGAACCAAAATTGATGTATTTTGTTTTAAGTAATATTACTGTTTATGGGTTCATTTTTTTGACTTTGCTTGTAATCTCTATTATAGATTCATTTTCAATTTGCTTGTAATCTCTATTATAGGTTTATTTTCAATTTGCTTGTAATCTCTATTTAAGGTTCATTTTCAATTTGCTTTGTAATCTCTAGTAAAGATTCATTTCAATTTGCTTGTAATCTCTATTATATGTATAGGTTCATTCCCAATTTACTTGTAGTTTGTCACAATGTTTGTTGATGTTGATACAATCATGCAATTATATTAAATTTTTCTGATGAATATTGAATGTGTTGTTTTTCTTCACTAATTTGTGATTTTAAGTTTTAATTTTTTTTTTTTTTTAATAAACGAGTCTTAAACGGGCCGAGCCACAAATTTAAGGCTTGTGTGGCCCATTAACTGGGCTTGGGATCGGGCTCGAGCTCGAAAAATCTGCCTAAAAATTATCTTGTCATTTTCGAGCTCGAGCCGAGTCGAGCCACTCGAGTACTCGACTCAGCTCGAATTTCCCATTCTAGTGAGCCGAAGCTCTATCCCGAGCCTATGCAATTGCCCAATGAGCCAAGTTCATGCAATGGTTTTCTAGCTTGGCTCGAACTGGAGACCGGCTCAATTATATTTCCTTTGTAATGAGCTGACCCAGTATTGCCAAAGCTCGGCTCAGCTCGGCTTGGCTCATGTACAGTCCTAATCATTTGTATTATGACCTGCTTGTAATTATGATTAGAGATTTTTCATAATTGTTTGTCATTAGGATCCTTTGGAAGTGTTACCAAAGGGTAGTTCAATCGGCTGTGAATCACGCCTCATAAAACGGAGGTTACTAGTTCGAATCTCTATTTTCTTTCCCGACATGTAAAAAAAAGAAAAAAGAAAAAGGATCCTTTTGAAGAGATTCTCATTGCAGGGGCTCATTGGAGGAGATTCTCATTGCAGGGGCTGAGCCCATAACCCATATGTCCATAGTCCAAAGCGGAATTTAGTCAGGCCAACTGGAGGAGCCCGGCCCATGAACCATCCTCCCTCTTCCACCGTAGCCAAGTCTCCATGGCGATAGAGGAAGGACTCAGAAGCGTAGCTGAGAAGCGAAGATGGAGGACGAGGCGGAGATGTACGACGGGATCAGAGCCCAGTTCCCTCTCTCATTCGGCAAGCAATCGAAGCCCCAAACCTCTCTTGAAGTCATTCACAGCGCCACTCGTCGCACCACCGCCACGAACCTTCCAGAAAACCCAAAACTCTCATCCTCCATCGCCAACAAGCCCACCGCCGACATCCCTTCTCTATCCTCCTCCTCCCGAACCTGGCTCACCTCTCTCCGGCATCAGAAGCCCCCAATCCCTAAACCTAATTCTTCTGCCAACGGTGGGCCCGAGACCGATGAAGCTGAGTTGATTGGTCCGCCTCGCCCGCCTCCGGCCGCCCAATTAGGCTCCGACGATGAGGACGAAGTGATTGTTGGGCCCCCGAGGCCGCCGGCGGGCCAGCTGGACTCTGAGGACGAGGAGGAAGAGATGATTGGACCGCCAAGGCCGCTACCTGGGCCGAATGTCGACGAGTCTGGTTCGGACGATGACGATGACGAGGAAGAGGAAGAGGAGGAGAATCAGTACCGGATTCCGCTGAGTAATGAGATTGTGCTCAAGGGGCACACCAAGGTATTGCTTTTCACCTCCCAATTCCTAGTTTCATGTTTCGATGACTCGCCCTTGTTGAAGTTGCAATGAGTAGATTATGTTGAAATAGAAAATGAAATGAAGCTGTTTATGAAGCGTAATGCTATGAATTGGTGTTCTCTTTTTCAAATAACACATTTTGAAATGGCTATTTTTTAAATCGCACATCGTATCCAAACGGACCCTATGAGCAGAGAGATCAGAAAAAGAGAAAATTAGAAGTTATAGCTTTGCATAAACTTTCAACAAAGTGATAAGCTACTGGTATATATAGTCTAAAGACGAATTAGGTTGCAATTATGAAATGTTAACATTTAGATATTATGTGATTGTTGTTTTTGAGGAAGAAGCACACGATAGGGGTTATCTTTTAGTAAGGCCGATTTTCGGATAAAATTTTGTTTGTGGCCAATGGAGATAGCTTAGGCTATGTTTTTGTGGGGGCTCAAAGAATGAAATGTCTTTTAAATGTTCGGAGAACATAACTTATTGAAAGGCTATTGGNGCATAAACTTTCAACAAAGTGATAAGCTACTGGTATATATAGTCTAAAGACGAATTAGGTTGCAATTATGAAATGTTAACATTTAGATATTATGTGATTGTTGTTTTTGAGGAAGAAGCACACAATAGGGGTTATCTTTTAGTATGGCCGATTTTCGGATAAAATTTTGTTTGTGGCCAATGGAGATAGCTTAGGCTATGTTTTTGTGGGGGCTCAAAGAATGAAATGTCTTTTAAATGTTCGGAGAACATAACTTATTGAAAGGCTATTGGGCTTGGGATGGTGCGGGGCTTGAGGAAAAAACTTGAAACAAACTGAAGTTGTTCAATGGTCAATGCTTTTAGATGATTTCCTTGCGTATGAAGAGAATGGAAGTTTGTGGCTGCAGAGAGCTTGTACTTTGTGAGAAAATATATTATAAAATTTAGATTTTATATGCTCTGAATGTAATCTTAATAAGTTGATGTATCCTCGTATCATTCCAATAGAATCATACAAAATATACCTTTTGGTAAAGATATAGCACCTGGAAGTATAAATGATTGATTTGTTACTTCAAGAGAATCATAAATTCCAATAATTTATATCTTTTACACTGTCACAGAAATTTCATGCATAAATAAATAATTTACTTATAAAAATGATGATTCAGAACTAGTCAAATGGAGAAAAACAAGTCCTTTCAAAAGATATTATCTTGATTTGAAGTGTGCATCTTTCAATTTAGGCTGATGGCTCATATTGAGAACTTGTTCATGGTGATCTTTTGACAGGTTGTTTCAGCTCTTGCTGTTGATCCCTCTGGGTCTAGAGTTCTTTCCGGTAGTTATGACTATACAGTACGTATGTATGACTTTCAAGGGATGAATTCTCGTTTGGGATCATTTAGACAGCTGGAACCATCTGAAGGTCATCAAGTTCGTACTATTAGCTGGAGTCCAACAGCAGACCGTTTCTTGTGTGTGACTGGCTCAGCTCAAGCTAAGGTACTAGATACATCTTTTTTCTTGTGTCATTTGCCTAATGTTATAGAATATAGGGACACAACTCATGCCCATTTTCCTTGTCTTTCAGATTTATGACCGTGATGGACTTACTCTAGGTGAATTTGTTAAGGGGGATATGTATATCCGTGATCTGAAGAACACCAAGGGCCACATATCTGGATTGACTTGCGGAGAGTGGCACCCTAAAAATAAGGAGACAATTTTAACATCGTCAGAGGATGGATCACTACGTATATGGGATGTAAATGACTTCAAAAGTCAGAAGCAGGTTTGTCATATTTTGTGACCTTAATAGGCTAAAACTGCAACTTGCCAAATGTGCTGGTGGAATTATGTGATGCATTCTTCATTGATCTCAACCTAAAAATTAAACTGGCTAGGACTTGCTCTCTCTCTCTCTCTCACACACACACACACATTTACTTGAAATATTTTGAGAAACATCTGGCCTTTAATTTCTTTTTCTCGTTAAAAGTGTTTTTTCTTGAATGCTTCTTATATACTAGGGTTACGCCCCTTGTCCTTTTAATGAAATGCATTACTTATCGGGGAAAAAAAAAATCTGTCCTTTAATGATAATCATGTGTTGCACATTAGCAAGGTTGATTAACTTTAAATGAAATGCCTCCAACCCCACCATATATATCCAGTAAACTCAGTGCTTCAATCATTCATTGGATAGGTCATAAAACCAAAGCTTGCGAGACCTGGAAGGGTTCCAGTCACCACATGCACTTGGGATCGTGAAGGGAAATGCATTGCTGGTGGCATAGCAGATGGTTCTATACAGGTACTTGCAGTTGTTGTCCTGATATCTCTGTGCCTATTGTTTGCAATAGAGGAGAAAATCTCTTGGTTCCTTTGATGTTCGCATATGCTAACTAATCCTTTTTTTGTGGCTCTTGCCCTCTTGGACATAATGAACTTTGCATCAGCTTTTTCTCACATTGGTGCTTTTTGTTTTTTTAACAGATATGGAACATTAAGCCTGGATGGGGAAGCAGGCCAGACATATATGTTGAAAAAAGTCATTCAGAGGATATTACTGGTCTTAAGTTCTCTAGCGATGGACGAATTTTATTGTCAAGAAGCTCTGACGATTCACTAAAGGTGATAATAAACGTGTTCAGAGGCCATTGTTGTTCATTTTACATTGAATATGTACCTAATCTTCATTTGTCTAGCTTGTTTTCTCCTGGTAATTTATGAAATATGCATGTCAGGTTTGGGATCTGCGCCAAATGAAAGAGCCACTCAAGGTGTTTGTGGATCTTCCAAACCACTATGCCCAAACTAATATAGCTTTCAGTCCAGATGAACAACTATTCTTAACTGGAACATCTGTTGAAAGGGAGAGCACAACCGGAGGTTTGCTATGCTTTTTTGATCGAGCCAAGCTTGAACTTGTTTCAAGAGTTGGGATATCCCCTACTTGTAGTGTTGTGCAGTGTGCTTGGCACCCAAAGCTCAATCAGGTAAACATCATATGACATGCATATGACATGCTTTTTAGTCTGAAAATCATTATATAATCATCTTTGTTCTTACATGCAGTACAACAGCATGATAGTGGATCATACTCATATGTGTCTCACAAATTTTACAACACTTCTGAGTGAGAAAACATGCTTATTTCATGCATGCTTTTCTTTGTTTCTGCAGATCTTTGCAACATCTGGGGACAAAAGCCAAGGAGGCACTCACATATTATATGATCCAACCCTCAGCGAGAGAGGGGCTCTCGTCTGTGTTGCACGTGCTCCAAGGAAAAAATCTGTTGATGATTTTGAGGCAAAACCTGTGGTTCACAACCCTCATGCTCTACCTTTATTTAGAGATCAGCCAAGTCGAAAGCGTCAACGAGAGAAAGAATTGAAGGATCCAAGGAAGTCCCACAAGCCTGAACTCCCCATGACAGGACCAGGTTTTGGTGGAAGAGTTGGTACAAGTGCAGGCAGCTTATTGACCCAATATCTTCTTAAGGTATTGTGTTAGCCCTCTAGAACACTCCTTTTCTTGTCCTTTTTTTTTTCTTTTCATCCTTGATGTTTCCATACTTAAAAAATGAACTAGTGAAGAGACTTATTTGAGTTCAATTGCAGCAAGGTGGTATGATCAAGGAGACATGGATGGATGAAGATCCAAGAGAAGCTATACTAAAGTTTGCTGATGCTGCAGCAAAAGATCCGAAGTACATTGCTCCAGCATATGCAGAAACCCAGCCTGAACCCGTCTTCGCAAAATCAGACTCTGAGGATGAAGAGAAATGATCTGATTCTAGTTCTTGATAGCTGCCATTAGGAAGGGGAAAACTGCTGCTTTAATAGAACAAAGAAAATTAAGGCCAGTTGAAGTGGAAAATGTAAGTCCCTTAGGCCTTAGCCATATACTTTTTCCAACCTCCCGCCCACTTCCCCTTCTTTGAAATGTTGTCGCAGCCATAGGAGTTTGAAATTGGCTCACATGGAACTGAGCTGTGTCCCTACCCTTCGACCTTGATGGCTCCCTTTGAATGTGACAGGATTACCCCTATAACACTTGACTTCGATAGTGTCTGATCAAATTAGAATAACAATTTTGCTATAGCTTTCTTGAAGAAACAAGATAATATTGTAGCTTAGAAAAAAGATAATATTGTAGCCTTGTTGTTCAAGTATTTGTATAGTAAGTACCCTAATTTCATTTTCTTGTGTGTCTATGCTCGATAGTTAAACTTTCTCGACTACCTAATAGAGGGTTACACTGTACAATCGTAACAGGACAAACTTTTATTCCAAACTAAGCTGGAGGAAGTACCGGTCGAAAAATGTTGAGGGCAACGGTTAAAAATAGTAAAATGATTTGCCTTTGGCTAATTTTACCTGATATGGATTGGTATCTGGTAGATGATCTGCATCTAGTGGTCAGTCCTAAAATCTAATCACTTCAGTTTTGTTTAATGATGCTGAAAGAAACACAATGATGATATTTTCTCTTCAGAAAATAAGGAAGAAGAAAACAAAATGATTTGAAAAGAACGAAGTTACTCTTAAAGGGATCAGCCAATTGAAATTGTTGGTAGCTGCTGTAGGCAATATCGGTGAATAAGTTCTTGTAAATATGTAAATATGTAAGTTACAGGATGAATCTGAAACCCCTTGGTGAGAGGGATATTTTTGGAGAGGGATGAGTGTTTTTTGGTAAATTCTACATTTGAGAAAATGTTTTCTATGGCTGCAGGCCATCTTTTTTAAAAAAAAAAAAAATTGAAAATTGAAAATTAAAATGAACCAAAAAAAAAAAAAATTAAAGTAGTGAGTAAACCCCTAACCTAAAAAATTAAGTAATTATTTTGTCAAAATATTCCTATAATGAAAAGTTTTTTAAAAGCATTTTGTGTTTGAGTTGTCTTTGTGCACGCCATTCCAATTCTTGCAGCTTAGGTGTGGAGGTTGGAAATTCGGCAAGTAATAAATTTAAAGCTGCTTAAGATTGTGCTCTTCAAACACAACATTGAAGTAAACTCCCAATGGATTTATATTTGAAAGAAGCTTTCAGAGTTTCAACTCTTTTAAAATCTAGAAACCCATAAACAACTTTGGAAGGTGCGTCCGGCAACTGATCTATTATGAAATTCTTCTTATGCAATGCAATGAGAGCTCTAAATTGGCATCAAGACAGTGCATTACTAATGGCACTTTGAGTAGACATTTAACAATAAGTAATGTTATATGCTATACCTTCATTTCACTAGGTTAACATGGCAGTGCCTATTAGCCTCTAAAGGCTGATGGGCACTGCTACATTAGTCAAGTGAGATGAGAGTAAAATGAAAGTGTAGTATATAACATTTCTTTTTTAAGAATGGGGAAAAGTACGGTTTACCCCCCTGAAATTTAGTGCGATTTTCAATTCGGCTACCGATGTTTAAAAATTCACAATGTACTCCCCCAAAGTTTCAAAATCTCTCAATGTCGGTACTCTGTCAGTCAAACCGCCATTGACCTACGGAAAAGTGGTCATATGCGTCTCACGTGACCACTTAAGCCTATTTCTTGCCCAAAATACCCCCCATAACACTGAGACACACGCCTAACCCAACCCATTATCCAACCCAACCCACGCCCAGTTTACTTAACTTTATAAACAAAAGTAAACAAGTCAAACTAAACCACACGAGTTGAAGAACGCCATTCACGCCAGACAGAGTCGCGACAAAGGGAACCCACATCCTCAACAACGACTCGACAACCCTCGCGAGTACCACTCATAACCCACCCAAAGTTCTAACTTTTCCGGATTTGTGTTCTAAAAAGGTCAGTTTTCGCCCTTTCTGATTTGCATATTCGAACGAACCTGGGTAGTAAAAAGCTAGGGTTTTTGGTAATTTGGGGTTTCCGTAAGGGGTTTTTTTTTAGGGTTTAGCTTTAATCTCTGATGTTGATTTATTGTTAACAAAAGTGGTTTTTCTGTTGTATTTGGATTTATTGCGAAGGGTTGGAACAAAAGTGGTCCCCAATGTGTATAATGTTGTCGTGTGAACAACAGTAGTCCCCAAACTGTATAACATTTTGATTGTATGAACAAAAGTGGTCCCCAAAGTTTATAATGTTGTTGGATAGAGATTTTGCACTGCGTGGTATCCAAATTTTCGGTAAATTGGAGTACACTGAGTGTTAATTTGTTAGGGTTTATTGTAAATTTGTCTTTGACTATGCAAAATGTATCAATCATGTATATGAACGCATATGCCATCCACAATTGCATATAAATGCATACTTTGCCAATTATATATTCACATGATTACTATTGCTGAGTAATTATGTTTTAAAAATGTGTGAATTCATGTTAATATCTCGGCTATGCAAGGATTAAATTGAATGATAATAAAATGACAACTTATAAGAAATAAAGTTATCGTTTTAGGTTTAAAAAATATTTGGATTATCACCTGGTTGACAGACCAAACCCAAATGTGCTTACAAATGACAATTATATATTATTAGTTTTATATAACATTTTTTTTATAAGTTAGTTTTATTTTAGATTTGCATTACTTAATTGTTAAGCAGTAATTATATTTATGTATAGTTAAAGGTAGTTGGTAGTTGTCATATATTCTATTCATTAATTTTGTAGGATGTCTTCGAAGTTTGTGTTCGAAGTTAGTTATGGGGGTCGATTGACAGGAGTTCCAGTTGCGATTACATGGGTGGAAATGTGTGTATTCATGGTGAAAGTTATGATCCCGATAACTTATCCTTCTTTGAACTTGAAGATATTTGTGAAGATTATGGGTATAAGGCAGGGGATCTAATGTACTTCAGAGAACCTGATAAGACATTAATGGGTGGTTTGCATTTAATAACCTGTGATGATGATATATTATTTATGGTTGGTTGTCATAAAGAGCAAGTTATTGTGCATTTATATGTTGTTTGTTTTGAGGAGGGTCAGGGTGATGTTGAGGAATATGATGAAGATGAGGCGAGGGTTGAGTACAATGACCCTTGGTGGAAAGACAAGGTCAGTGATGTTGAGGATTTATTTGATGTGGAAGTTGATATAGTCGATACTAGAACTGGAACCAATGGAGCTGGAACCAGTGGAGCTGGTGATGGTGATAATGAGAATGAGGGTGATGAAGAAGATGTGAACCATGCTGAGGAGCATGATGTGAACCATTCTGATTATGTTAGGTCTGAAACCGGGCCTAAGAATAAAAAAAAATTTGAAGATGTAAATGATGATGACACAAACTTTGAAATGGGTAGAAGTGACATCCTTGAGTCACCACTCAATAGTGATGAGGAAGATGGATTGACATCTGAAAAAACTTCAGAATTTCACCAAGTTGACATGGTTAACCCAGTTTTGAAGCTCAAAATGACTTTCCCAGACATACAAACATTTAGGGAGGCTGTTAAAGAGTACAATGTACAGAGGGGCAAGGAATTTAGGTTCAAGAAAAATGATAGAAGAAGGTCTATTGTTGTGTGTAAGGATAAGAAGTGCAAGTACAGAGTCTATGGGAGGTAGGTCTCTAATGAACAAACATTTCAGATAATATCTATGCAGCCAAAACATGTATGTGGTCGGCAGTACAAGAACTCCATTGTCAATGCAGCTTAGATATCCAACAAGTTGATTGAGAAGTTCAGAGTTCAATCCAAAATGCCATTGGAAGCCATACAACACGAAGTTAAGGAAATGTGGAAAGTGGATGTCAATACAAGTTGCATGTACAGGGCTAGGGTCAAGGCATGTCAAAAAAATATATGGGAAGCTTGAAGACCAGTATGGTCATCTGTGGGATTATTGCGAGACATTGAGAATGACTAATAAGGGAAGTTGTATGATGATGAAGGTTTACAGACCAAACCCACATGTGCCTCCAAAATTTGGGAGACTCTATTTTTCTCTTACTGCAATGAAGAAGAGGTTTTTGGATGGTTGTAGGACTGTTATAAGGGTGAATGAATGCTTCTTGAAAGGGTCATTCAAGGGACAACTGTTGGCTGCAGTTGGAAGGGATGAGAATAACAATATGTATCCTATTGCATTTGCTGTTGTCGAAGTTGAGAGCAAAGACTCCTGGACATGGTTTTCGGAGACCCTTGTGTCTGATCTTGGAGTACATGAACGGGGTTGCAGACCAACATTCATTTCGGATAGACAAAAGGTAAGTTGTGTTAGATTTAATTATAATGAATATTTTCATATTTCAATTAAATAACATTCAATTGCTGCTAAGTTGTGATTTTTTTTTCATGCATTATGAATTTGTTTTGTAGGGTCTTATGCCAGCTTTAGATACTGTTATTCCAATGGCGGATCGTAGAATTTGTGTTCAACATTTGTATGCCAACTTTCGGGACTTAGAAGGGCATAAATGATTGGCGTTGAAGGAGAAGTTGTGGGTTGCAGCAACTGCATACACACCACATGAGTTTATAGCTCATATGAAAAAATTGAAGAAACTTAGTGAGCCTGCCTACAACTACTTGGTTAAGATTGACCCCAGTGGGTGGTCTCGGGCATACTTTAATGAATATTCAAGATGTGACTTGCTGGTGAATAATATATATGAGTGTTTCAACTCATATATCCTCAAAGCACGTGACAAGCCTATTTTAACAATGTCGGAGATGATAAGAAAAAGTTGTTGAGGAGATATCAGGCTAAGAGAACAGGAATTGACAAGTTTACTAGTAGATTGTGCCCTAGAATTGTGGAGAAGTTGGAGGCAATTGGGTTGGAGGTAGTGAAGTGTATTGCAGATTATGCTGGTGAGGGAATGTTTGAGGTCATTGCTCCCAATAACAAACAGTATGTGGTGGACCTAGGCAGAAGAGTATGTGGTTGCAGGCAATGGGAAGTCACAAGAATCCCCTGTCCTTATGCATTTGCTGCTGTACTGTATGATTGTGGGAATCTCGAAGACTATGTTGATGAATGCTACACAATCGAGATGTACAAAAAGGTATATGCATCAATCATTTACCCAATGCCTAGTGAGGAGCAATGGATAAAAACTAGCCATGATCGTTTGGAATCACCTACCTGTAGAGTGACCCCTGGGAGGCCAAAAAGGTTAAGGAGGAGGGGTGTTGGTGAGAGTAGGAACCCTAAAAATCCACACAGAATGAGGAAATTTGGAGCAATCATGAGATGTAAGAAGTATACTGGTTTCAGGCACAACAAGATAAGCTATCCACTGAATGGGACTTCGACAAGTGTAAGTGTTATTGAACCTTATCATTGCTGTGTAATATTCTAAATTAAATTGAACTGACTTGGTTATGACTATGTTGATGAATATGCTAAAAATTTTGGGCCATTTTTTATGCAGTCACAAAGTATTGGTTCAAGTACTAAAACTATGGGCAAATGCAAGACACGAGTTGTGCGTAAGGTAGAAATTTGTTTAACTTTGTACTGTTTATTTTTTAGTGGTCTTGTGTAAATGTGTAGACTTTACAATAGCTATCATTCATTTGACATGTAATGATGGTGAATGGTAAAGCATTTAACAATTGGTGTGTTTTATTGTTAACAGAGAGCTAAAGCATTGCAAAGTAGTGGCAGTGGTGGTCCCAGCAACTCACCTACTGCAATTAAGGTATCTTATCTCACCTATTGTTTGCTACATTTGCTGTGTTGGGTAAAAAATAACACATTTTTTGTTTTTTGTTTTTTTGTTTTGTTTTGTTAACAATAAAAAAGGACTTGACCAAGAAAAATAAAGCAATTGGTGGCAGTGGTGGTCCACAAGCATGCACCACACTCAAGGTCTTTAATTATATGGTAGCCCCCTTTAATTATGCATCATACACAAGCATGCACCTCAACTCGTTGACATAGCGTTTGACTATTTTGTTCAATTTGTTTTTGTTGTAGAAGGGTAAGGAGAAAGTTCAACCTACACAAGCTCGACGTCCATTTGTAATCCCCAAACTTGTTGATGAAAGAGAGCACACACCTCCCCCTTGCTCTGAACCTCAAAAAGGAGTAACACCTTCACCTGTTGTTGGTTCTGACAGTGATCCTATAAATGCATCTCAATTCGGTGGAGGAATAGTCTTACCATCAGCATGGGGTAGAATGGAATGTACAAAAAATATGGACATTAATGAAATTGATGAAATTGTCATAGCAGGTCCTGGATCAAGGACTCGTGCATTTGATAGGATTAGAGGCATTTTTTGTAGTACTCCTACAAGGCCTCCTATACATATTGACCTAATTAAAAAGGCCCATGCTGCAACTAATCCTCCACGTACAAGACCTAAAACTAGAGGTGGTGGAACTGGACGGAAGAGTGTTGATGGTGGACCTAGAGGGGCTAGAACTAGAGGGGATTTGCATTCCAAACTGGTGGAGGCAGAAGTGGTGTAGGCAAAGGTGTAGGGATTAGTGGTGCAGGAATAGGTGGTGCTAGAAGAGGTGGTGCTGGTGGTGCAGGAAAAGGTGGTGCTACAGCTACTGGTGCTAAGTTGGCAGGAAAACGCATTGTGACAATAGCAAAGGGTGTTGAAATTATGGAAGCCAAGAGAAACCGAATGAATCCAGGGTGGAAGCCATAAAGTGATGGACATATGGACATTTAACCTCCTTTTTTTTTCTTCATCTTTTGCTATGTAACAATTTGTTGATAATTTGTTAGTTTATGGTAAAGTATATGTAGTCAATGATAACAATTTATGTGGTTGGAATTAGGTTTAGAATATGACAATTTATGTTGATGAAATTGTTGATAATGTTTGGACATATTTTGTATGGTTTTCATTTGTAATGTATATGGTTAATCATACATAAGTAGATGTAGGAAGTTCAGTCAAATATTTATGTGGTTGTAAAGGTATGGAAAATGTTTGGACATATTTTGTGATTGTCAAAGTGAAGACATTTGGTTAGGTTGAATGTGTTTGTGATATACAATTATTTATGTGGTTGTAAAGGTATGGTAAATGTTTGGACATATTTTGTGATTGCCACAGTTGCATGTTTGCTGGCCGACAATTGTTGGTAAAAAGTTGACTTTATGGTCCAGGGCATTATATAGTATATACACTCAATTCATGTAAGCTAAACACAAAATAATTACACAATTACAAAATAACTTGCAAATAACTTACACAATATGTTAGCTTACACAGTTACAAAATAACTTAACACAAAATATATTAACTTACAATGGTACAAGATAAGACATTGTGCTCCCTCAACCATAAACAAAATTACACATTGTTGGGGATGACACAAACATAAAAGATCACAACGTGATCTAAAAATTACAGAAACCCTAATTTTAGTTCAACTTCATACAACTAACATTGGATTCATACAAAACACTTGAAGTGTATCGAAACAACAAAACGAAAATTACACTAATGCAAATTACCCAGGAACACACAAGAATTGTTTGGTAATTCTTCTTAACTGCATGGAGTTTGAATTCCACAATCTCTACTTCCTTATGATACCGGGCAATTTCTTTATCATTTTCTACCTTCACAAGCAAATTTTCTCTCTCCATTTCTACCTTCACCTTGCTGACTTCAACTTCAACCATGCTTTCACTCCGTTTTGCTTGTGATAACAATTTTTGGTGCCGTCGCCAAAACCAAGTTCCAAACCTTTTACATTTCGGACACAGCTCAGGATCAAGCCATTCAAAGTAACCACAATCTCGTTTAATCTATATGGTAGTAAACAAATATTAATCACAAATATCAATGACAAAAAATCAGTTTCTTGCATGAACTGGAACAAAACCCTAAACCATATGTTCTTGCATGAACTTAAATGCAGTGGTAGTGAATACATAATTAGGGTTTTCACTAAAAAAATTGTTTTGATAAATGCTTTTCACTAAAAATTAAAGTAGTGAATGCATAATAGTTGGAACTTCAATTAGGGTTTCCTTTATATAACATAATGGTCAGAATCTGTACAACAAAATTTGGCATTCCAAAAAGCTCAATGGTGAATTTTTTTCAAAATCAATTTTTTTTTTTTTCTTTTTTTTGTCAACTACACCCCTAAACCCTAAACAACAAAGACCTAAGTCCATTTGTTTTGAACTTCAATTTTTTTTTTCAAACTCAAAATAGACAAAATACCACGTTGGGTCTTTAATAGGCCTAAATCCATTTTCATTCATTGGGGACATTGACAAATTTTAACAGTTTGGTAGAAAAATGATTAACCATTATCATTACACATAACATTATACATAAAATTATACAATGCATAAACCTTATAGATTGAACCGAAAAGAACCCTAAAATAAATTACAACCCTAAAAAGAAATTACATGTTCAACCTAAAACCCAAATTCTCGAAACCCTAAACAAAGAACCCACAACGAAAATTACCACCCTAAACAAGAAATTACATGTTCAACAAATTGCCCAAATTTTCGAAACCCTAAATCATAAACTTAGAACTTGCCTTGTAATTTTCGCAACCCACAAACCTCCTACCAAAATTGTGCTCTGTTTGAGTTGTTTTTACAACCATCGGCCGCTCACAGTAGCAAAGCCGCTGACATGAAGATGAAGCTTCAGAACTTGAGGTATACTCCATCGTTTCTCTCTCTCTTCGCAATAAATCTANCGACAGAGGGAACCCACATCCTCGACAACGACTCGACAACCCTCACGAGTACCACTCGTAACCCACCCAAAGTTCAAACTTTTCCGCATTTGTGTTCTAAAAAGGTCAGTTTTCGCCCTTTCTGATTCGCATATTCGAACGAACTTGGCTAGTAAAAAGCTAGGGTTTTTGGTAATTTGGGGTTTTCATAAAGGGTTTTTTTTTAGGGTTTAGCTTTAGTCTCTGATGTTGATTTATTGTTAACAAAAGTGGTTTTATGTTGTATTTGGATTTATTGCAAAGGGTTGGAACAAAAGTGGTCCCCAATGTGTCTAATGTTGTCCTGTGAACAACAGTAGTCCCCAAACTGTATAACATTTTGATTGTATGAACAAAATTGGTCCCCAAAGTTTATAATGTTGTTGGATAGAGATTTTGCACTGCGTGGTACCCAAATTTTCAGTAAATTGGAGTACACTAAGTGTTAATTTGTTAGGGTTTATTGTAAATTTGTCTTTGACTATGCAAAATATTGGTTGTCTTGGTAATTAGTAAGGAACTTGTCTTTAACTATGCAAAATGTAGTTTGTCTACGTAATTAGTAAGTTGTAAATTTATCTTTGACTATGCAAAATGTATCAATCATGTATATGAACGCATATGCCATCCACAATTGTATATAAATGCATACTTAGCCAATTATATATTCACATGATTACTATTGCTGAGTAATTATGTTTCTAAAAATGTGTGAATTCATGTTGATATCTCGGCTATGCAAGGATTAAATTTTTTTTTTTAAAAAAAGAATTCATTCTCATTCCATTGAATTCAAGAGCGAAAGCTCTTACAATCACAGGGTAAGCCCTGAAGTAACCGTAGCCTAAACTACAAAGTCACAGGTCGAATCTCATATAAATCAACGAAATTCGAAAACACATCCGCTACCCCATGACTAAAACAACAGGATAAACATTCAAATCTGCTTCGCAGGTTCAAAGACTACTGAACCAAGCAGAGGCCATCAGCTGCACAGAAAGCGTTTATTCCACGACCCTAAGAGGTAAACCCTCTTATGCCGCTACTCATCCTCCTCGACAATTAAGCCAAGATACACATTCATCCACGACATAGAATTTTGGACCATTTTTCCTCCTCAACCCGAAAGCCAGGGTAAAATACACATCCACGACACACAGGTCAGGATCAAAGGGGATCCAATTGAACCATCGAGGCCAGAACATTATTACAAGCAAATAACAAATGAAATACAGGGAAAATAAAAGCAACATAATTAAATACAAGCAAAAAGAAATACAGGGAAAGAAGCCGATCGCGTGTACGTTGACCCCGTACAAAGAAGAGCACGGTGGAAGCTCGTCGCAGTAGGGGCGCGAAAGAAGCTCAGCAATGGACAGAGGGCAGCGAAACCGACGCTAAGAAGATCGGCAAAAACTGCAAAAAAACACAGAAACAGACAGAAAAGTAATTCAGCAAAACACCAAAACAAAAACCGGAATGGAGGAGGCGGGGGATGAGGAAAATGGACAGGGGGCACCGGGTCTAGGGACATCAAGTAAACTACTAGAGCCCGGTGCGAAAGGGACGTGGGGAGGAGGGATGGTGGAGGCCATCCCTCCTCCCCAGTAGTTACGGCGTTCTGGGAGGGGGTGTGGCGGCTTGGCTAAAAAAAAAAATGCAAGGATTAAATTGAATGATAATAAAATGACAACTTATAAGAAATAAAGTTATCGTTTTAGGTTTAAAAAATATTTGGATTATCACCTAGTTGACAGACCAAACCCAAATGTGCTTACAAATGACAATTATATATTATTAGTTTTATATAACATTTTTTTTTATAAGTTAGTATTATTTTAAATTTGCATAACTTAATTTTTAAGCAGTATTTATATTTGTCTATAGTTAAAGGTAGTTGGTAGTTGTCATATATTCTTATCATTAATTTTGTAGGATGTCTTCGAAGTTAGTTATGGGGGTCGATTCGACAGAAGTTCCGGTTGCGATTACATGGGTGGAAATGTGTGTGTTCATAGTGAAAGTTATGATCCCGATAACTTGTCCTTCTTTGAACTTGAAGATATTTGTAAAGACTATGGGTACAAGGCAGGGGATTTAATGTACTTTAGAGAACCTGATAAGACATTAATGGGTGGTTTGCATTTAATAACCTGTGATGATGATGCATTATTTATGGTTGGTTGCCATAAAGAGCAAGTTATTGTGCATTTATATGTTGTTTGTTTTGAGGAGGGTCATGGTGATGTTGAGTAATATGATGAAGATGAGGCGAGGGTTGAGTACAATGACCCTTGGTGGAAAGACAAGGTCAGTGATGTTGAGGATTTATTTGGTGTGAAAGTTGACACAGTCGATACTAGAACTGGAGCCAATGCAGCTGGAACCAGTGAAGCTGGTGATGGTGATAATGAGAATGAGGGTGATGAAGAAGATGGGAACCATGCTGAGGAGCATGATGGGAACCATTTTGATTATGTTAGGTCTGAAACTGGGCTTAAGAATAAGAAAAAATTTGAAGATGTAGATGATGATGACACAAACTCTGAAATGGGTAGAAGTGACATCCTCGAGTCACCACTCAATAGTGATGAGGAAGATGGATTGACATTTGAAAAAACTTCAGAATTTCACCAAGTTGACATGGTTAACCCAGTTTTGAAGCTCAAAATGACTTTCCCAGACATACAAACATTTAGGGAGGTTGTTAAAGAGTACAATGTACAGAAGGGCAAGGAAATTAGGTTCAAGAAAAATGATAGAAGAAGGTCTATTGTCGTGTGTAAGGATGAGAAGTGCGAGTACCGAGTCTATGGGAGGTAGGTCTCTAATGAACAAACATTTCAGATAATATCTATGCAGCCAAAACATGTGTGTGGTCGGCAGTACAAGAACTTCATTATTAATGCAGCTTGGATATCCAACAAGTTGATTGAGAAGTTCAGAGTTCAGCCCAAAATGCCATTGGAAGTCATACAACACGAAGTTAAGGAAAAGTGGAAAGTGGATGTCACCACAAGTTGCATGTACAGGGCTAGGGTCAAGGCATGTCAAAAAAATATATGGGAAGCTTGAAGACCAGTATGGTCATCTGTGGGATTATTGCGAGACATTGAGAATGACTAATAAGGGAAGTTGTGTGATGATGAAAGTTGACAGACCAAACCCATATGTGCCTCCAAAATTTGGGAGACTTTATTTTTTTCTTGCTGCAATGAAGAATGAGTTTTTGGATGGTTGTAGGCTTATTATAAGGGTGGATGGATGCTTCTTGAAAGGGTCATTCAAGAGACAATTGTTGGCTGCAGTTGGAAGGGATGAGAATAACAATATGCATCCTATTGCATTTGTTGTTGTCGAAATTGAGAGCAGAGACTCCTAGACATGGTTTTTGGAGACCCTTGTGTCTAATCTTGAAGTACATGAACGGGGTTGCATACCAACATTCATTTCGGATAGACAAAGGTAAGTTGTGTTAGATTTAATTATAATGAATCTTTTGATATTTCAATTAAATAACATTCAATTGCTGTTAAGTTGTGATTTTTTTTCATGCATTATGAATTTGTTTTGTAGGGTCTTATGCCAACTTTAGATATTGTTATTCCAATGGCGGATCGTAGAATTTGTGTTCGACATTTGTATGCCAACTTTCGAGACTTAGAAGGGCATAAATGATTGGCGTTGAAGGAGAAGTTGTGGGCTACAGCAACTACATACACACCACATGAGTTTACAGCTCATATGGAAGAATTGAAGAAACTTAGTGAGCCTGCCTAATTGAAGAAACTTAGTGAGCCTGCCTACAACTACTTGGTTAAGATTGACCCCAGTGGGTGGTCCCGGGCATACTTTAACGAATATTCAAGATGTGACTTGCTGGTGAAAAATAAATGTGAGTATTTCAACTCATATATCCTCAAAGCACGTGACAAGCCTATTTTAACAATGTTGGAGATGATAAGAAAAAAGTTGTTGATGAGATATCAGGCTAAGAGAGTAGGAATTGACAAGTTGACTAGTAGATTGTGCCCTAGAATTGTGGAGAAGTTGGAGGCAATTGGGTTGGAGGCAGTAAAGTGTATTACAGATTATGCTGGTGAGGGAATGTTTGAAGTCACTGCTCCCAATAACAAACAGTATGTGGTGGACCTAAGCAGAAGAGTATGTGGTTGCAGACAGTGGGAAGTCACAAGAATCCCTTGTTCCCATGCATTTGCTACTGTACTGTATGATTGTGGGAATCCCGAAGACTATGTTGATGAATGCTACACAATCGAGATGTACAAAAAGGCATATGGACCAATTATTTATCCAATGCTTAGTGAGGAGCAATGGATAAAAACTAGCCATGATTGTTTGGAACCACCTACCTGTAGAGTGACCCCTGGGAGGCCAAAGAGGTTAAGGAGGAGAGGTGTTGGTGAGAGTAGGGACCCCAAAAATTCACACAAAATGAGGAAATTTGGAGCAATCATGAGATGTGGGAAGTGTACTGGTTTTGGGCACAACAACAAGAGGAGCTGTCCACTTAATGGACTTCGACAAGTGTAAGTGTTATTGAACCCTATCATTGCTGTGTAATATCCTAAATTAAATCGAACTGACTTGGTTATGACTATGTTGATGAATATGCTAAAAATTTTGGGCCATTTTTTATGCAATCACAAAGTATTGGTTCAAGTATTAAAACTACGGGCAAATGCAAGACACGAGTTGTGCATAAGGTAGAAGTTTGTTTAACTTTGAACCGTTTATTTTTTAGTGGTCTTGTGTAAATGTGTAGACTTTACAATAGCTATCATTCCTTCGACATGCAATGATGGTGAATGGTAAAGCATTTAACAATTGGTGTGTTTTATTGTTAACAGAGAGCTAAAGCATTGCAAAGTAGTGGCAGTGGTGGTCCCAGCAACTCATCCACGGCAATTAAGGTATCTTATCTCACCCACTGTTAGCTGCATTTGCTGTGTTGAGTAAAAATAACACATTTTTTGTTTTTTTTGTTCTTTGATTTTTTGTTTTGTTTTGTTAACAATAAAAAAGGACTTGACCAAGAAAAATAAAGCAAGTGGTGGTCCACAAGCATGCACCACACTCAAGGTCTTTAATTATATGGTAGCCCCCTTTAATTATGCACCATACACAAGCATGCACCTCAACTCGTTGACATAACGTTTGACTGTTTTGTTCAATTTGTTTTTGTTGTAGAAGGGTAAGGAGAAAATTCAACCTACACAAGCTCAACATCCATTTGTAATCCCCAGACTTGTTGATGAAAGAGAGCACACACCTCCCCTTGGCTCTGAACCTCAAAAAAGAGTAACACCTCCACCTGTTGTTGGTTCTGACAATGATCCTACAAATGCATCTCAATTCAGTGGAGGAATAGTCTTACCACCAGCATGGGGTAGAATGGAATGTACAGAAAATATGGACATTGATGAAATGGTCACAGTAGGTCCTGGATCAAGGACTCGTGCATCTGATAGGATTAGAGGCATTTTTCGTAGTACTCCAACAAGGCCTCCTATACATATTGACCTAATTGAAGAGGCCCCTGCTGCAACTAATCCTCCACGTACAGGACCTAAAACTAGAGGTGGTGGAACTGGACTGAAGAGTGTTGGTGGTGGACCTAGAGGGGCTAGAACTAGGGGGATTTGCATTCCAAACTGGTGGAGGCAAAAGTGGTGTAGGCAGAGGTGTAAGGATTAGTGGTGCAGGAAGAGCGTAGGCCTGTAAATGAGCCGACACACTCGACAGCTCGGCTCGATTAAGCTCGAATCGAAATCGAACTCGATACTGTTTAGCTCGGCTCGTTACTGTACAAGCTCGCTCGATTAGCAAATGAGCCGAGCTCGGCTCGCCCGACTAAACTCGACAAGGGCTCGTGAGCTCGATTTCATTTATAAATGAGTAGATTAAATGATTATTAATTAAGTAAGTAATGTATTTCTTACCATTTATAAATTATAATCACATTAATGCATACAAACTTAAATGACCTTAATGTATCTCTTTAGGGTGTGGCAAATAACAATTGACATTATATACAATAATACAAACTTAAATGTTATATTAATTAATTGTATAAAATTAAATTAGTTTAACTTAGTTGTATACTTATAAATTAATAAATTATAATATATATTTATATATGATATGTTTATTATCTACAATATATGATATACATCATATACTAACTGAACTTTAACAAATAACAACTAACAAGTAATAAGTATCAAGTAAAGTATAGAGATAAATTATATCATTACTTGATATGAATATTAAAATTATCTCAAATTTAGTAACTAGGCTCTAAGAATCTAAGCAATTAAAAAACATAGGTGACAATTTGAAAGTTAGTCAACAATGTGCAGTTAATCAATGTACGTTTCTCTTTAGGATGTGACAAATGACAATTGACATTATATTCAATAATACAAACTTAAATGTTATATTATATAAGATAAATTATATTATATAATAATTATACTATATAAATTATAAAATTAACAAGTAAAGTATATAAATTATCTTTTAAGTTTATAGTTAATATAAATTTATTTAAATTATAGGAAAAATTAGGCTTGCAAATTAGCCGAGCGGCTCGTGAGCTCGCTCGAGCTCGGCTCGGTTACTGTACAAGCTCAGCTCGACTCGACTCGGTTACTATACAAGCTCGGCTCGGCTCGGCTCGATTACTGTACAAGCTCGGCTCGAGCTCGGCTAAGCTCGCTCGGCTCGGATCGTTTACAGGCCTAGGAAGAGGTGGTGTTGCAGCTACCAGTGGTGCCGGAAGAGGTGGTGTTGCAGCTACTGGTGCTAAGTTGGCAGGAAAACACATTGTGACAACTATAGCAAAGGGTGTTGAAATTATGGAAGCCAAGAGAAACCGAATGAATCCAGGGTGGAAGCCATAAAGTGATGGACATATGGACATTTAGCCTCCTTTTTTTTTCTTCATGTTTTACTATGTAACAGTTTGTTGATAATTTGTTAGTTTATGGTAAAGTATATATAGTCTATGATAACAATTTATGTGGTTGGAATTAGGTTTAGAATATGACAATTTATGTTGATGAAGTTGTTGATAATGTTTGGACATATTTTGTATGGTTTTCATTTCTAATGTATATGGTTAATCATACACAAGTAGATGTAAGAAGTTCAATCAAATATTTATGTGGTTGTAAAGGTACGGAAAATGTTTGGACATATTTTGTGATTGTCAAAGTGAACACATTTGGTTAGGTTGAATGTGTTTGTGATATACAATTATTTATGTGGTTGTAAAGGTATGGTAAATGTTTGGACATATTTTGTGATTGCCACAGTTGCATGTTTGCTGGTCGGCAATTGTTGGTAAAAAGTTGACTTTATGGTCCAAGGAATTATATAGTATATACACTCAATTCATGTAAGCTAAACACAAAATAATTACACAATTACAAAATAACTTGCAAAATAACTTACACAATATGTTAGCTTACACAATTACAAAATAACTTAACACAAAATAGATTAACTTACAATGGTACAAGATAAGACATTGTGCTCCCTCAGCCATAAACAAAATTACACATTGTTGGGGATGACAAAAACATAAAAGATCACAACGTGATCTAAAAATTACAGAAACCCTAATTTTAGTTCAACTTCATACGACTAACATTGGATTCATACGGAACACTTGGAGTGTATCGAAACAACAAAACGAAAATTACACTAATGCAAATTACCCAGGAACACACAAGAATTGTTTGGTAATTCTTTTTAACTGCATGGAATTTGAATTCCACAATCTCTACTTCCTTATGATACCGAGCAATTTCTTTATCATTTTCTACCTTCACAAGCAAATTTTCTCTCTCCATTTCTACCTTCACCTTGTTGACTTCAACTTCAACCATGCTTTCACTCCGTTTTGCTTGTGATAACAATTTTTGGTGCTGTCGCCAAAACCAAGTTCCAAACCTTTTACATTTCGGACACAGCTCAGGATCAAGCCATTCAAAGTAACCACAATCTCGTTTAATCTGTATGGTA
The DNA here is from genome assembly GCA_006937295.1 of Carpinus fangiana. Lineage (NCBI taxonomy): Eukaryota > Viridiplantae > Streptophyta > Magnoliopsida > Fagales > Betulaceae > Carpinus > Carpinus fangiana. The sequence goes on from CM017321.1 coordinate 38,030,979, forward strand.
GTAAACAAATATTAATCACAAATATCAATGACAAAAAATCAGCTATGTGTTCTTGCATGAACTGGAACAAAACCCTAAACCTTATGTTCTTGCATGAACTGGAATGCAGTGGTAGTGAATACATAATTAGGGTTTTCACTAAAAAAATTGTTTTGATAAATGCTTTTCACTAAAAATTAAAGTAATGAATGCATAATAGTTGGAACTTCAATTAGGGTTTCCTTTATATAACATAATGGTCAAAATATGTACAACAAAATTTGACATTCCAAAAAGCTCAATGGTTAATTTTTTTCAAAATCAATTTTTTATTTTTATTTTTATTTTTTTTGTCAACTACACTCCTAAACCCTAAACAACAAAGACCTAAGTCCATTTGTTTTGAACTTCAATTTTTTTTTTTTCAAACTCAAAATAGACAAAATACCATGCTGGGTCTTTAATAGGCCTAAATCCATTTTCATTCATTGGGGACATTGACAAATTTTAACAGTTTGGTAGAAAAATGATTAACCATTATCATTACACATAACATTATACGTAAAATTATACAATGCATAAACCTTATAAATTGAACCGAAAAGAACCCTAAAATAAATTACAACCCTAAAAAGAAATTACATGTTCAACCTAAAACCCAAATTCTCGAAACCCTAAACAAAGAACCCACAACGAAAATTACCACCCTAAACAAGAAATTACATGTTTAACAAATTGCCCAAATTTTCGAAACCCTAAATCATAAAACTTAGAACTTGCCTTGTAATTTTCGCAACCCACGAACCTCCTACCAAAATTGTGCTCTGTTTGAGCTGTTTTTACAACCATCAGCTGCTCACAGTAGCGAAGCCGCTGACATGAAGATGAAGCTTCAGAACTTGAGGTATACTCCATCGTTTCTCTCTCTCTTCGCAATAAATCCAAATACAACAAAAAACCACTTTTGTTAACAATAAATCAACATCAGAGACTAAAGCTAAACCCTAAAAAAAAAAAACCCTTTACGAAAACCCCAAATTACCAAAAACCCTAGCTTTTTACTACCCAAGTTCGTTCGAATATGCGAATTAGAAAGGGCGAAAACTGACCTTTTCATAACACAAATGCGGAAAAGTTCAAACTTTGGGTGGGTTACGAGTGGTACTCGCAAAGGTTGTCGAGGATGTGGGTTCCCTCTGTCGCAACCCTGTCTGTCGTGAAATCGCCTTCTTCAGCAGCTTAGCTCGTGTGGTTTCGATTGAGTGAGTAGTTATGTTTAATGGGTTAGGTTGGACGATGGGTTGGGTTAGGTGTGTGTCGTGGGTTTAGGGTTAGGCATGTGTCTTAGTGTTATGGGGGGTATTTTGGGCAGGAAATAGGCTTAAGTGGTCACGTGAGATGCATGTGACCACTTTTCCGTCGGTCAATGACGGTTTGACTGACAGAGTGCCGACATTGAGAGATTTTGAAACTTTGGAGGGGTACATTGTGAATTTTTAAACATCGGTGGCCAAATTGAAAATTGCACTAAACTTCAGGGGGGTAATTCGTACTTTTCCCTTAAGAATGATACATTGGTTAAATAATAATACGGTTATGCCATATATGATACTTACACACACCCATAAGATGAAGAATTTATGGGCATTTAATATTGTTCAAGAAATAATCAGTTATATTCCTTGATGGAGGCAAAGGATATAACTCAATGGTAGAGTATTACGCTGGCGTGGTGGAAGTCATAATTAAGTTCGAGCCTAATTATTCCTAAACCCAATGTAAGTTTTTCTATTTTGACTTTCTCTTCTACTGTGATCGAATGAGAATGGACAAGAGGCTCATGAGATTTGAGATATAGCCTTGTTTGTTAAAAGACACAAATATTCCTAAATACTATTCATTTCATACCCCAAAAAAATCAACATCAAAACATTTTCACTTTTATATCACATTATTCATTTTTTATATCACATCATTTACTTTTTACTACTATTCAAGTAAAAAAAATTACTATAAAACAAATTTTTTTTTTCATTTTTCAATACTACTTTTTTACTTTTCTATACTAATTACGTTCATTTTTTTCCTTACCAAACATGAACAGTGCAATGTTGTTCAATGTCCAAACACACTCATAGTCGTATCAATTTCATCTTGAATCCAATCCAGAGAGAGAGAGAGAATCATTTACCATATATTGAAATCTATTCTCAGACAGTTTATGTAATCACCTAAAAGCTTCTCCTCATAAACTGTTTTAGTAAGTTATCTACATAAATTTTGAACATATAATAAGCTCAGCATGAGATCTACTATAGAGATGAGGGTAATGATCCCTTCTGCTAGGCAGTACAATAGATATTGGCGTGTGGTATTTGCAATTGTACTTTAAGCACTATGTTACAAAAAGTCACAGCTACAAGCTTCAGCCCTATGGGAAGTTCACAGTCAATGGCTCCAAAAACTGTTAGATTTGACAAAATTTGTTGAACGTCGTCACCAACAGCAAGAGAACCATTATCCTCCAATTAATCATAAAGTCTAATGGATCTTCATCTGCAATTAGGAATTTTGAACTGATGCATTGCAATTGCAACAGGATTAAGTTAACTGTACCCGTTCTCGAAGCTGGACAAATGAGAGTCGGATAGAACGGTAAACAGTTGTGTGTCTACAAACAGCTGCAGGATCCAAACAACCAATGCATAAGCAATAAAATCCACATTGACCATACAACTTCCAAGGCAATCTAAAACTGAAGATCACATATGTAAATAGTCTCCATTATTGATCCATTTAATTCATTACAAAATCAGCTTTTCTGGGTACAGCCCTGAATCTTCTACACATGGAATTCACAAACCAGATAAGATAATAAAATTTGACATTAATGATGATCTAGAACTGGCTAGGTCCTACCCAAATTCCATCCCACCTTTTAACCACTAGGGCCAAAGCCCAAGAGTTCTGAGCATGTTTTGATGCCTAAACCCATTAAATTGACCGTATACATGCAAACAGGTCCCACAGTACTCAAATTCACAGGGCTTCAGATCCTTCTCAGGGGGTTTGGGGCTCTGCCTCCAAGCATCTGACCTAACCTGACCTGGCTGTGGTAATCAAAATTATTCATGTGAGTATCTGTCAGTCGGGGCTGGGACGTGTGTATGAGAAAGAGCTAGCCAATCTAAATGATCTTTATGAAAGTTGCTCACTACCTATTATGTTATGAAAGTTTGCTTCAACCTGCCTATGGTGTGTTTTTTCTTACAAATGTTTTTCAGCAATATTGTTGACCGATACTGTCAGCCTAGTTTAGGAGTATCACCAGTTCCATGCATGTATGGCTAGGACGATTGGAAGATAGCCATTAATGCTGGTGATGCCACATGATAATGACGATGATCACGACGTTAGTGTTACATTACTTAAGCTGAATACATGTACAATAGTTGTGCCTCATTTGGTTAAATCTCCTCATTCCTTGGTAGAAAATGACTAAACTGCATTCCATAGTAGCACAAATTACAATAAATTAAAAAGCCCAAAATTACCTTGATAAATGGTCGGTCTCTACTAGGAAAGGAATCAATAAAGCTATCTTTAAGAAGTAAAGAAACCTGGAAATAATAACCAAAGACTCGCATGTCAAAGAAGTATAATAAGCTAGGCATTCCAAGGTATTTGCAGTGTTTTGTTACTCAAAAATTTACTGGAATGTCAGTGGATAATGAACTTAGGCACACTAACCCTGTCATTGTTTGATTGTACGTTAGTTATTGTATAAGATCTCAGATCTGAACAAAGTGACTCCAAGTACCGCTTCATGACATTCAAAAACTCAGCTGCTGCTTTAGCCTGCAAATCAGCACTGCAAATATTAGTTGCGGCTGAAGCATAAAGCATGAGGAGCAGACTATACTCATACAAGGTAGTAATTAAAGATGCCAAAACAAGGAAGAACACAGCCTTGCGTTTATATCTTTTCATCATTATTGTACTGATTACATGACAAATGAAACTAATAAAGCGAGTTTCTTATTCTGAAGTTTAGGAAAATTTCACTAGTTTTTTTTCATCATATAAAGCATGTTGCCTCTATATCTATTAATGCCTTCTAGAAATGAAGTTTTGTAACAAGAAAAACAAGCAGACTAGCAAGAAGAAACATCAAATCGTAATCACCTGCACTTCACTGCACCTATAAACAGGATGCATTTTAGCAGTTGAACTTTCATGTGACAGTCTAGCATGGATTGGCCCCAGTTCAGAAACAAGCTCTTTGCGCCGGGGAAGTGTTGGCAAGTGACACATCTTCACCTGCTCAAACAACAAAGTAGCAGTAAGAATACATTAATTCTTAATAAGTTTGAAAAAATTCAAACAATCATTAACGTAAATCTGTTGTAGGACCACTAAGAAGATCTTGACTTTCTTACCCTAAATTATGCTTGTCGAAAAACAAGATATATTTACACGATGAACACAAGTGATACAGAATTATTAAAACGGGGCACCAGGAAATCAAGCTAATATATTTGTTCTCGTTTTCTTACATTACAGATTCAAGTACTTGACATTCTGCAGTACAAATAAACATTATATGGCACTAAGAATTATTAGAACAATCTGGCATAGTGCTAGATTCTGATTCTAGTGTGACAATAAAGTGATCTTCTTCATTAGACTACTAAAGACAACATACTTCTCAACCATATGTTAAACATATACAAACAACAAAGAAGCCTTGAAGGCACTAACCAACCTGGTCCTTGAGCACATTAACGCGAACAAGATTTGAAGTTTTCATCTTCAGATCAGCAAGTTTATGTTCTATGCCAACCTGCAAAACATACCAACAAAAGGCCACATTGAAACAGTGATATGATCATCTAATAAACTGACTCTCAATTTCAAGTTCTCTGAACTCTGCCAATCTTCCTAAATAATATAACACACTCACAGAAAAGGCACAAGAGTCAATGTCAAGATATTAAAACTATATAGTTCTTGGAGGAGATTTCACGTAGTAACTCTCCCAAACTCTCATTTTGCTTAATATTTTGCTCAAGAAATTTTAATGACTAAATTATTAAAGTAATGCTAGAAACATTTTCATCCCATAGCTATCTCACAATATTGACGTGGCAGTCTCAACAAACTCTTGGATCAATCATTGTAAAAAATAAAAATAAAAATCAAGTGTTAGTTGGAATTGCCACATCAGCATTGTGGGATAAAAATGTAGTTTCTAGCATTATTCCAATTATTAATGTACACCCTTAAAACATTAAACATGAAATAAAGCCAATAGAGGCATGGAACTTGCTTTAAAAGCTCATCAAAGAAAGTAGACTGCAAAGCAATTGTTTGTTGTTTATATTTGTTAACATACTCACAATATAAGGAACTGGAGCATCAAGAAAATCAAGCATCCTGTCTGGTAGAACCTGGAAAAATCAATAGAAACTTGGTGTAAAGAGTAAGCAAACCAGCTATATATCAATATCCCATATAAAAATACACAAAGAACACAATTTCCCGCTCTTGAAACATGTTCAAAGGAGAATAAAAATATGAAAAAAAATAATAATAAATAAAATGCAATTTAGCTGAGAAAAGGACCAAAATCATGAAGTTAAGGCTCGTTTACATATTGCTGACTTTTGTTTATAAAAACAGGAAACAATTATTTATTCATTTTATTTCCAATTTTTGGGCCTTCTTTTCTCTTTTCCTTTCCTTTGATAGTCAAAGCATGGTGGCAACGGCAACATGGATGTGGTGGAGGAGACAAAGTCAGAACATTGGTGGTCCTAGTGATATTGAGGTAGCATGGGTGGCCACATTGGTGCCTGGTGGTGGCAGCACCAATATACCGGTGGTAAAGTGTTGTTGAAGTGGTAGTGGTGATATCAGGGTGGTGGCTATCGAGAATGGCATTATAACCTTTCCATTTTTAATGGAAAATTAAAATTCTTGCTTCCCTATTTTTTTCTTTGGAATTTTGTGACCATTTCTAGTCTTTTGAAACTAGAAACATATTTTTCAAAAGATATTTTCCTCTGCGTTTCTTTCAGAAACAAAAATAGGAAAATAAAATTTAATCAAATAAGCCCTAAGCTACAATGTCAAAAATAAGACTTCATTCTTTGAATAAAGCGCCAGTATATTAGTATTGATCCCTGTAAAAGGAAACTCGAAGATGTGTTAAATCACTACTAATAGGAAGAGATCATTTAATCAATACTTTAACATTGTCATTCACGTGGGCTTAAACTCATTTTTAATAGATGAGGCCCAACAAGTGAAATATTAATTTAAAGTACTCAGGGTTCGAGCTTTATGATCTCTGGTTCTGATATCATGTTAAATCAACACTTATCCCAAAAACTTAAGCTAATAAGAATAGGTAAATTTAATCATTTAATAAATACTTTAACAAGATGATGATGCTAACAATGTTAAACTAAAAAGTCTCCAAACACTTCCAGAAATATCGAACATTGAAAGTTTTTTAAAATCATTGATAAAGGGTGCCAAAAATCAGAATTTTTAAATCCTATAGGAAACCTCTTTCCTGGCTGATAAAATGTTAAAAATAGCCTGAATTAACATGTCAAGCATGTTTAACCATCACTCAGAATGTACAATCCCAGAACCCGTTCCCTCCCTCTCTCCCCATGTGTGTGTGTGTATACACAGATACACATACACAAATATATTTGTGTAAATGAAACAAAAGGGTTGAGACCTTATGCTTTAAGGCATATGTCTCACCTTCAAGAAAGTAAAGTGCCTAACTGCAGATATTTCCTTTAAGAAAGAGTGAAGCAGATTAAACAATTTTCGTAACTGATCAGAAACTTTTGGATTTCAAATATAATTCATAAAGAAACAATCGCTGGTATGTAATGCATAATTTCAAGGTTTTAGCTACATCTAAAGTGCTTTCAGTTAGCTATAATTGTTTCAAAAACAGACAATAGTGCTGGCTGAATGCCGTTGAACTTACAGGAAGAAATAAACTCTGCCACTGAAATGGCCGAATCATGGGAACAAGAGATAACACTATAGCTGATAGAACACCCTGCATTGGTTGAATTTTGTGTCAAAGCCCAAGTCAAATGAGGAGAATTCCATCCAAATCATCCATAGTAGGAAACAGCTCCAGATAAACAACTAAGCACAAAACATAATGAAAGCAAACTCTTGATCTTTGGGTTGACAATTATTTCCAATAACAAATCAACTTACTAGATTTGGGCACACTACTACCACTTGTTTTTCCAATAATACTCCTGCAACCAATGCCAAAATCTGCAAGAACGACCACTTATCATATTCCCAACTCACTATGAAAATGCATGCTACTACTGATGAAGCACATATAATTACAAATGGCTCAAATACTAGGATGGAAGTCTACCAGTCAGATGTATAAAAACAAAGGCTTTGTGAGACTTGAAAGCAGAAAAAGTTACATTCAATTATCATATAATGTCAATGTCATCAAAAGATTGATTTTTTGTTGCACATTGTTTGTCTTCTCTCGTTTCACTAAGAAGTAGGTACATCTAGTAAATTACGCATTGTATTAGGCATTAAACCTTTATACATACCTACCTTTATCTACTAAGAGATTGTCAATTGTATTGAATACCTCTCAAAGTGAGGATATCTCATATTATATAGACTTTGTACCCTAATTACATGGCTGTCTCTACGCAATTTACAGCAAACTAAGAGAACTAATAAGGCAACTATAATCTACGTATTAATTACAAAATACTATAGCTATAATACACAAACATGCCATAACTAGAGAGAATAAATAAGGCTAAATATATATGCCGTAACAGAGATAACCTTTTTGTACCTTTTTGTGGATTTTATTTATACTTCAGAAGGAAAGCCAAAGAGCTAGTAAACAAAGTAAGGAGTTGTTTTCTCCTTGAGACTATAGAAATACTATTTATGTTAGTGTAAAAAATTACTGGAAAAAAACCATACATCCCACCCTAAAACTTCCTAGGTCAGCACCTCTATCCAAAGGGCTAAGGAACATCCAACTATCAAATGAATAACTTAATTCAAATACACATAAAGACACCTATTAGCAGAAGTAACAAAAGGACACATCTTTAGTATTTAGCAAGAAAATGGGTGGGCTTCAAAACCACAAAAGTCTTATCGCATTCCATATATGCCTCTAGGCAGTACCATGTGATGATCATACAGTTTGATGCAAAATAATTACTAGGATATTAGTACTTCTTCCATTCCACTCAATTTTTTTTACTGCTCTCTCCTCTGTCCAAATGCATGCTCCTGGCCTTGCCCTACCGCCCCACCCCAGTCCCCAAACATAACTACCTGCTTATTTGTCAGCAGTAAAAAAACAATAGATGTAGGATGCAAAATGTGAGATATAAACTTGTATTTCACATCCCTTGATGCAAATAACATCATACGAAATCCTTTTTTTCTTTGGTCCGGATCACATTAAACATTAGCCAACTTAATTCAGGCATTAATTGCCTCTCAGAAAATGTGATAGCATATTATTTATGATATCAAAGGCATCCAATTCTGCTTCCTTGTATTTAGAATTCTGGTTTATAATTTTGCAGTGTAACAAAGATGAGAATTCAAACATAAAGAATTGCTGCACTCAATATGTTCCCAACAACCTGTATAGGTTCTCAAGTGACATCTGTCAGTTCTTTTAAGGCTTTCTACCATTTTTCACAAACTCTATATGGGTAGAATTGTTACAACTCTTCCTTATCCCACGAAATATACCATCAGAAAATATTGATCAGAAGAAAGAAAAGAACAAACAAAACTCACATGATGATGCAAGCCCAAAAAAATATATAACTTTTACCAGAAATATTTCACAAGGAAAAAAAACTATGTCTATGAAGAACTACTCAAAGCAGATTCTGAAAAAGATCAACACTTCTTAACACAATCCAAGCAATCGTGCTTACACTTTCAAGGGAGAGCACTCGACAAATTGTAGCAGTTGTCCATATTGATAGTGCAAGAGCATCCTCAGCAGCAGCCAACTTTGCATTAACCTTTTATGAAGTTCATATTGAGTAAATAATTTATGAAAGAGCAAACCCTAAAAATAAACAACTAGAAAGCACTGAAAACACGTGAGTAGGGTGCCACCATGTCCTAACCGACACACACCTCCAGTGCATGCAAGACTCATTTTCACACATATCCTAAATAAAATAATCTCATCCAGGCATATTCTGTATAGAACACTTCTCAAACACGGCTTGGACAAAATTGAACCGACACACACCTCCAGTGCATGCCATAGGCTAATGGTCCAAAAGGTAGACATTTGAAGTAAGATCCTTTTATCGTGCTCTATAAACTCCCATTGGCACCCCATTTTCTTGGAAGAGTATTTGGAGATTTCAAGCTCCTTTGAGAGTGGCGTTCTTTGTGTGGACAGCAACACTAGGGAAGATCTTAACTTTGAATAACTTGGGGGAGATGAACGTAATAAAGGTGGATTGGTATTGTATGTGCAAGAGTGGAGATTCCATAAATCATCTTCTTCACTATGACTTGGTGAGAGATTTCGATCTTCCATCTTTTTGTTGTAGAGTGAGTCATGCCTAGAAGAGTGATAGAGTTGTTGGCTGACTAGAGAGGTCAATTGGGAAGCCATAACATTTTAGAAGCTTGAAGGTTGGCCCCATTCTGCTTAATGTGATGCATTTTAAGAACGCAAAACACAAGAAGCTTTGATCATGGCGAGAATTCAGTGGTAAAGCTACTGCTATGTTCAAATCCTCATATGCATGGGACGACGAAGTACAATAGTCTCACTTTTCTAGTTTTACTAAATTGTTGAACTTGTGTTATTCTTTTTCTCCCTAATATGAGGCTTCTCTTGTAAACTTCATGCGTACTTGGGTTGTACCACTCTGAGTTTTCTAATCAGATTGAATTACTAGTCAAAAAATAAATTAGGAATTAAAGACACAATCATCAAATTGTGTGACTGAGCATGTGATGCAGTGTCTGTGTTTGTGCTTCCTAGATGATCATTAACCAAAGAAATACCTCGGAAGCGTCAAGCGAATCTAAATTATTTTCATGTAAGCCAAGGAAAGCAACTGGAGGTCGCCTATACTCAATAGGCTGTAAATGCTCAAGAGGCTGGAAAACTAATTCACTTCCTCGTGTGGGGAGAGACAAAGCGTGATATCCACAAACTATCTGCAGCAAATCATTTTTATTCTCCTGTAACAAGAATACACAGGAAAAAAAAATATCAACAACAGCAACAACGAGAATGATCAAATGGCAGTTGAACTACAACCTACAATATAAAAATGTCTATGATAAACTAACCTTAGCCCATTCCATAATTAAGTCATCTCCAAAAACTTTATCACAATTCATAAAACTTTCATAATCGTCATCCTCTGATGCGGTGCTTCTAACTGGACTGCCAAAAAATAGCAATATATTACTGAAATTTTATCAGATATATACTTTAGAAGCTAGCAAAAATGCTAACTATCAAGTAATCTGACACACAGTTAAAGCAAAACAGACGAATTAGAACAAAGATGATAAAGCATTTACTTAAATGAAAGTTGCAGACATTTATCAAGTACTAGCCATAAAAGGATCAGATCTGAGTTCCACTTATTTAAGTCTGATCTTTTTTCTTTTCTTTTTTTTGATAAATAATGTATATTAAAAAACGCTAGAGGGCCACCGCAACCCATGTACACAGAAAATATATAAGAGATCCCCTACTAAGTAGAGAAAGAAGCACATAAAACACAACTAATAGTAGAATAACTATAAAACTACCACCTGAATAGGGATTCAGAACTCCCAAGACGCTCCAGTGCGAGATTCCTAGAGGAAAACAATGTCTCTACCTCCGGAGAAGCTTGATCATTTTCATAGGAACCCCACATTCTTTCCAAAGGTTCTGAACGAGTTTCCAAGGCCTCAAGAGCACACTCATCAAAACTTTGTGAATTCTTACTACCATCTTTGTCTATTTCCCTAACTTGGCTCAAATCCGAAGCCTCACTGGCAGTAACACTTTCAGGGGACTGAGGTTCCCATATCTTAAATGAAGAGGGTGGGATGTCATCATCAGGTATAATTCCTGCAGCAGCAGCAGTAAGGGCCAGTGCATTGTCAACAGGTATAGCAGAAGCCATCCAATCACTATAAGACTCCCTCTCAGGGGAGTCAACATTCCCATTCATATGATCATGTAATTTGGTTACTGAAGGGACATAATGAGTGAGAGTCAGTTCACTAACAAACTTTGTTATTCGATTCAGACGCTCCTGTGCAATGATACTGCATCCAGATAAGTAAAATGTACTGAATTGCATTGGATATAGAAATAAAACATTAAATTGTAGTGTCTCTGTCAAATACCAGAGGCAACCAATGCTTCTAAGTTCTAAACGAATTTCAGCTAACCTGTTCAACATCTCATAGTGTAACTCAAAGAAAGGAACTCTTGTAAGCACACAGTAGCAACGAGGTGCAGAAACCAAAAAACGCCTGAATCCTCCAGATGGATGAGAAAGTGGTGATGAGAAGCCTAATATACCAGGGGACCTCTGAACAATTTCAGGAACATGTAAACAAACACCATAAAGTGTTGCATTGTCTGCCACCTGATCAAGGGCACATGAAATTTTCAGCAACCATCTACCCTTAATTCTTGCAGAAACCATTACACTAAAAAGAAGTTAAAAGCAACAAAGTTTCACACTAGGTAACATCATACAATTATATACACCAGAAGATCATATTTCATTTTTTCTCTTATAAGAGAAAAAAGACTACATTAATTCATGATTGAAAATATTGCGAAGTGTCAAAACAAGACAAGATACTTGTCAAAAAATGGTGCATGTGAATCATGTGATGCAAAGAAGGAATAGATAAATGCAAATGCATAGAGAAAATCATTTCATAAGGATAAATTGAACAGAGTAGGTTGCTTCATTAATACTGGCAGAAATGTCATAAATCCCAGTCATGTGAATTAAGGTCACAAGGAATGAATAAATAAGACAAAATAATTAACATATTGTAAAAGGAACAGAATAACTCAGATATACAAATGAACCGAGGAAACAAAAGGAATATTTACCTTAAGTGAAAAAATAAATGCTAAATCATCTCTGCTTAAATGCTCCTGTTGAGAATATTTGAAAAGAAAATAGCTTAATAGTCATATATAATGGTGAATAAAACATAAAAATGGCACATCAAACTGCCATAATTCTACAAGAAGATGACTAGGAAAGATTATCTAGAGTGCCATATACATGATAAATAGCAACTAGGTAGTAACAGCTTAAAGAAAAAGTTTAATTACTCATATATAAAGGTGAGAGAACATAAAATTAGTATACAACTTGCAACAGATTCTACAAGAAGGTGACTGGCTAAGAGGATATCAAGGGCTAGATACATCATATATAACAACATATTCTTTCTTTTTGATAAGTAAAAAGATTCGAGTAAACATCATATATAATAACTCAGCCAAAAGGTTGACAAACATATATATGGGCACCTCTAAAGTAGTAAAATAATTATATGTTAATGACTATGTTTCAATTGTTACCATTTGAATGATTCTAGATAGTTTATTTTTTCTAATTTGATCGACAAAAAAAAAATGTTGAAAATCGCCTAAAAGGGGAACAACCCAAGTACAAAGAGAATACTAACGTTGTGCTCTTAGAGAGGAGGAAAAAAAAAAGGTAAGAAAGTAAAAAGAAAGATAATAAACAAAAAACAGAAGGATAGAAATTAAGTCCTAAAGTATAAGGCACCAATAAAATCCAAAAAGAATCTACACCAAAGAGAAGTACAAGATAGCTGTGATACAAGGATAAATTGAGACCGAGGACAAAAGGTATTGAGAAATCCCTTTCCCCAAAAATTATTGCTTCTCGTTTCAACCAAATAGCCCACATCAAAAAGGATTTCACAGGCCTCCAAGCAACCTGATAGTCAGATCATCGCATGCAGTGATCTCCAATAGATGAGGAAGTGGGAATGAAGGAATGACAGTAATGGACATTAGAAACAACAACTTAATAAGAACTATGACTCCTTTTGCTGCATTTGGCATAGCAGACACACATGGTTGAGGAGTATACAGATTGGAAGGTATATTTGTAAGTTAACTTGTGGGGGGGGGGGAGATAAATTAGGTCCCAAGTACACAAAAGTATACCAAGAAACACCTAGCTAGAAGGAGAACAAACAAAAAAAAAAAAAATCATGAAAACTAAGCACCAAAGGAGCTATAAATGCAGCTGTCTAAATTTTTTTTTATTTTTATGAGTAATAACAATTTAAAGAAAAAAGGGGCAAAGCCCTCATTCACGAAAAGTATACAAGAGAGCCAAGACCCTAGAGACTAGTACAATCTAAAAAGCAAATCAAATCTAACAGATTTTCTGAGACAAAAGAAGGAACATATAAAGAAACCCAAGCCAAAAAGACCTCAAAAAAAAAAGAGGATTTTTGAAAAAGCACACTTGGCTCGCTATCCTCAAAGATACACCAATTCCTTTCTCTCCAAATGCTCCACAATAAGAAAGCAGGAATAAATTTTCAGATGGCCTCTTTGGGGTGAACCCCGCCCTTGAAAATTCCAGCAATGGAGCAACTCTAGGATGTTAATAGGCATAACCCAAGAGATCCCGAAAATGTTAAGAACTAAGTGCCAGAGGTCAGCAGAGAATGAAAGAAAGAAATGAAAGAAAAAGGACTTAAGCTCCACCAACGTCCTCTCGCTGTCCACGAAACTTCTATCATTCCTTTCTCTCCAAAGACACCACAAAAGGTAAGAATGAACTATCTTCCACACAGCAACACTTGGAGTGCTACCACCAATCCACCAACAAGCAAACAAGTCAACTACTTGTCTAGGCATCACCCAAGACAGCCCAAAACTGCTGGAAAAAAGCATTACATAAGGCACAAACAACCTTGTAATGGAGGAGAAGATGGTTTACGAACTCCCCATTCCTCTTGCAGATACAACACCTATCGACCGCAATAACATGCCGTTTCCTAATGTTGTCCATGGTAAGGATCTTCCCTAGGGCCACCAACCAAGCAAAAAAAGTTATCTCACTCTAACTGAATACAACAAATTGATGAATGAGGCAAAGGCATCCACCTCTCAATCATGAGCCGCACTAGCAAAGCTTACGTTCCAGAGTTTTTTAAATTTTAGCCCTTTTTGTATATATTGTCATAGTACAATGTCTAATAACTGAACCAAATGAACAACTTATCAAAAAAAAAAAAAAAAACAAACAAAGGATGAGGAAAAAATTCATGCGCCTTTGAAGGGATAGTATAATCCTGCAAACAAAAACATCACAAGGATCTCGTGAAGCAAAAGTTGATGCCACTAGCACGTGAAACCTGATTACACTGAGACCAGGCACTGGCGCCAGCAAAGAGTAGCCATATTTCGCCTGGTATCATCTTTTAAACTACTAATATTTCCTCAATATTAAGATCAACTTGATTTTGTGCTTACAAGCAGAGAAAAAGTTAATGAAGAAAGGGGAAGGAGAAGAAAGAAAGAGAGAGATAGAGCTCCAGGGTTCTCCATACTTCATAGTAATTATACTTCACTAGATACACTCCAACTATAGATATATTGCTAATAATGTGCTCTATAAAAAAGAACATATTTTGTTAACGGAAAGAAAATAATTAGGAACAAATAGATGTCACAAAGGTGGAGCTATTCATAGTGCAGGAGAAAAAACATTGGTGTGCCATACCTTTCCATAAACAAGTTCATTTAGCTCACTTAGTGATGGACTCCTCTCTATCAAACGTGCCTGTATTATGACAATCCTTGAATGAGCCAAGTGTTACTAGTAAATGAAAGTTAGCACAAAGTGACTAATAAATGAATGTTAAATATACCTAATTTTGAGTAAATGCACATAGCATCACAGAGAATCAGCAAGATCATACCTTAACACCTCCAGGAAAACAGAAGGCAGCTAGATCCTTTGGTCGCATTGCTAACCCCTTTCCAGGAGGATAGTTAAATAGTATCTGTAGATCGCAAAAGATAAAAGATAAAACAATAGGAATATATGTCAGCCGATTCAAAAGTATAGCTGGGCCAATATGAGAAGAGAACCAACAGATATTATTGTTCAAGATACATAAACCAATAAATTTCTCTCTCTCTCTCTCTCTCTCATGCTAAATAGATCTTAAAAAGAGATCCTGAGTACATAAATGTGCAAAAAATAGCATGACCCAGTAAATATCAGGTAATATAGTGTTGGAAAAAAAAAATCCAGGAAAGGATTTAGTCATGCAGTCAACCTGAGGTTCCAAGGTTGGAATTGAAGGCTCCCGATGCTGCAGCATTTTAACGTCTAATATCTCAGAATTTGCCATTTCTAACTCCCATTTCTTCCTTTTAGCAAATGCATCTTCCACAACTTCAAGATTAGCATCTGGATGAAGCCCAGCAATAATAAAGTGCTCAAAGAGTGAGGTAGGCTCCTTATATTTTACATGTCCCTACAATAATATCCTCAGATAATTTACTTGAATAGGCAGATAAAATATGATACTTTTGGCAAACAGATTAAGAGATAAATAAAGCAAGCAGCATTGTCAGCTTCAGAACAAAAATGTCCCAATTATGTCAATTACATGACATAGAAAGGCAAGATCACCTCAGCAAAATCTCCAATCTTCATACTTGAAGTAATTTGCACCTCAGTGAGGACAGACTTGCATGTATGAGAGTAAAGAAAATAATATGATGCACATACAAGCAGCAGGTTTTCATTGAAAGAACAAATGAGAAATCAGAAGATGTGATTGAAAAGATAAACATAATAGTTTAAAGTCCAAAAATGCTCAACAAAAAGTCATAATGTTACCATAGATTAAATTCCTTAAAAAAGAGAATAAGTCGCACATTTTTTTGTGAAAACACAGAGGAAGGCTGGAAGAATTGGAAATAGAATGTGGTATTGACAAACATTATGAAACTAAATGATTCGTACCAAATGACAATATAAAATGGTGTTTCCAACCCTAAACTTTTTGCAAAAGCATTAATAATTGTTGTGTTGGGCATTGTCGTCTTATGTATCTGATGAGCATGAGTTTTGCCAACTCATTTTTTCTTGTTTTCTTTTAAGGAGTTATTACTTAAGAGAGAAAGAAAAAATATATTATTGGCTATTGTTCTCCAATAAAATTAAAGACCCAGCAAAGAAATATATTAGAGAGACGCCACGGGTGGCATAAAGCATTGACAGAAAGACCTTGAATGCATCATCTTAATTATGTAGTAAGGAAGCTCCATCTCCACTATAAAACCAGTTCTTCCTCTTCTTCCATATGTTAAATCAAAATTTGTCCTAAAAGCTTAAGTTGATTGGAAATGATAAAATTAAATCACTTAATTTATATTCTAACACTCCCCCTCGCGTGTGCGCTCAAACTCCCTTTTAATAGGCGGGGCTTAACATGTAAAATATTTAATTGAAATGAGAAGTGAATGAACGGAGACAAGATTCGAACTCAAAACTTCTACTTTGATACCAAGTAAACAAGAGAGAAAGAAAGGGAGAGAAGAAAAACTCTTATTCGATTATATTTTCCATACGGTTTACATGGGCTTAAATAGGAAAGAATACAAACCTAAATATGAAAAGGAAATATTACAATCAAATCATATTGCAATCAGATCAAGTCTGAATAAAATCGAAATAATAAGCATAAATCAAGGAAGATCATAGCACTTGATAGCTTCCATCTTCAACACCATATACACCATGCCAACTAAAAGGAATAGCTTTCCAGGCATTACCACTCCTAACACTCGAGACTACCTCTCTAGCTAGCCATCAAATCCACCACTGATAAAGGTATGTCACCAATGACACAAAGAAAAAAAAAACCAAAAACACAAAAAGAGAGAAAACAAATCCTAGAACTAAAGAATGTACCCATAGATGGTACTTAGTATCACCAACACTTGGAACACCGACAAGTGGTAAAATGACCTCTCTTGATCATATTTGCCACGATAAGAATATGCCTCAAAGCTTTAATGAACATGAAGAAAGCTGTCAAGTGAACACCAATTCACAAATACCCTTCCAAGGGAAAACATTGCTCTAACTTTGCTGAAGAAGTGATAAAATGGCCTCTCTCTAATGGTGAAAGTTATTTTCTTTCTCCGTCTCCTCTTTTTTCTTTTTTCCCAAGGGGAAAGTCTGACCTTCGCAGACTTGTATAACCCTTCTTCCACCTTATAAAACTACTTTAACCTAAATCAGAAATTCCCTATTTAATACAAATATTCAGAATCTAGGTAAAAAGGAAACCATGATACAACTTTGAGTAGATTTTTCTAGAACCAAAGTTTAAGAAACGGCAAAAGCATTCTAGTAGAGTATCCTATATGTTCATTCAAGATCATTAAAAAGAATATTAGCCTCAGTGAAAGGGCCAAAAACAGATTATAATAGAACATTGACTGTAGAGATTTTACAAAAAGCTGCATTCCAGTGAAAATAATAAACACTATTCAGTTGTCAACTTCTACAATTTTTTTAATATGTAATTTAAAAAATTTTAATAAAATAACTAAAGATATGCATACCTCCCAATGCGCTAGGGCTATGACCTCTACAATTCTTTGAATAAAGTATTACTTATCAAAAAATCATTCACTGTAAGCGAAGGTCTCTCGGACCAACTCAGCAAAACAAACGCCAAAGCATAACAAAGTGCAAAGTATACACGTTGCGGCAATATGAATATAGGAAAATATATTGATGACTATGCTCAGGGGGAAAAAAAAAAAACAGAGAGAGACAAAGAGAGAGAGAGAGAGATTGATGATTACTACTTCAACAACTTCTCAACCAAAAAGATGAAACTTATAATTCCAAGGCAGTGTCGAACTTAATAATACCTGTGTTATTACATGTCAGGCAGACAATTAGAACAACAGAATTCTAGAACATCAAACCCCAATTCCTTTAACAAGATCAAATTTAGTTGCAAATAAGCTAAGAACACAAAGGAAATACATGTGAAAACTGTTACTAATTACTATTCCAATGCGCATGTTAAAAGTTAATGTTTCCATAAACGACCACCATATTGATTTAAAATTTTTACAATCCCAGAGAACATACAAACCAAGTAAATTATAGAAAACAGAATGCAAACTATTAAGATAAAATACCATAGATTTTGACTGAAGTTGATACCACTGGCGTTTGTGGTTCGCCAAGACCTCGGGATTGAAGCTCCGCCGGTAATCTTCTTCACGAGAATCGCTACCCCATTTCCAGGCCTTCTGCATCTGACTCTTCAATCTCTGAAAGCTACTATTACGTCTGTGAGCTTTAGTCACAACTTCGCTCTGACTGCGTCTGTGTCCTTGCTCCGGCCCCATTGGTGCGAAGTTCGAATGACCGGAGTACACATTATGCAGTGCTTCACCGGCCACTCTAAATGCCTCCTCGGATAAATGATGCAATGCCCACATCGGCGACGGAGGCCGCTCTTCTTGCACTTCGGCATCTTCCTTTGTGTCCATTTTTAAACACTTAGCTCATCTTGTTATGCTCATTCCACCAATGAATCGCACCTTCCACCTCATTGCACTAGACAGCCCGAAAACCAGAATAAAGCCCGCATCTTTTCATTGAATTTGACCGATTCTACAATATATCGACCTAATTAAGCAGACCCAAATAAAAAACAATCCAAACTTCAAATAGGTTCTCTTTAAATATTCATGATCCTCAACTTCATGAATACCCAAATCAATAAAATATTCAAAAATGCTCAAGATATCCAGAAATTTATCTCTTTGCCACGCAATATAAATGGATATCAGAGCAGCCTGTTGGCATAAGAACAAAAACAACGTAGAAATTACAAGCTTTCAATACAAACGCAATAATGCAGAGCATAAAAGATCAAAATCAAGCATTAATATTTCCATATATTTCATAACGTGAAAGATTCATAATATAATAAAACCGAAATGAAACATTATTGACGTAAATTGAGATTAAATAAATGCATCAGGATACTAAATGCCATAACTTTGAATATTTGAGGCACGTTCTTACCACTTTTCAGCTTCTCATGTCTTGTTCTCAGGTGGGTGAGAGAGATAGAGTTGCTAAAAATAGAAGGGATTGCTCGAAAGAGAAGAGAAGTTGAACACGAGAGAAGGAGGTGTTGTAGGCGAACTCTGCTTCTGGACAAGAAAAGAAAAGACAACTCAGGTGGGAACCGCAACGGGGCAGATACAACTCAGAAGGTAGGAACCGTAATAGACCAGATATATCAGGGACCTCCCCAAGTTTCTAATAAATATCACCAGGTACCCTGGACTGATTTTCCCAACAACGTGCATAGCTAGCAAGAGCCAAATGGTTTTACTAGGTGCAAAATAAAAATAAAGTTAAAAGAAACACATATTATATATATATATATATATGTGTGTGTATACTGTATAGAATATAGAGAGAGAGAGTAATGATAGAAACTAATGTCCAAGTTGATAATTGATGAAATTAAAGGTAAAAAAAAAATAGAACTTGTTAATTTAATTAGTGAGTGGCCATCTTATCAATCATACATTTTTTTATTATTTCACTAATTATAAAATTACACGTCATTGTGTAAGGAGATTGTAATAAAAACTGTTATACCTCACACTTTTCCTATATATAAATTAATTTCATTAAATGGTCCATTTTGTAAGGAGATTGTAATAAAAACTGTTATACCTCACACTTTTCCTATATATAAACCAATTTCATCAAATAGTCAAATATTTGGTAAATATAGGCGTTGATAGGAACTGCACGCCAACCACCTAAAGGAAGCTGATAAGGTTAAAGATGAAGCATAATTTCTTGGTTTAGATTAAATTCTATAGATTTAATGGTGTATATGTTATCACGTCATTTATAACCTTATGTACTCCACTAATAAAACAATATAAAATATAAAATGAATTATTTTCATTTCACTTGAAATAAAAGTTTGTATTCCAAAACACATTCCATCATTTTGTCTCTGTCATTCATCTCTAATTAACATTGGAACTTCCATGGCCTTGCATCATTGGTTATTTTTTGGTCGAAGGGAAGTTCTTAAAAGAAAAGACTAAGTATGTATTTCTTTTTCTACCTTGGACTTTTTTTTTTTTTCTTCTATTCAATAATGGGAGAGGGTTATACGGAAACAAACAAACAAAGCAAGTTGGGTTATCCAACAACAAGGCCCAAACGAAAATGGCAATATAGGAAAAAGCACATAAACANCTCTGTCATTCATCTCTAATTAACATTGGAACTTCCATGGCCTTACAGCATTGGTTATTTTTTGGTCGAAGGGAAGTTCTTAAAAGAAAAGACTAAGTATGTATTTCTTTTTCTACCTTGGACTTTTTTTTTTTTTCTTCTATTCAATAATGGGAGAGGGTTATACGGAAACAAACAAACAAAGCAAGTTGGGTTATCCAACAACAAGGCCCAAACGAAAATGGCAATATAGGAAAAAGCACATAAACACACAGTAATAGTAGGCAATGGTTCCAATAGGGCTGGCAATTTAACCCGTGACACGCAAACTCGACAGGAACACGACACGCGAAATCCGGGTTAGGGTTGGGCATAATCGGGTTCGGGTACCGTTTATGACACGGTTATAATCGTGCCGGCTCGCGGGTTGACACGTTTATAGTCGTGTCGGGTCAACCCGCGACCCGACGGGTTGACACGTTTATTAATTATTTTTTATTTTTTATTTTTTATTTTTTATAGCAAATGACAAATTGTTTTTATATTTTTTGTCTAGCTTGTTTTAGAGTTTCTTAAATTGCATTTGAGAAAGTAGAATCATTTAGAGTTTTGTTGAAGTATAAAGTTTTATTTCAAATTAAATTGAAATTTTTTCTTCTGATTTAATATATTAAAGTGGTTGGTAGGTGTCTAAAATTGATATGATTTATATATGTATTTTTAGTAGAACATGTCATTTAGAGTTTTTAATCGAACAGCTTCCAGGTTATCAGAGACTGAAGCTCATGTTAGAGAGCTTTCTAAATGTCAAAAATCCATGGAGTTGACCAGATATAGCCCTATATCAAGTGAACTTTCTCTATTGGCAGGTCTAAAATCGGTAGTGATGATGGGATTAGTTCTTCTGGATCTTGGGCTACTGCTCAAATTTCATAATTGGAACACTGCCGAAATGCAAAAATAAAAAATCCACTAGCATATAAAGCAATTGAAGCTTCAGAAATGAGTTTTATGGATAATTTTGTTGAGATGGAGAAACTGGCAATAGTTTCTGACTTTCTGTGGATACACCTAGGAGTGGGTGTTGCCCCTATTGGAATGCTAAGGATCTAAGTCTAGTTTCAGGTCGTTTTGGTTTGAGCGATAGTAAATAGGAAATGCAATTGAAAACCGAACAAACTAACAAAAATTTTGACTGGCTTCAGGTTGTTTTACAAGCAATGCTGGAGCAAAAGTATATTTCAAAACGAACTTTACATGAACTTTTTGAGGATATCAAAATTGCTTTGGGTTATATAAACCATCCACTAGAATGTGTTATTAGATAAAAGAAAGTTGTATTTGTCATTTTGTTGCTTTGGTTGCTAAAATTTTGCCATTAAAAAGTTTTTGTTTTTTTTGTTTTTTTTTTAAAACTAAACTAAACTAAAAAAAAAAACTAAAATAAATTTACATTCGGGTCGTGTCGGTGTTGGGTTCGTGTCGTGTCACCCGTTTATGGAGCGTGTCGTGTTCGGGTCGGGGGGGTTCGACAAGTTTAATTAATCGTGTTGTGTCGTGTCGAGCATAATTGTGTCGAGTCATAATCGGGCCGGACCCGAACCCGACACGTCAACCCGAATTGCCACCCCTAGGTTCCAAAAAGGTTATGGGACTCTCTAAGGGCCGCACGAAGCAGCACCCAAGTGCAAAAAGACTCGATTAAGAGCCCCAAGTGGTACAGGCAACAACCACGATCAAGAAGTTGTTGTAGGGATTGTATTGTCGAAAACAGAGCAAGGACAGTTGGCAAGGAACAAACGCCGACTACAAATAACCACAACTGAGCAAAGAGACGGTAACCCACAAAATACAACAAAAGCAGCAAAACATCAAATAAGCTAAGCACTGGGAAGGGGACTCTACGCGTCGGCGCGTGGAGGCCAGACAGTGACGTGGAGGAGAACAACAATGAGCAGGGAAGACCAGGAGCACAGACCAAGGAGTCTCTGCAAGCTAACAGAGGCTTACAAATATGGCCTTGGAAAAATCAAATCTCCAAACCCTCTATAGACCTGAGAAAACGCTGGCAAATCAGCGTGTCTGCGAGGGGCAACTAGTTGATGGAGGTGACTGTGCTGTAGTGGTGTTGTTTGGAGGAAACAAAGATGGCAACAATGGAGAAAACTAAAAAACAAAAAGGGGAAAACAAGAACGAAAACAAGAGGGAAGGGAAAAGATCCATCCATCCTCCCTTAGAAAATCACCAGATGTGGAAGGAAAGCCTCACAAAGGAGGTGGAAAGGGCCTTACACTTTTTTATAGAGGAGGAGGAGAGTCTCTTTCTAGAAAGAAGGAGCAGTTTCAAGAAGCATTACCTCAAAGGGACTTACTTGTTGGATGTCAATCCTCTTCATTTTATGGTTTAAATTAATTTTTACAAATTCAATGGTTTCTATGTTGTTACATTATGAATATGGTGTCATGATTAAGAGGGTGGCCGAACCACCCCATCCCAAGTCGGCTAGAGGATCTCCATGGAAGAGACCCACCTCCCATGGAAATTCATTCATATCTCATTTCCTAGGGGTGTAAAGGCGGGCGGTTAAATAACTACCCGCTAACCGTTAACCGCTAACCGTCTTAACCACTAACCGTTAACCGTCTTAACCGCCTAGCGGTTAGCGGTTATTGGGTTTAATAACCGTAACCGCTAACCGCTTTTTATATAATATATTTTGATAATTATAATTATAATTATAATAATATTTATAGATATAACTTAATCAATTGATCATTAATGATTAAATCACATTTTGTTTTCAATAATTAAATCACAAATTGAGTATTAATATATTATTACTATAATTTATATGATTATATCACATGATCAATTGATCATTAAATCATTTGATTATATAATAACAAATTATATATATATATAATATGACATAATTCATAAGTTGTAAGTCTACAAGTTAATCATATGATTCATATTATTCATGTATAATGATAGTATGATACTTACAATTAAATTAAATAATGTATTAACTATAACCACAATTGAATCAAAGCATTATTAGATACTTTATACTTAGAAAACATATATCACATTATCTTAGATTTTTAGATCTAAGATAATTTTATTATATTAATATGAATTGTGATTTGTGAGATAAAATGATTATATAATTTAAGTATAAGTGTATGACCATTAAATCATTATAAATTTAGGACTTAGGAGTTTAAGCATTATCATTAGATAATAAATTCAATTAAAAAAAAAGACTATAAGTAAATATGATAATAATTTAAATCATTAATCATATGATCTAATTTAATGAGATCATATGTAAGTTTGTAATTGAATAAAATATTTTTGAAACTGTATATATTTATATCTTCTAACATTTATTTATTTATTTTTTCCATATATATTGTCTATTTTATATTAATAATAATAAGAATGAATTTTACATCAAAACGACATCAATTTTGAGAGAAAAACGCATTAAAGGTTAGGGTAAGAATTTTCATCTTATTCTCTTCTCCTTCCCTATCTCACTCACTCCGTCGACCGTCCCTCTCTACAGACTCTACCTTTGGACCGTCTCTCTCTCGTCGCCTCTTTCTCTCTGACTCTCTCTATCTCGCAGTTTTAATGTTTTATTTGTATCATTTAATGTTTTATTTGAACATTTTTTTTATATGTTGTGTTGAACTTTGTTTTTGTATGTTGTGTTTTTTTTTTTTTTTTTCTTTAAAAAAAAAAAGTTAACCGGTTATGAACTTATGATTTAATATTTAAGAATTTTTTTTAAAAAAATTTAAAGTAGGTCAAATATTTTTTGTTTTTAATATGAGATCTTTTAATAGCAATTTGGCCCAAGAAGACACTAAAAATACAAAAAAAACAAATGAGAGTGAAAAATGCTATAGTGCTTAAAAAAATCCCAAAAACACCCAAAAAAGGCCCAAAAAGCCCAATTTTAAAAAAGCGGTTATAGCGGGCGGTTAATTGTTTTACTAACAGCCGACTAACCACTAACCGCTATCCGCTAACCGCCTAGCGGATGCGGTTAGTGAAATTTAATAACCGCTAAGGCGGTTACGGTTAGCGGTTTTTGTCAAAAACCGTTAACCGTAACCGCCTTTACACCCCTATCATTTCCTTGCAAATTTTTTTTTCTCAAATTCAGTTGACTTTTTGTTCTTTAATTTAGTCTATTAAATTCATGTTAATTAAGTTATTATGTATCTAAAATTCATGTTAATCATCACATATATGTTTAAAAATGAATTTAAATATCATATCTTGAAAATCTAAACCGAAATAGTTTGTATAATATTTTATCAATCACCCATCCTTCTTGTTATTATTATCATTAAAAATTAAAAACATTCACACGTAAATTGCTCCAATGATATTATTATATTATTTACCTCTCTATAATTTTGGCCATCGTTGTTGAAAATTTAAAAGAGAATGTTGAGATTTGAATCCAACAATGGAGATTGGAGATCGTGCTCAATGTCTCCTCGATGGTGGCAAAGTCAAAGGTCAAACACTGTTTAAAATTATTTGTTGTTAAAGAAATACAAAAAACAAAAAAACAAAAAAATCATAGTGTAATTTAAATTAAAAATATATTATAAAAGTGAAATTTTATATATTTTTTTGTTAAAAAAAAAAAAACTTCACTTCGCTTGGACATTAAAATTTATAAAGTCCGTCCTAATTAGAACATATAATTCTTACCTGCCCTATTAAAGACACATGTATGAATCATATGCTATGCTAATTACATATTAGTTTAGAGTAATGTTAGAAAAACATTTTAAAATGGTTGAAAAAAAATAATATGAAAATAAAGGGTGGGTTGGATATATGGTTGAATGATAAAAATGTGATTTCTAGTATTTATTTGTTAGTTTAAGAGAAATGTTAAAAATTATATTTTTATTTTACAATGTTGGTGTGACAATTTTATCCTCCTCTTATATAAATCATTATTAAAAAAAAAATGATTGAAACTATCACATCAATATAGTTGTCATTATTCTCGACCTAACGGCTAAACAGATGGATTAAAGAAAACCTTTAGGTTTGGTTTAGAGAAAAAAATAATAATAATAAAATACCAACGAAACTCTTAGGGAGGCCAATGACATATCTAAAAGCTCAGGGGAGTGTTTGATATTTATCGAACATGGATGTATTATATAATATAATATAAGTTCTTGATTAAACAAAAGGGAAAGTAACATATAACTTCCATTAACGAGAAAGTGGTTTGACTTTGAAACTAAAAAACGTGTCGAAAGCACCTATCAAAAGATTCAAAACCGTTAATACAGTGGGCTCCACGCTTTTAAATTTGTGCCGGTACAATCTGGAACAGAATCCTCTCCATCTGACTTCCTCTTCTGGACCGTCCGATCAACTTTTATAGGACGTAACGTATTATGATGGGGGTCCTAAACTTCAACACCCCACCCTCCCACCCCCCACATTAAAAGGATGACAGAGGAATTTGATGATTGCACTCTCAAACTGGGCGCGTCTTTTACACGCTCTAAGTGAGAAAGAAAATGAGAGTTGGTCATTGCATATGTAAGAGCATTCACAATGGATGAACTAATTTTTTATGTAAAATAGCTCTTCAAAATTT
The DNA here is from genome assembly GCA_006937295.1 of Carpinus fangiana. Taxonomy (NCBI): domain Eukaryota; kingdom Viridiplantae; phylum Streptophyta; class Magnoliopsida; order Fagales; family Betulaceae; genus Carpinus; species Carpinus fangiana. Next base: position 38,056,993 of record CM017321.1, read on the forward strand.
AATTTATCTAGTTTAACTAATAATTTTTTAAGGACCTCCTACATCCGATTAGTTATATTTTTATCTATATCATTTAATTTTAATTATTTTTTTATTTTTTATAATGATTGTATTTTTCTTAATATCTTATTTTTCAACTTTTGAGAAAAAAGTGATATGGAGAGAGAAATAATAGGTGAAAATTTTGGAAAAAATGAGATGTAAAAGAGAAATAGTAGGAGAAAATTTTGAAAAAAGAGAAAACAGGTGAGAGAAACAATAATAAAAACGTGGGAAGAAAATTTTGTGAGAGATAGTGGGAGAAAAAAACAGATGTGGGAGAAAATGTAGGAAAATAGCTCTTTCAATATTGCGGCTACATGTAGCTTTTTTTTTAGCTCATTTAACAAAAAATTTATTCTACATTTTTTTTAGCTTATCCAATGTAGAGGGTATTTTATCAATTTAAATAGCTATTTTAGATAAAAATGATATTTAGCTCTTCCATTGTGAATGCTCTAATAATGGATAGTTTATGTAAGAGGGTATTCCGGTACTATTTTGTATTTGAACAATTGAACATGATAATATATCGTTAGTTATATTTAAAGAGTATTTTTATTTTTTTGTCTTTTTATTTTTTATAGAACAAAAATATATTAAACTATAACCAACTGAATATTCTCCAGTTCATTTGAATGAGGATCCTAATTTCAAGCAATAGGCCGAATGAAGCTCAGGTGTTCCCATAGTACATATAATAGACTATTCTTATTGCACTTGATATGAATTCGTGTATAAAATGAATGTAAATTAGCGTATTGTACCGATTTCTTTTGTGTTGATCTTACTAAAATATTGTAATATATGTACTTTAAATAACAATTTGATAAAACTAATTATTCAATTTAGAGGAAATTAGCTTTTCCCCCCTACAAACTACCACGCGTTGACCGTTTGCCCTCATGAACTACCAATTTTACATTACACCCCATGAACTACTATTTCGTTATCAACAACCCCTTACTATTAGTCAAGGATGTCAAACATCACGGTCCAACGGGTCAAGTGCATTGCATGTGCATTCTTTTGGATTTGTCTCCCCATGTTGTCCTTACTGTTTAAACTGCGCCATAAATCGACCAGCCCACAATGTACACCATATGGTGAGCCTCCACGATCGCATGGCAAATGTCCTCCCTAGCACTTCTCTTGTCGGTAAACCTTCCCTTCATCCAGTTTGATCTTCGGTAGATTGTGGTTCAACACATGCGTGTCCTGGTACGTTATCCCCAAGCAACCCTTCCTCAACAGGAAGTAGGTGTGCCTCATGCGCCCGGTGCTCTGGATCTCCCGCTATGCTGTGCCGATTAGCCGGGGTTTTCTCAAGCGACGTGAACTGCATCTCGAGCTATAGCGTCGAGCTCGGCTTTGGCAGCTTGCTAGTGGTTCCAATGATATCAAACCAGCCGACGATGAGCTCTCCGAAGGCCATCTTAGGGGCCGGGATTTTGATGGTGCTAGTGAGCTTTGCGCCTAAAATGTCATCATCTTTGACCTGGAATTCCAAATCAACTACAGGGTGTGCAAGTGGAATATAGAAGTGGCAGATAAAAATGGCGTAGTTTAAACAGTAAAGACAAAATGGGGAGACAAATCCAAAAGAATGGACGTGCAGCGCACGTGACCCGTTAACCGTGATGTTTGACGTCCTTGACTAATGGTGGAGGGTCGTTGGTAACGAAATAGTAATTCATGGGGGGTGTTATGTAAAATTGATAATTAATGTGACCAAACGGTCAGCGCATGGTAGTTTGTGGGGGGGGGGGGAAACTAGTTTCCCCTTCAATTTATTTATTTTGAAAGTTTTTTAAAATAAAATGTACCCTTCAATCCTTTTACTATGAATATTCAAATTTTACTACAAAAGGAATAAGTTCATTTTGTTGGCATTTATATTATGTACTTTTCATTATAGTTTGAAGGCTTTGTATATGTATTTAACTAAATATAATATTATTGTCCCCAAAAGGTAGCTCAATCGGTTGAGACTATGCCTAATGAAGTGAACATGTAAAAAAAAAAAAATACTAAATATAATATCGCTTACAATCTTATTGCAATATAAATAAACATTTTCGGATAATTTATAATGAAATATTTAAACCATATATATATATATGTCGTGTGGGTGTGGATGTGGAAGCATTGAATCTTATGCAGCGGTTGCGCGTGAATTACTCCGAGGTTGCACTTGCACATGGTTGTCGCCGTCCACTTTTCGATTAGTGTTCCGTTTCTGTTCTTTTTAAGAATTTCTGGAAGCTGTAAACTTCATCAGAAAGATTCTCCAACACAAAAAGTGCTTTGGGATGTTCACTATTTACCCCCTTTTTTTTTTTTTTTTAGGGATCGGGATCCCCTCATATCAGAGAGATTCTCTCTAATCTTGATCATTCAATTTAATCTAACGGTCCATATTATGTTATGTGTCCCATTTAAAATTAAATATTAAAATATTAATAAATTTTTTTAAAAAATGAAAATGAAAATTAAAAAAATAAAATAAAAAAGGAAAAACTTAGATTTGAGCTTAGGGGTGGTGTCGGCCACCCCATGGCCCCAGGGGGCCAAAATTTTTTATTTTTGGGTTTGGCCTTAAGGGGTGGCCGAACCACCCCCATGGCCACAGGGGGTGGTTCATCCACCCCCAACCGGTCCTTACGGGTGGCCGAAGCCACCCCATTGCCACAGGGGGTGGTTTGGCCACCCCCTAGGGCCAAACCCAAAAAGATTTCAAAATTTTTTTTTGCCCTAGGGGGTGGCCGAACCACCCCTTGGGACCATGGGGTGGCCGGCCACCCCAAGTTTTTCCTTTTTTATTTTAAATTTTTTTATTATTTTAATTTCAATTTTTTTAAAAGTTTATTAATATTTTAATATTTAATTTTAAGTGAGACACGTGGTGTAATATGGGCCGTTGGATTAAATTGAATGGTCAGGATTAGAGGAATATGAGAATCTCATATTCCCTCTAATATGAGGGGATTCAGATCCTTTTTTTTAAGGGTTAAATAGTTTAATTATTTAGAAAATGCTAGGGGTTCTCCCCTTAGTATTCTCCTGACGTTCTCTCAGTCTTACGTAAAACATGATTTAAGAAAAAATAAAATTGTAGTGACCTCCACCACCGATTTTTTTAGGCATTAGCACTAAATTTGAGGCATTAGCACCAAAATTGAGGCATTGGCACTAAATTTAGGATGATCAAATCCATTTTGGGTGATACCATCCCTAAAGGGTTAATCTTCCACCCTTAGGTTTTAGTTTTGAATCCAAAAACAAGTTTTAAAGCATTAGAACCTAACTATTAACTCATAAAAAATTAATTTGTTGGCAAAAAAAGGTACTACAATTTTTTTTTTCTTAAATCATGTTCTACGTAAGACTGAGAGAATGCCATGAGAACATTACGGGGAAAACCCCTAGCAAACCCCTTAATTATTCACACCTGTGGATTAATTTTTATTTATTTTTACCCCTAAAGTTTTTATTTTTTTTATTTTTTTATCAGTGTCATCAACCATCCAAATGGTATTCTCACTCATATCTACTTCACACCATGTTATGACATGGGTTGAATGGAAGGAGAAAGTTTTGTTTTCTTAAGTTGCCATTCAACTTATGCCGCCTAAACCGGTGTGAATAATAGATTTATTTACATTTTTATTATATAATTACTACACAATATTGGTGTGACAATTTCAACTAATTATTGAATCAATTTTTGTTAAAAAATAAAAAAAATTCAAAAAGTTTGTTGAAACTATCATGTTAGTATTGTGTGATAGTTGTTATGAGATAAAAATGTAGTATATAACATTACTCATGCTAGAAACTAGTGAACCACGCCTTTATCTCACCACTCTCCTACCCTGCTAATGTGGTAGTGATAATTAACCCTTTGATTTTTTATTTTTGATTTTTTTTTTAATAGAGGGTAAAAAAATGTTTTGTTATGGCAACTTGAGAAATTGAGAAGACTAAAAAAGAGCTTGTAGGTTGATTTAGAGTCTCTTTGGGTTTGTAGTTTCAAAAGGTGCAATTAAAAAAATACCAATTTTAAAACGTAATTTTTTAAAAGACAATTAAGCATTTGGTGAAATTACAATTTGGCCTTTAAAATCGCAGTTTAGCTTTTAAAATAGTGTGCTTCTAAAAACACTTCCTTGCTTGCAATTAAAAACGCATTTTTTTTCTACATTTTATTTATTTATTTAAGTTGATATGGTGCATATTGGTATCCACTACTATCCATCCTGATGAATTACACCTTTCTGTGGCAGAAAGCTAGATCTCAAAGAGCAGGACTAGTGGATGACCAAAAATATTTTTGTTTGTTTGTTTCACATAATTGTACTTGAAAATTCTAATTGACTCAAATTAACACCTATTCGGATTTTCTAGGTGTTTAACAAAATAATATTATGCGGAAATAAATCTGACCTAATAATTAATAAACAACCAAAAATATATAAAACAATAAACAATAAACAATACAGATATTTGGTTACGAAGAGGAAACCATTTAGAGAATTCTCTAAATTTAAAACCTCTCCGGGGCAGTCAAACCCAGGAAATCACTAACTCAGTAAAAGACTAAGGATTACAAGAAGTTCACACTTACAAAACCTTTGTAATTGACACTCTTGCATAAGACAAGCAACCCACTTGACTTCTACCGCAGTAGCCCTTTCCAGAACATCTGGCACAATTCTTCTACATGATCTCCTTTCACCGAAACTTCGGTTGACTTCACAACCTTAGATTTATCAAAGAAATAACTAAACTCTAAGAGATTCAATTTAACGCTCACCACATATGATCTCTCTTAGCACACCCTCCGACGAACTCTCTGGGGGTGAAAATTCGTACATCTCTCTTCTATAATGATATATATATATCAGTACATCAAACCCTAGACCTAGGGCACTAAAAACACGTTTTTGGGCATAATAGGTACGGAGTGTCCGGACATGTTAATATGATGTCCGGACATGGCCTTGCGGAGCAAAAATATGCTTCCTGGAATTCATGTCCGGACATGATAGCACCATGTCCGGACATGGCCTGCAATGGGGAGAAAACAGCATTTTGGAAATGCTATCCAGCCTTCATCAACAGCTTCGATCGATGGGCGTTTGTGGTCCGATTAAGCTGAAATTTTGCAGGGACATTCATGACACATGAATCTACATTATGAACGGTGGAGATTCGATTATGAACATTCTATATCAATGTTTGAGCTTGTGTACAGTAACCTCTGCATTTTGAAACTGAATTAAGCCAACACAAGAACTAACAGTACTGAATATTGCTTGTTTCAAGTTCATCTCATGAGCAATATTGTCTTATCAAGAACACCTTTACTTAAAAAAAAAAAAAAAAAAAAAAAAACCAAGCAATTGACAAAGACAACAGTATCATAGTACAAATGTGGAAATCTCCTGGAAGTTTCCTGGTTCTTGCCCAACATAATGGACTGTTTGTTTATGGCAAGAATTTACCAAGTCAACATAAAACAAATGCACCGAAATATAAGACCAACCATCAATCATGAATTTTGGCAAACATTAATTTTTAAAAATCAACCATATTCTTTTTTTGTCCTTCTACCATATAACTTTTTTTTTTTTTTAATAAAAAAATCTATAATTAAATCTATAGATCCACATAGATTCAATGACAAGGACATAAGTACGCTAAATAGAAGCTTTCTAAGTGTTCGTTTGATATTGCAATTTTATAGACAGAAAGTGTAATTTTAAACTAAATAGCAGAAAATAAATTGTTTCGGATTACGTTTTTAAGAAATTGCGATTTGAAAATACAGAATTTTTTTTTTTTTTTTTAACGGGCACCCATTTTAGAAGCCAAATTACGATTTTTTTCGAATGCTTTTAACTGCGTTTTTAAATCTCACTTTTTAAGATCACAAACTCTAAAACAATCTCTTGAATCAATCAAAATCTTAAAGACCTTTGTGTAGTCCAGCCGGCCCATCCACACAATCTCAGGCCCAAAAGCCTCGTCCTGAGCAACTCCGAACGAACTCCACCAGAACACGCAACCGCGTGGACTGCATGCAACCCACGACCTAACTGTATCCAAACGTAAACTTTTCTGCCTCGGACACGTCACAGGTGCACAACAATCTTCTTTTCCTATTCCCAAACGACCCCTCTACTTCTCCGCAAATTCCATTCTCACCCCCCCCCTGCATCCACGAGTCATTTTTGTCTCTCCTCACTCTCACTCAGAAGAAGGAAAAAAAGAAAAGAAAATAGAAAAAACGTTTCAAACCCAAAGTCGCTCAAAAAAACCCTAGCTTTCTCAGTCTTGTACACAATACAGCTTTTTCATGGTTATAATTTTGGGTCCTGCGAGATTTTGCCGGAAAATCTTTGTCCATCCGAGAAAGCGGATGAGAAATTCGATATTTTTGAGAAACCTTTGGTAAATCGTGATTATTTTTTTTTTTGGGAAGATTTTTGTGATGGGTTCGGCGACGGTTATACTGGACATAAGCTCCGACGACGAGTCGAGTTTAGGCGGTGTGGGCGAGGGGTTCGATTGGATGTCGGAGCTCTTCGACGATGTTAACGATAACGACTCCGATGAGGTCGTGGTGGTTCGTGAGGTCAACAACGCCAAGCGAAAGTCGAAGTCTTTGGATTCGACGGCGAGGGATGCGGACGATGATTGCGTGGTTTTGGACGGTGATCCCGATGACCCGGTCTCGGTGGAAAACGAAGTTTCAAGCGGGTCGGATGACTTGCTTGTAGTCGGAGAGAAAGGGCAGGTAATTTGGTGGCTGAGGAAATTTTTTAATCTAATTAAGTTTTGTTTAGTGGTTTAGTTGTAATGGGCTTTTTATAGAAGGAAATTATTATTATTATTTTTGTGGGTTTTGTGTATTTTGGTTGCTAATGCATTGAATGTATGAGTATTGTATGTTAACTTGGGGTGGAAACTAGCTTTTGTTGGAAATAACTTTATAGTCCAATAGGCTCCTTGATTCCACAAAGATATTACCAATTAATGCTCTTTTTATTCACCTCTGTACCCATTAATCGGCTTTGTAAGCCAAAAGTACGAAGTGGAATTCATCTTAGACTAACCTATTTAGCATGCTTGCTTATTATGGTGCAATTTATGCTACTAAAGGTGAATACTTTTGAAAGAATTGAATGGTGTTCTGGGAAAGGTAGTTACAGTTTGGATTTGAACTTGCCAGAAAGACATATATATATATATATATATGAACAATACCGTGCTTGTTTTCTCATCGAGGAATTCAGTATTGTTTTTTTATTGTGCTGTATCTGGATATCCATGTTGTGAGCTGTCAATTTTCTCTGGTCTGTTGTGCTCTTTAAGCTCTCGCTTTCAGGAATGTGCAGTTCACAGATTACTTGTTATATTATCGATACATTGCTATGACTGCAGAGTTCAATCCAATGATCTATATGAAGCACCAATGCACCATTTTGGGTGGTGCTTCATTCATGTTACAAGTTGATCTTATAGTACTTGGCTGCAGTTTTATGAGTAGGCAACTAGACAAATGTAGATGGGTTTGGCAGCATCTGCCAGCTTGGATAGGCAGGTGGACCTCTGGATGTTTGGATCCTGTGATCTTATGACGGAGGAGAGGCATCCTTTTTTCTTCTTGACCTCTTGCAACAATTAGACCACTAACTTTTTAACAGAATAGATATATCAAGATGCCTAGTTTTCCCTCATGGCAAATATTTTCAGGACTGGCACGTGCCTGTGGAAGTTGAGATGGCAAAGGACATTAACATCGGGCCAACCACTTGACTGTTTGCCATTGAAAAAAAAAATCCCCTTTTCGTGGAGCATTGCCCATATATTGAAATTTGAACTGCTGATCCTGGTTAAGTTCAAGGCAAGAGCAGATATTTAATCATTAATGAAGGTCTTCATCAAAATATTGTAATACACATTTTCATTTCGGATGTTGTTTCATGGTCAACAACTACTTAATTAAGTTGCTGAAGTTTCACAAGTTGGTGATATGTATGCCTGAGATTGAATTTTTAATTGGCTTAGGACTTTATGAAGGCATAGATTCTCTTGGGGGCTTTCATTTGTTGGGTCATGTCATCTTTAATTATGTACAAGCCTTTCTTTTTCTCCTTCACATGCTTATAGCCTTGTTATCTGTTGCCAACTAAATTTTATTGTGTTTTTCTTTTGTTGCAGATTGCATGTAGAGACTACCCTCATCCACGTCATCTTTGTGCCAAACATCCTTTCGGTTCTACGCCCCATGATAGCCACTGTGAGCAGGTAATATCCATTTTTAAGCCATGGCACTTGGAAATCTAGCACTTGTGTTGTCCTATGTTTATGTCCTGCTATTCTCATTCCTGGCCATGCTAAAATGCAGTGCCACTGTTATGTCTGTGAATCTCTTGCACCATGTCTACATTGGAGCACTGACATCTCCAGTATCGGCCATTGTCATGCCACTGATAAAGAGGAGTTCTGGAAAATTCAGAGGAAAAGTTTCAAGCTGGAGAAAAATGCTCCATTACCAGCTTTAAAGGCTACTGATAATTCTCTGCCTATTGCATTTCCCCAATTTAAAGGAGCTCAACCACTTGACCTTATTCGATTGGCACCCAACTCTATGCAGCATAATCAGGTCTCTAGGCCAGCTATAATCCGTTGCCCCTCCTTGCCCAATTATACTTTGCCAAATATCATAAGCCAAGGTAGAAGCCAACAGCCAGCATCTGCTTTGGCAAAAAGCAGATTCCATATTCCACAGAATTTGCTTGGTGTACGTAATAATGTCACCCAAAGGGACCGGGTTCCTAGTGTTGGGACTTTGGGTCATCATGCAATGTTTAAAAGGACAGGAACTGTAAGGGGTGCTTTGCCAATACACCCCACTGTGTCTGGTTCATCAAACAAGGTTAATTGTGCCCCTGCAACACTGTTTACCAGAAATGCTACTCCAACGGCATCATCAAACAACAGAAATCTTGTTAGGTGGCAGAATGTTCGCCCTAGTGTAAATTTTGAGTCTTATAGGCCTCAGGACTCCTCCCAGCCCAACTTGGACAGCTTTGTCGCAAATGTAGTATCTTCCCAACCGCAAATATATAGTCAGCCTATTGCTCAATCAAATGATGGTGAAAATTCTTGCCAGAATGGGTATCAAAGTCAAAATGCTAACCAAGGTATTTATCAGAATGGGAATCAGAGTCTAAATGCCAGCCAAAATATTTGTGAGCAGGGGAATCAAAGTCAGAGTGACGCAGATCCAGGTTTTTCAGATTTTAATTTTAGTTGGCCTAGCCAATCTGGTCAAAGCAACCAACAGCCTCCACTTGAGAATTCTCAAGTTCAAAGTGGAGGATCTATATCTGAGCGATATCCTGTTGCCGTCGAGGAGCTTAATTCCCAGTTTATGGGAAGCTCTCACCTCAATGAAAGCAATCAACGACCTGAATTTACTGGAAGTGCAAATCTCAGTCAAAGCAATCAAGAACCTCAAATTGAAAATTTCCAACTTGAAAGCACAGGATCTATATACGAGCCAACCCCTGTTAAAGAGACTAGTTGCCAGTTTGCTGGAAGCATTAATCTCAGTCCACTGGAGGACTTTGAGAACTGGTTTTTGGAAAACCAGCCAGTTCCTTTGGTTGCAGATGGTTCTATGCCTACTGAACTTAATATCTTTTCTCCTCAGGCTTCCTCTATTGATGCGGGTATGCTTTTATTTGATTTCGAGACTTCCTGGAATGGTCTTGCGCATGCCTAGCCAATGACAACTACTTGTGCTTCTTGGAAAGAAGTAAATGCCGGCAAACATAACTTCTGTTCCTCAAAAAGAAGTAAGAATGATCTCCACATTGCACACTGGGGTTAAAGGTTGATAGAGTTTTGGTGTACAGTTTTAAACTGAAGTGTACAAAATTGCCTGTAGGTTAGATGATGCTGTACAGGCTGGTAGGCTTTGATGTTTTATATTCATGAACCAAATATGTTAAGTTATTTGTAACATCTGCATTGTTCTTTCCCCTTGAATTTTGCCGTGTCAGATGCCCATTCTAGTTGTTGAAGGTGATCCCTGCAGAGTTTTGTGCCTGTATGAGGTTGGTTTGGTTTTCTACATGCGGTGAAAGTGAATGAACTTGGTCTTGAATTTTAGAAAATAGCTTACTTAAACGGGTTACGGCTACCTTTTGTGTACTTAATGTCCCTAACATCCGGATCACCAATGTAGATGACAATCTTATGTTTTTATGTAAAAAGCTAGCTGTTCGCGAAAACATGAGATTGGATGCTGGTGCCTCTTGAATGCTTGTAGATTTTTACGAGTACTAAATGCATGCTGATGCTAAGAGGATCTGGCTACTGGAGATCTGATGAAATGGTAAGTACTTGACATCTTGGGGACGTCTTGAACTCAAAGTTTTTACAATGTTTCATGTGGTAGTGTATAAACGTTCTATTGGTCCTAGATTTGTTTCATGAAGCACTTTGAGGTCTTTGCTTGAAACTGAGAGTTGAGAACCCTTTTGTGTTTTGGTGTCAGAGAATTAAACTTAAAACTGCATTTTTTTTATCTTGGTCCACTAAGAGGCAATTTCGGCCATGGTTTAGGAGAAAGGAACTCCCGTCTGTTGTTGGGGTATCCTCCATTGCAGCATAACTCAATTTTTTACTGAGCTTGATTGTGAGCCATGGTAATGCACTTGTAGGATTTTTCCTTGCAACCCAGCTTCAGAAAGAAGGTATTAGATCTCTAGCATCTGATCTAGCATCTGCAATGTTTGAGCTAATTTCCCAGTCTTGAAGAGGGTCAGCCATTAATGAAGTATCTGCTTCTGTTCTTATATTAGCCAAACCCAGATTCTTTTTTCCCCGCTGGAAACGCTGATTTTGCTTCCCTTATTTTACTACCAAAAGCCTGCAGGAGATATTCCAGAATCCATGCATTAGAAATAACTCCCTCATTGTTTCTGACAGCCACTGACCCAATAATATGATTAGCGCCGACAGCGGCATTATCCTATGAACTTTAGGAATTCGACAGGAGGAGGTACTCCACAAAGAGAGCGCATCAGCAGCGGTTGGGCAACATGGGGGAATCAAGTCATGTACATGTGGAAACTACTTGGGATATATATGTCTTGAGCCTGTGTGCTTATTCAGGAAGTCTCCATTTCACGATTAAGATTTTATTTTGTTTTTAAATGACGTAACAATATATATTCATGAAAATCCTATTTCGTGTTCAGTATGTTATTGTGATATATATGTCTTGATTAGTACTTATAACATACACAACACGAAATAGCATCTGCAATATTTAGAGAGAGACTCTCCTCCTCTCTAAAAGAGTAAGGCCTAGTCACCTCCTCTTGTGAGGTTTTTCTACCACCTCTTGTGGTTTTTCAAGGGAGGAGGGATGTATATTTGTCTTTTCCTCATCCCTTTCCCATTTGTTCTCATTCTTGCTTTTTTTCCCATCACTTTTGTCTACCTCCATTGTTGCTTTTTTGCTTCCTCCAAAACACACCAGTTCCGGCTGTTCTTCACCCCTGGCCCTCTGTCCATTGATGTCGTGCCGTTTATCGCCCCTTTTTCGCTCCCCATCGTCGGCCGTTTCTTAGATTTGTTGAGGTTCATAGATCTGGTTCTTTCAAGCCCCAATCTATGAGCTCCCATTAGTCCCTCCCTTAAACGCACCCCACCACTGTGCTCCAGGGCCTCTCCGCCTCTTGTCAATCTTCTCCAAGTTGCCATCTGGTCACCATGCACCGATGCATGGATCTCACTTGCCCGCAAGTGTCCTCCACACGCCAAAGCGTGTACGCCTCTCAGCGATGGGCCTTTCTAGATAGTGGCTCCACCACCCTTCTTCGCTACAACAACTGTTTTTTGGTGTTCAGTTATATTTATTGTTTTTTTTTTTTGGGATGTATTTCCGCAGCTATGTTTGTGTTCCTTTGTTTTTCTGTATTTTATGTTGGTATTTGTTGTTTTTATTGTTTTTTGTGGGTTTTGTCGTTGGTGATCGTCTTTCAACGGATTCGATTTAGTTATCTACAATACTTGCCCTGCAACAACCATTTAACAGTGGTTGTTGCCTTTACCGCAATGGACTCTTTGCCGAGTTCTTTTGCGGCCCTAAAAAATGTCTGGCTTGTATGTCATTGTTTGTTGTTTAGTCATTTTGGTCTTTAATTTGTACTGCATTTACCTTTTGGACCTTATTGTTGGGGTGCCTACCTCTTTTATGGTCTTTTAGTCCTGTAACCCACTTTCCCTTATTTGTTTAGGAAAAAAAAAGTACTAATCACAATTGGAACTCTTGGTTATTTGTAGAACTAATTAACTTGTCTAATTTGAAACTCAACATACATCACTTCAAGTTTCAAATCATTACCACCAAGTTAGTAGTTGAGTTGGTAAAGCAGCAGTGGATAAGGTTTAATTCCTCCCCTCCTTTCTTCCTAGTGGTCACGGGTTCGAACCTGCTTGCGGTAGTAGTCCACAAACCAGATGCTATTAAGAATGGGCTTTACCAACTTGTACTTTAGTGGGGCTATGGTGACGGACTTGCCTTCCTAAGTAATAGTTATGGCTCAAACCGAACATTCCACAGCGGGTAGGAACCCCGATGGTCATGCCCAAGGAGAGAAATTACACTGGTTGCCCCTTCTCACCTTTATTATCTAAAAAAAAAAAAAAAAAAAAAAAAAAAAAAAAAAAGGTTTCAAATCATTTATTTGTTAATATATTCGAGCAAACAAAAATGTTGATCTACACCTCTTTTATAAATATAAATATTATATAAATTATTGAGACGTGTAGTTTTTAAAGCTTTAAAGCTTGGAATTGGTTAGTAGGTATCCTAGTTTTCCCATTTTCCCCCATAATTTGAACATAATGTCAAATTAACCATCTGTCCCAAACGATATGTAGCAGATCCTATCTACTCCTATTTGCAACGACATGTAGCATAGTTGTTTCTAGTCGCTTTTTTTTTTAGAATTTTAACCACCGAAACTCAAACCGTAGGGTCTGTGTCCGAGTGTCTCTACCTGTGTCCCTCCCTCGCTGTCTCTCACAAGCACAAGCAAAAGAGGAATGGCGTTATGGATGGAAACGGGTTCGGATCCCACCACTGAATCCGAGAAGGCGGACCTTGAAGCTATCGCTGCCATCAAACAGTCTGCTGCCCTTGAACTCAAGGTCTCTCTCTCTCTCTCTCTATATATATATATATATATGTCAGGGAAAAACATCTTATGTATGATCATATGCTCGAATAAGATTCTGGGGATGATATTTTATGGGGTTCGATTGATTTGCAGGAAAAGGGTAACCAGTATGTGAAGATGGGTAAAAAGCATTACTCTGATGCTATTGATTGTTACACGAGGGCAATTGATCAGAAGGTTTTAAGCGACTCTGAACAATCGATTCTCTTTTCGAATAGAGCCCATGTGAATTTGCTGCTGGGAAATTACAGGCGCGCTCTCATGGATGCTGAGGAGGCAATTAAGCTGTTCCCCGAAAACGTCAAGGTGGTAATTTTATGTTTGTGGAATTCTCAGCTAGATACCGTTTGTGCTGGATTGGCAAGGATTTTCACTTCCTCGTGCTTCTTTTGGTTTGATATTGTTTTATGAAACGATATGAATTTTGATTAGGCAATTTACCGAGCTGCGAAAGCATCTCTGTCATTGAACTTGTTGGCTGAAGCGAAATCATTTTGCGAGAGTGGACTTGAACATGACCCAAACAATGAAGAACTAAAGAAGCTTGCAAAGCTGATTGATTTGCGGAGGTTGGAGCATGAACAACGTGAGGCTCAGGTTTCCAGGGCTGTTGCTGAGGCTAAGGTTTGATAACTGCATGCACTGTTCAAAACAAATCTTTCTTTGGTACCCTGTTGCTCATGTAAATGTTCCCCTTTTTCTTCTCTCCTGAAACTTTACAGGGCCTTGTTTCTGCCATTGAAGATAGAGGCTTGAAGATTGGGAAGGCAATGTTTCGAGAACTTACTGGATTAAGGAAGCCAGCATTAGATAAAAGTAATATTCTTCACTGGCCAGTTCTTCTTCTGTATGCAGAGGTTATGTCCAGCGACTTTATTGAGGACTTCTGTGAGACCGACATGTTTTTAGCTCATCTTGACATTATATCCTTTTTAGTAGATTGCTATATATACCTTCTTCTTTTTTTCGTTTTTTTTCGGGGTGGGGTGGGGTGGGGCGAGGGGTGCTTAATTTACTTTTAAAACTGTTATATTAATGAGTTTTGTATATGGCATGCAATGCCCCTAAACTTATGTGCTTTGTAGGATCTCCTTAGCTTTCAAACATGTTTTCAGAAAGTTGTCCACCATTACCATGGGACAAAGAGAAAAATTACACCCTTGAATCTATTGAGTTATACTATGAGGTAAGTGCTTTTATGTCATTCTTGTTTCAGTGACTATTATTGCCTTTTCAACATTTTAATAACTTTGTTGTTGTTGTTGTATTTTTTTTTTAAAAGAAGCCTTGCTTTTTTTTAAGAGTGTTCCAATTATTTTGTAACATTGAACTTGCATTGAACAAATTCCCTTAAATTTCTGGGTTTGTCAAACCATTTTTGGCTTTCTGATTCCTTGGTTAAGTCAAATATATTTTACTAGTTTGACCATGGTAGTTGATCAATAAGAATAACGAGAATCTCAACTTTATCTTTATCGGGTGTTAATTATCTTAAAAAATAAAAACTTTATCGGGTATCTCTTGAAGTTTTTGATGTTGGGTTGACGTGAACATATTAGTGGACTTGTTGCTTCTATTGCCTATTTAAGGCTATATTAAATGGCCTTGATTAGGAGTACTTGGTATAGGTATTTAGATGTTAGATTTAAGGCTGGCTTGTTGAGGTTCTCTTCATCTATACCATACAGCAAATGAAGTCAAACGTAACATAAAAGATCAAATATGTGGACTAAATGAAAATTCCATGCAACCAGAAGGCAGGATTAAGAAAGTTAATGAAATCTGTATGGTACTGGTTATATCTTTCTCTATTACTGTTTAATCCCATTCTGTACATGTCCAACAGTTTGTATTTTGATGAAAGAATCTGTTATTCATATCTCTATCAAGTTTTGTCCAAGATATTTTACTCATTTCAAGCGAATCTGAGGATCCCTAGTCAATTGCCAGCAGATAAATCTATCTATCTATCTATTGTAGGGATTCTTCTCTTCCTTTTTAGTTCTAACCATACCGTGTCTGTGCATGCCTTCACAGTCATACACGAAATAAAGTCACATGCACACACCAGCAGGAGGCACGCTAAACTCTTGTCCTCTTCGTAGTCTACACCAATGGATGATGCAAGTCTAGCAGTTTTAGCAGTTTTTCACACTTGCTTGATTCTTAGTGAGCTTCAATTTTTTGTGGTATACTTGATCAAGTTCTGGATGATTACTGATAATTGAGATTTGGGTCTACTAAGTTGCTAGGTCATGGATTATTTTTAAGAAAAATCAATAGCTCCAAATATATTATTGTTCTTTTTCTCAATTGGTATGCTATATTAATCAATAGCTCCAAATAAAATAGCCTATGTTAATTTGCACCTCTATATTCATGTCTACATGTATCTGCTTGACTATTGAAAATGATATGTGATGTCGAACTTCTTAGACCAATTGCAGTGCTCCACATGATATCATGCTAAGGGAAATTTTCATAATGATTTGCAGCAGATCACCAATCCAAAGTTATCATTTAGGTTCTCCAAACCATTGTAATTGTTTAGAATGCTTTTACTTAGAAGTTGTCCAAGAAAATTATTCTTTGTATCTTAAATAGTGCCATCATTTTTATACGTTATTTCTAATTGCTTACTTCTTGATTCAGTAGGCTGGTTCTGAAGTTTGTCTATCAAAGTTAAAACTTCTTCATTGTCTCCTTGAGGGAACTGCAGCATCTCATGTAGAAAGTATTGACAGAGTAGAGAAAGATGCATCCGAGGATTCTAGTCATGGAATCTCTGCAGGTAGGATGTTCTATAATCTACCTTAACCCACTTTTTATATCAACTCATGTTTCTGTCCTCCATTTTTCCTTCTTGTCAGTGGTTTGATGATCATGCATTCAAACATGACATTTAATGGGAGTCTGTTGAAACTCTGGAATTGGAGAAACATATGGTGACACAGATAGTCGGTCGTCTATAGTGTACATAGTTCTTGCATCTCTGTATGTGGGTACTATCACTTTTTGTTCATACTACTTTTTAGGATGTCCTGAAGCACACGACGGTGCAGCCACTTGGCTGTGACACATACTTCCATTGTCCATTGAGAATCAGACGTTATTATGCTCATTAGTTAATGTGAGCTCTTGTCCATTTCAAGAGAAATTTATATTCTGGACATATGCTTAATAAGCTCAACAAGCTCGAGGCCCCGGCATCATCACGTTGTCACTTCACCATTATTATAAGGAAGCGAGAAAACACAAGATAATGCCTGAAACTAGATCATGAAGAGCTGTGATGCCTAGATATCTTACTCTAGATGCATTTTAGGAGTATACTTTATTCTTTTCCATCTCTTACACATTTAGCAAATGGAAAGCATGTTTCTATTGTAAACTCAATGTTTAATGCTCATCAGGCAAAGGCTCTAAATGGGTGAAAGTGAATGAGAAAAGAACACTTCACGATGTTCTAAAAGAACCAAACTTTATTATTCCAGGGATCCCAGGTATGTCTTCACTAATGTTTTCATAACCTCATCAAGACATAATTTCTGTTCTGTTTCTTTATTAATTTCGTTTTCTTACTTCATATGATGCTCTACATATGCAGTCTTTTATGTTGTTTCAAAAAGCTCCAGCTTCTATAAAGAGTTCAAAGCTGGGAAGTGGGCTCCTCCACCATGAGTAAATAATTAAGGCAGTGAGCAACAAACATCGTGTGAAGGTAGGTAGGCGATTTTGTAGATGAGTCAAAGCAGGCATTCTTCATGATTCCTGGAGACCAGTTTTGTTGCTTATTGCAGTAGAATGTTGCTTGTTCACTACCCGTTTCAAGGAAATGGCGTTAAACCTTGGACACCAGATGGCAGATGCTGTTGCCATCATCATCATCATCATCATCAATGAAGACTAGGCTTTCTAATCTTCCAAATGTGACATTAATTTAGGCACTTCAAATATTATGATGCTTGTACCAGAGATTTTGAGAAAAATAAATAAATTTTATTGGCTCAAGTGAGGTTGTGTTATTTTTTGTGCAAATAAGTTAAAAGCAGTAGTGGTTTTTTTTTTTTTTTTAATTACTATTATTTTAAAATACCATATAGCCACATATCGCTAACCGCGTATATATATAACGACGTCGTTTTTTTTATTTTTATTTTTTATTTAAGAAGTGATTAGCCGCTAGTAGCAATTTTTTCTTATTTAATATCTGCTAACTACCTAGGTGGTTGCGGTTAGACTAAAACAGCGGTTTTAGTCAATAACCACTAGCTGTAACCATCTTTTCACAACTAGTTTTTTGAATCAAGTAACATAACTCATGAGGATATGCTCTATCTGTCTCGCTCAATCCCCATTTTTTGTTTTTATTAAAAATCACTATTTTTTTTTTCCCTAATTGAATAGGAAAACAAGGGTTACAAGGAAGCATATTTCTCACTCTTAGACCATGTTTAAGATTGTGTTTTAGAAATAAAACTTTTAAATAAAAAAAAGGTTTTTAGCAAAAGCTTAATTTTTAAACTTTTGCCAAAAGTGCGTTTTGACTAATTTTTTTACCTCTAAAAGCACTTTCAAATTTTTATTTTTTTTTGTTAAATGGGCATTTTTTTTTCTTCAAATAGACTTTTTATTTTTTAAGTATTAAACACATTTTTAGATTCCTTAAACACACACCCAAACAGACTCTTGACCCATATGAAATAAAGAATGAAAGATCTTATAAAAATGCTTTTAAAAACAAGATGAAAACTTACTTTTAAAGTAAAAGACCTTGTTTGGTCTTGGAACGAGTATTCTATTAGGAAAATAAATAATTATTACTAAAACTAAAGAAATGTGGAATGAAATAGTTATTCTTATTCATTATGCTTTCATTGGAATTAAACCAAAATTACTAAAAAGCTCACATTATTTATTTTTTTTAATACTCTTTTTATTTTTATTTTTAAAAAAATCTGTTTGGTTGAAATTTCAAAATATGAAGTAAATTGTATAGTTTTGAATTTAATACCTCTCCACTTTGATATCTATAAAAGGGTAAATTTAATAATTTGAAAAGTGAGATCCTTGATCATGATCACGTGAATGATGATGAATCACAAGAAGTTGTATTCAACTTGATTTCCAACTGTCTCCAAGGGGTACCTTAATTGGTTGTGAACCTCGCCTCATTAAGCGGAGGTCACTAGTTCGAATCTCCTCTCTCCTTCACTTGTGTAAAAAAAAAAAAAAAAAAAAAACTTGATTTCTAACTTGCAAATCCGATTTATATGCAGCAAATTTAATTCACACCACCACTGGAACGAAACTATAGATGGAAAGAAAAAGAAAAGAGGCAAAGCTGGACGTGCCACCTGTCATATTAAGGTTGTATCCTAGCAATCATTTCCTGTTTTTGTTACGTTTTCCTATTAAGGGGAAATCAGTTATGATTCTCAACATTATATGATCTCTTTCTATAGAAATCACGCACCACCCATGGAATCTCTTTGAATCTCTATAAAATCCCATGTATCCCGTTCTCTTTTCTCCTTGAAAAGGCTCTTTTTTTCTTTCTCGATCATGGCAGGTGCTATCACCTGCTCTGCTGCTGACCTCCACCCTCTTCTGGGTGTTGCAGGGAATGGCACTGCAGCTGCTGAATACCTTTGTAGCCGATTTGATGCCATCTCGGACAAGTTTGTTGACACAACCTATGCTGTCGACAACACCTACCTTCTCTTCTCTGCGTATCTTGTCTTTTCAATGCAGCTTGGTTTTGCCATGCTCTGCGCGGGCTCTGTTCGAGCCAAGAACACAATGAACATCATGCTCACCAATGTCCTTGATGCTGCAACCGGCGGGATATTCTACTATCTCTTCGGCTTTGCCTTCGCATTTGGCGGGCCGTCAAATGGGTTCATTGGCAAGCATTTCTTTGGCCTGGAGAAGTTTCCTTCCTCCTCTTTCGACTATGGTTACTTCCTTTATCAATGGGCTTTTGCCATTGCGGCCGCTGGGATAACGAGCGGTTCGATTGCAGAACGAACGCAGTTCATTGCGTATTTGATCTATTCGTCTTTCTTGACTGGTTTTGTGTATCCAGTAGTTTCTCATTGGTTCTGGTCTGCTGATGGTTGGGCAAGCCCTGCTCGATCTGATAACCTCTTGTTTGGATCTGGGGTCATTGATTTTGCTGGCTCAGGGGTGGTTCACTTGGTTGGGGCTGTTGCTGGTTTATGGGGTGCCTTCATTGAAGGACCACGCGTAGGCCGGTTCGATCATGCCGGCCGAGCGGTGGCGATGCGCGGACATAGCGGCACTTTAGTCGTTTTGGGGACTTTCCTGCTATGGTTTGGCTGGTATGGATTCAACCCTGGTTCATTTCTCAACATCTTGAAGGGTTATGGAGAGAGCGGTTCTTATTATGGGCAATGGAGTGCTGTTGGGAGAACAGCAGTTACAACAACTCTTGCCGGTTGCTCCGCCGCACTCACCACGCTTTTCGGGAAACGCCTACTTTCCGGCCAATGGAATGTCACCGACGTCTGCAATGGTTTGCTAGGTGGGTTTGCAGCAATCACCTCAGGCTGCTCGGTTGTTGATCCTTGGGCAGCAATAATTTGTGGGTTTGTAGCCGCTTGGGTTCTCATCGGCTGCAACAAGCTTGCTGAAAAATTGAAGTATGATGATCCATTGGAAGCAGCACAGCTTCATGGAGGGTGTGGCTCATGGGGGATAATCTTTACTGCCTTGTTTGCAAACAAGGCATATGTCAACCAGGTTTATCCGGGTCAGCCGGACCGCCCGTATGGGCTGTTCATGGGAGGTGGTGGAAAGCTCTTGGCAGCCCACATTGTGCAGATTTTGGTGATTGTAGGATGGGTGACCATTACTATGGGGACAATGTTCTGGATACTGCACACATTGAAGCTCTTGAGAATTTCACCAGAAGAGGAGATGGCAGGAATGGATTTAACTAGCCATGGTGGATTTGCTTATGAATATAATGATGATGAGAAAGGCAGGGTTGAGTTTACAAAGAAGGATTCCTCAGCTGTTTGATTTGATTTTTAATCTCTAGGAGTTGCATATCTTATCTTCATTTTGAGCCCTCCTGAGCCTGTATAGCTTACAATTATCAGAGGAAATTAATTCTGTCTGCCATTAGCAAAAATTTATGTCACTCTTCATGCTTGGTTTCTTTTAGATTTCAATTCAAATGAAGTTTTCTGTACACAATGAAAATTTGAAATATAGATTTCTAATTCTTTGGGCTTGGGAGAACTTATTGTCTATTGATAAAAAAACCCTATGCCCTAGGCAATTTCACTTCTTGTGTCCCTCCAAGAATGATGTGGCTTTTAAAATCACCATTGGGCTTATGATTGATTATTATTATATTTTGATCAAATGTTAATTTTAAGAGCCATATCATTTTTGGAGGAACACAAGAGGGACTTGTAGCATTACTCTATTGCAACTAATGAGCATGTTTTGCTGTCCATAAAGGTGCTGCCATACACGTTTTTGCTGCATGGTCATGTATTAGACAATTAGAGTATGTTTGCCCTACTATTTCGCAAATCACGAAAAATGTATAATTTAGGAGTGCGTTTTTTGTTTTCAAATCACTGAGATTTTAAATATCAAATTGTAATTTTAGTAAATGCTTAACTGCATAACAATCACATTTTTAAATTACATACTTTAGTTAATCTTTGTTTTATTATTATTATTATTTTTTTTACATGTTCACACAAGAAGAGGAGGTGGATTCGAACTAGTGACCCCCATTTCATTAAGTGTGGTCCCAACCGACGTTCAACCGTGGGTAGTTAATCTTAAAATAACTTTGATCCTGGATAAATAATGATCTACTCTAACACAACTGCTAATCCAATCTCCTCCTAATAACCCCATACGTAACAAATCAATTTCTGTAGTTTATGGGATTGTTACTGATTGCATAAGAGATTATAGAGATGCCAGAGTGGACCTAATAAATTCAATATCCTAGACTGCCCAAATTAGGGGAAAAAAATTCAATTTATATGAACTGTGTCCATTAATTTAGGTTGTCGAATGAGAATTTCAGTGGGAATCGCCCATCTAAAGCTTTAATCATTTTAATCAGGGCCATAAGAAACAGGCACCATTCATTAATTAAAAATTTTGGCAAGATAACTCTTTTAATTCTGATGCGGAGCTTGGATACCAATGGGCCCTGGGAAGACCTATTTATAGGAAAGCCCAATTGACCCCTAAAGTATTGAGGATCGCAAGCCATAATTAATGGGCCCAACATGCTTATAACAGTCCGACAGATCTGAGTGCACTTTCACTAAATGAATGTCACCAAACATACGATTCTCCCTCTCTTAAATATTATTTTTTTAAACTCAAACCCAAAAGGAAATAGAAAAAAGGGAGGAAAGAGAAACTTAAAATTTTAATGGTTTTTTTTTTTGGGTTAAATGCATTTCCAATACCTGTGCTTTGAGCTAAAATCAAATAGCCACCTTGGTTTTCAAAAATATCACAAATGATACATGTGGTTATCAAATAAACTCACTTAGTACTTCTGTCAAGATTCCGTTAGTTTTTTTAATGGAGTGTCACATCACCCTTACACATGGCGTGATACTTGTGGTTTCAAGGCGCAACGTGGCGTGGTACCTGATTTTTTGGATGCCACGTCAAATTAAATAATATTAAAATTATGTAAAAAGAAATTAAAAGAACCTGTGTACTTCCTTAAAAAAAAAAAGAAAATCCGTCGTCCTCTCTGTTCTCTTCTCCCCCAACCACTTAGATTTTTGCAGACCCAAATCTATTTTTTCAAATGAACCTTATCAAAACAAATTGTAAAAACAATGGGAAACAGACTTACCTCAGATGAAGGGTAATGGGGGAAAATATTTTCTCTGAGGAAGGGTGACGTGGTATTTGGGTCTGAGACGAGGGCTTTCGTAGAGCTTCGGTTGAAGAGGATTTCCTTTCTGCTCCATAGTTCATAGTCGATGATGCCTCCGACGTACCCTTAGCCTTCAAATAAGAACTCCTACTGGCATTTGGAGAAGAGGCTTTTGTCCGTCGAGACAATCCGGTAATTGGACAAGCATTGCCGATGGAACCTTGTTTAGAAAGATCTTCCTCAGAATCGCTAGGGTCTGCAACAAAGTTTGTAATTGGAACCCTTGTGCTTGAATTTTTATTTAATTTAGTGTCTGTTTTTTGATTGTGCGTCTGTCGACTACTGTTAATAGTCTGCTATGAGAGTTCCTTTGAATCATCATTGAGGGAGGGATGACAAAGATGACATTTGGGTCTGCAAAAACCTAAGTGGTTGGGGGAGAGAAGAATGGAGAGGACGATTGATTTTTTTTTTTTTAGGAAGTACACAGGTTCTTTTAATTTTTTTTTTACATAATTTTAATATTATTTAATCTGACGTGGCATCCAAAAACTCAGGTACCACGCCACGTGGCGCCTTGAAACCACAGGTATTACGCCATGTGTAAGGGTGACATGGCATTCCGTTAAAAAAACTAACGGAATTCTGACAGAAGTACCAAGTGGGTTTATTTGATAACCACAAGTACCATTTGTGATATTTTTGAAAACCGAGGTGCCTATTTGATTTTGGCTTAAAGCATAGGTACTGAAAATGCATTTAACCCTTTTTTTTTTATCCTTTTGGTGAGTGAATAATGCTCACTGCTGTTGTTGTTGTTGAGTAGTACTACTCACTCACCAAATTAGTGAGGCTGATGGCAACAAAATTGCTATTTTGGTGAGTATATAAGGAAGTATTTAGGGTCCATATGGTTTGCGGAATAGACCTTTAGAATGGAATAGTCATTACTTTGTTTGATAAGAATCTATTCCTAGGAATTGTTATTCTCGTGAAAATCACTAGTCCCTTTACACACAAGAATAGCTTTTCTTGACGGAATTGACAACTTCTTCCAAAAAAAAATCAATTTTTTTTTTCAAAAATTTTATTTTAACCCTTAAATTGATTTTTTATTAATAAAAAAAAAAACCTAGAATTTCAAGGGGTTGCCAGGCACCCTGCAATTCTAGGTTTTCTCCTTTTGTTTTGGTAATTTTGGTTCAATTCTAATTAAAATACATATGTTGTTACCAAACTAAGGAATAAGAATAACTATTTCATTCCACTTTCCTCTATTCCTAGTAATAGCTATTCATTTTCATTTCACTTTCCTCTATTCCTAGTAATACTCAATTTGCGAACCAAACGAGCCTTTATTATTAGTTTGGTTTAGCAGTTGTTGTTTAAAAAAAAAAATTGCAATTTTAAAATATTGACGACAAAAACACAAATTTTAAAGCACAGTTAAGCATTTGATAAAATTTACACTTTGAAAATTTAGTTCCTTTACCTAGCTTTTAAATAAAACGCATAAATTGTCCCTAAGGAATAACTTAATCGGTTGTGAACCATGCCTTGTGAAAGTCACTAGTTTGAATCTCCCATTCCATTGAGTAAACATGTCAAAAAAAAAAAAAAAAAAAAAACAATTAATTGTGGTACAAAAATGTAAAATTTCTACATTTTCAAACTCTTTTTTTTTTTTCAAATGGGATACTTCTGTGATTTTGTTTTAAAACGTGCATTTAGCCGGTAAAATCACATGGCAAACATACTCTTAGAAGAATTATCGTAGGAGTGTAATATTGAACTAAAATTTAAAATGTTTAAGATCCTTAAACAAATAAGTTAAAAATCTACCTTTCCATTTACTCACGATTTTATTCCTAACCATATTTACCGATTGTAAAAGCCTCTCCCACGATTAAAGACTACACAATAGAGTATTTCTCTCGTGGCATAACATTCTTTCAATGTATACATAGTGTTACATCCATTTATAAAATTTTGAGAAAAATATAAAAAATCCCCCCAAACTACCGACCGTTTACAATTTAGCCCCCCCAATGTTCAAAAAGTGATAAAGTAACCCCCTAAACTATCAAAATGTAACAAAAAGGCCACTTATTTTTTTATATTCTTATAATACCCCTATTCTTTAAACAAATAAAATAATAAAATAATTGTAAAAAACCCAACAAAAAAAAATAAGGGTTGAATATTTTTTTATTCCATTTTTTTTTTTGTATTTATTAGCCCATTTTTTGTATTTTTTAAAAATTGTTTAGTTTTTTTTTACAATTATTTTATTATTTTATTTGTTTAAAGAATAGGGGTATTATAGGAATATAAAAAAATAAGTGGCCTTTTTGTTACATTTTGGTAGTTTATGAGACTACTTTATCACTTTTTGAACATTGGGAGGCTAAATTGTAAACCGCCGATAGTTTGGGGGGTTTTTTTATATTTTTCCCTAAAATTTTAAATGATGTGACCACATATACACCATCAAATATATGAAATATTAATTTAGGACCACAAAATGATTATTCTATATTTTACTTGAAATGAAGATTTTGATCCTTGCATTTGAGCTCCAATGCTAGTAGCTAAGAAAATAAAATATAAATAGTAATGCTAAAAACTACACTTTTATCCCATCACTATTCTATCACGTTGATGTGACAGTTCCAATCATTCGTTCATTTTTATTTTTTATTTTTTAAAAAAAAAAATTCAAAAAAAGACTGATTTACTTTGGCAAATTAACATAATAGGATAGGGGTACGATAAAAATGTAATTTCTAACATCACTCAAATATAAGACAGCGAGAACAAGTACGAGAGGACACAAACAAAGTGAGGCAAGTTTGTGATCAAATAGAAAAACAGGCACTTTGTTCATCACATATCATAAATGGATGATGTTCAGTACCATGATGAAAGATCCGGACTCGCATTCATAAATTCATATACATACTTGGTAGATACGGCAGCAAAAGAGACAAGGCTTAAGAGACATTTTATTGATCACCGGCATACGCTCGGATACTTTTACTTTCCAAAAAACGAAGTCCACTATTTCACAATTAACTTGCCAGAAGAGTAAGACTGAGAGGCTCGCTCTATGTGTCCGTTGCAAGCACGCACCGGAGACAACCCCCTTCATGCATCAGATCAAATGCCTTGTTGATCTCCCCAAGAGTCAAATTGTGAGTTATGTACTCGTCGACCTTTATTTCCTGCAAAATATGAACCAGGAAAGATGAGTTCATGAATCATAACCTCTACTAGAGTAGTAAAAAAACTCACATTCAACACTTGTGAAATGTGTTACCTTCTTCAAGTACTTCTCTACTAGCCATGGAACCTGTGAACGGCTCTTAAAACCACCAAAAGCTGTGCCTTTCCAGACGCGACCGGTCACCAACTGAAAAGGACGGGTGCTTATCTCCTGCCCAGATGCTGCAACGCCCACGATAACAGATGTTCCCCAGCCCTGTAAATTTTTGGTTAATTGTGAGTTTTATACGCGTAGATACCATTTAAGCCACAAATTCACACAGAACACACACCTTATGGCAGCACTCCAAAGCGGCCCTCATCACCGAGACATTTCCAATGCACTCGAAACTGTAGTCAACACCACCGTCCGTGAGATCAACAAGAACCTGCTGAATTGGCTTATCATGGTCCTTTGGATTCACAAATTCGGAAACTCCAAAATTTTTTGCTGCGGGTCACAATGCAATATAAGCAAATAAGTCATAGAAACATGACATTCATCTTTGAGGTAGGTATACATATCTAACTTACAATGGGAGGAACAGCTCTAGAAATAGACCTTCACAACCCTCCTTGTAATTAAGAACAACTTGAAAACAGTGTACAGTAATTTAAAAAACCCTCCCGCTGGTTTTTAAAGACTAGCACCAAGGTGCCATTTGTATGTGGTACGTTGGTAAACTCCTATACCCAGTATGTGGTACTTTGGCAGGCTTAGTTGGTTTGCCATTTGGGCTAGTGGCTAGAATCAAAAGCTTATTTGGGCTGCTTTGCATTGAGACCAATTTGCTTCACACACACACACATCAATAACAAGTCTTTACCTCATTTTCTTTTCTTTAGCTTCCCTATAAATCATAATTTCTTCCCAAAGTTTCAGCCAAATGCCCTATTTTATTCACATTGATCAACAGTGTGTTGGGAGCACCGGCTTTTTAGACACTGAAGTACAATTGATTGAGACACATGGTCTGGCTTGCAGTTCATAGGGGTGGGTTGGGGGGGCTGTAATTTTCCTAGTAATGGTTTCCTCAAAGCACATGACTACACTTTCTTTCTTTTTCGCTCACTACTCAGAGCTGATCTATAAGTGTCATTGCCAACATTCAAGAGATAGAATGGCAACATTCAAATAATAATTTGTAAAATCTATTATAACTATGATCATATGTAATATTCAGACCTCCTGTGCCAGACTCCAAAAAAAGAATTAACCAAAAACGGTTAAACAAAAAAGAGGGTTACAAGTTATAAATCAAAAGGTTTTTAGTCTTTTTCTAATTGAATGACAAACCTTTCTTTGGATATTTATTCCTTATATCTATCCATTGAATAAGTCATGATCCATGGATTCTTACTCGGGGAATTTTTGCAATTATTTTGACTTACCTACATCATACTTTTTGCTGTCAATATCAATGCCAATGATTCGTGAAGCACCAGCTGCCTTTGCACCCTCTGCAACCTGTCAAGTAATAGTTTAATCAATCATTAAAATAGTCAGTCAGTACAAGAACATGACAAAAAGGTACTACTTGGGACTTACCGCAAGGCCAACAGTTCCAAGGCCAAAAACAGCAACTATTGAACCTGGTTCTACTTTTGCTGTGTTCCAAACAGCTCCAAGCCCTAAAAGAATATTACAATGACCGGGTCTACACATAAGTAGTGGCTTATATAATTTCATTTATTAGAAAAGAAAAAAGGTTAAAGAGAAACACACACATCACCGTTATCTGGGGCGGACCTACCTTAGTGGTTTGGTGGGGGGGGGGTTTCTTTGGCAATCCCAAATTTTTTAAAAACCCTCAAAAAAATAGTATTTTCTATACCATGACCCCATCAATGATGACTTTTTCACCCCTCTATATGGCTAGATGATTTAGGTTTTGACTTTACTACTCTTTGTATCCATGTATTTACTTATTTATGTAGGTTCGGACCCTGCAAAATTATGTTCACAATTGAAAATTAATTCAAATTTTTTTATGACTAGCAAAAAAGAGTTGATAAATATAGGGCTTTGATCAAAGATGTAATTACAAAAGCCAGATAATAATAATAATAATAATAAAAAGTCAGCCAAATAGTCCCACATGTTTATCTTTATTTAATAACGTCTGCAATGAAATTAAACATTGGGGAGAAATGATGCCCATAACTCCACATCAAACATATTTCACAGCATATTTTAGAACCAAGTCATGAGCATAGTGTTCCGCTGATCTATCCATATTCCGTCTCTAGGAATCTTTTCAAATTATTTTGCAATCAAGAAAGAATGGTTAAAAATAATAAAAATCAGAAACCATGAGGGCATGAATGATTTGGTATCAAACAAGGTGTCAATTGTGAATGTCAGCAGTATAGCCATTATTCCAACAATACATATATCAGTACCAGCTTGAAAGAAAAACAGAACAGGTGACAGTTTCCATTTTCCAAAGAAACTTTATCAAATGCTGAAGAGAAATTAAGAACAAATTCAGAAAGTATGTCACAGCATGCTTAAAATAGTCACAAATCAAAAGTATTAAATTCAAATTTTTTCTGGTAATATGTGTTCATGCGGGAGGTAATTGGATTGAAATTTCTTACTTAGCCCACATCAATGACAAGTTCCCCCTTGCAGGATCCTGCTGGGTAATGGCCCCTTATATCTTGAAGAATTCCAAGAAAATAATGTTTTAAAACTCTTACTAAATCAATTGCAGTGCAAAATGTTGCCCCAGACTGATAACAAGAAAGATTTTGATGTAGTTCAAACTGAAGAAAGAATGATAGACATGACATTTTATGAAATGAACAAGAGTAGGTAATGGCCTTTCAGCAAGTTAAAGGAACTGCATGTGAGCTGAGATAAATATTTATACTAAGGAAACCCAGGAAATTCCATTCAATATTTTTGCTCATGACTAACCCCCATCTTTTTTATATGTCCAAGTGTGAGTCTGAAATGTATCTCATAGTATACCTGTACATTGTTTATTTTATTGCTACCTCATCAACGCTGAAATATAAAAAAGGGAAAAGGTGGGTTGATACACACAAGCTCCAAAGACATGCAATGTTATCTATTTATTTATTTTTTTGATAAGTAGTGCGATGTTATATTGTACAGAGCAGTTTGATGAATATTCCTCTGCATGAAGTTTGACAATCTATCACCAGAGGCAAGAAAGGACAATAATTTTATAGCACAGAAGGCACATATAGACATCAAATCTCCAACTTAAATATCCATACGCAGTTATAATATCAATAGAGAACATCTAAGAGTTATGGGCTGATTAAACAGGCCAATCATAATAAAGTAAATTTAAGATATTCCGAGGGAAGTATGATAAATTCTTACCAGTAGGAACACCACACCCCAGAAGGCATACTTTGTCCAAAGGAGCTTTTGGATCAATCTTTGCAACACTGACATCATGAACAACGGTATACTGGCTAAATGTTGAGGTTCCCATGAAATGATAGATAGGCTTTCCATTTACAGAGAAACGGCTCTTGTGATCACTCAACATGACGCCAACTCCAGTCGCAGAACGAACTTTTCCGCAGAGGTTTGTCTTCCCAGATTTGCAAAACTTGCATTCTCGACATTCTGCCTGGTAACAGGGAATAACATGGTCCCCAGGCTGAACTTCAGTTACACCTTCGCCAACACTCTCCACAATCCTGTATCGAAATAAATTAACCCTTTTTCAGCATAACAAACACCAAAGATAGCTAATATCTTCAATGGCAGACTCCACTTAACATACCCAGCGGCCTCATGGCCAAGAATGCATGGGAAGAGACCTTCAGGGTCCTATAAGACAGATAACATGACTCCATATTAGAGTAGATAAAAAAGGAAACTAAAGACATCAATTAAAAAAAACACAATACATTATTGATATCCCGGCTGGAAGCATAGAAAGCGCACACAAAATTTTAGTGATATATAGCATTCACTTTATCCCACACAACTCCCACGCCCACCCCCAAAAAAAAAAAAAAAAAATCCCACATCCCCCACGTGTCTGTGTATGTGTATGCATGTATGTGTGTGTGAGAGAGAGAGTGGGAAATAGATAGTAGACAACATAACCAAGTAATTTTCAATCAAACCCACAAGGAAAAACCAGAATACTACTATGCCTTCGCCACTATATGCCCTAAATTTGACTTATGCAGACCTTTCATTTCCACATAAGAATTAGATGGCCTTGTAGCACACGAAGGAATAAAAACATCATCTAAAACCTTGACTTTTGAAAACTTAACAGATCTGATAGCATCAGTTCAGTTCTATTATACTGTGAACCCTAAGGGCCTGATTGGGTTTGTATTAGACAGCTTAAAAAGTAATTTTAGTACATAAAAAGTTGTGCCAACTAAAAGTTGACATATTTGGTAAAAAAAATTCAAAAATATTTTTTGACTTTTTTATTTTAAAAATTGCCCAAACGCACTTTTAGTAATAGCTTAAAAATAAAGCTTTTCTTGACTTAAGAGCTCAATTTCTCAAATACAATCACAGACATGATCAAAGAGTTCTCACAATTGTTTATGTCAAAGCCTGCCATTTTTGTCAATGTCCTATTCCCAATTAGTTTTTGAACCAAATTTTATAACAAAACACAAATGGGGTAACTCAAATTTCATGGAATGACCATCCATTTATTTTTAAAAGCAAGCAACTAAATTCTGCAAATCAAACCCATGATCTAAAAGTTAAAAACCAAAAAGAAAAAGAAAAGAAACACAAGTTTAACTTTACAAGAAATAACAACACCATCTTCACAAATTGCCCAAAACTTACAATAAACCACCAAACAAACTGCGCTACGATAAAACAAGAAGAGCATCTTCAACCAAACAAACAAACATCGGAGAAACCGTTGGTACAAAGTAT
Source organism: Carpinus fangiana (assembly GCA_006937295.1). Classification (NCBI taxonomy): domain Eukaryota; kingdom Viridiplantae; phylum Streptophyta; class Magnoliopsida; order Fagales; family Betulaceae; genus Carpinus; species Carpinus fangiana. The sequence goes on from CM017321.1 coordinate 38,087,372, forward strand.
ATGAAATTTGTATCTCGCTGACTATAATTCACCAGTCTGAAGAAGAAGAAAAAATGGTCGAAAATACTGATCATGTAAAAAAAACAGGTCTACCTTGCCACTCCAAGTGTAGGCATCAGTGTGGCAGAGAGCAGTGAAGAGGATCTTGACTCGAACCTCACCGGCCTGCGGCGGAGCCACCTGCACGTCCTCGATCACCAGTGGCTTATTGGGTTCCCAGGCCACCGCCGCTTTAGCATTTTCATTGCACCCAATTACAGATCACAATCAGAACCACACCCATCTCAAGAGTTTTCACATATACTCACACACACACAATCACAATCACATATACATGTATACGCATGGAGAGATTTGAGAGTACCTTTGCAGGTGATAACTTGCCCTTGCGTAGCCATGAAAGAGACTGAGCACCACAAATGCAAAGAGACACTGTAGAGATTAGGCAAATTATTGAGTTTGTGGATCAACCACAGCTATCTAGTATATATACACACCTCTGTGGTGTTAGTCGGTGTGACTCTATAGGACTGACCCGAACCCGGTCATTCGCTAAAGGTGAAATCGCCGGGTTCGGGTTTGGATCCCATGAATACTGCGACTGTAATCTTTACGTTGGGCATAATCCCCGGGTTCGGGTTGGATCCCATGAATACTTGCTACTCTAATCTCATGTTGGGCAAAGTTGATTTTAAGCTCTTAATTTTTTATAAATAAATTCAAGTGGAAGTTAATGAAAATGAATATTACGTGAAATTTTGGGTACTAATTTATATTTTAGTAATGACCGTGTGATAAGTATTATGTTAGCTGTCACGTTGTAAAATCAATATTAATATATTTTGAATTTAAAACAGAAACATTACAAACATGAAGTACATATAAAAAATAAAAAAAATTATAGACAAAACATAAAAAATAATAATAATAATTTGTTGTCATTCCAATTCATTTAATTATATGGATTTTCATGTAAAAAAAAAAAAATTATATGGATTTTGAAAGATATGGGAATCCAATATCTTAATTTTTAGTGAGCTCGTGAAAGAAAAAAAAATGATAAATTCAAGGTTTGGAATTCATAAAATATGTTTATTTAATATTTTGTAATATCCCATGATTTCTTTTAGGGTTGCATGTATCTCCTAATCCTTCCACAAACTTGTTCTCTTGTTAAGAATTAAGAACATCATTTAAAAAAAAAAAAAAAGGTTTAGCTCATGTTTTATTGGGCTAATTTGAGCACAACTTGAGTTTATGAATGGGGGCAAACCAAATAATTAAATTGGATTCTGAATCAAAGGTGTCATCATCTCCTGCTAAAACGTGATGCCCCGTTTCTTGATGCGTGTTATTAGGAAGTATCATACCAACAAAAACATAAACAAATGTTGATTAATAAAACCTATTAAATAATTTTGCTTTTGGGTTTGTGTGTTGTTTATCAAGATGTGTGAAACCTGCATTGCATCCAATTTTAAGTTAAAAAGCTATATATATATATATATATATATTCTTCATTTTAAGCCCCAAATGTATTCACTTGCACTATTCATTTCAGAGTCATCATCTTCCCTTGCTAATGATTAAAAAAAGGTAGAAGTAGTGCTAATTTTGTGGAAAACTAGAGGGGGTGTAGATGGTGGTTAAAGGGTCGAGGAGGTCAGAGGGTGATGGGTGAGTAGAACAAGGCGATGAGCAGAGCAGTTGAGGCACGAGAACAGCAAAAGTCAGGCGAGCATGAGGCTCTAGATCAATAGACATTTGGTGGTTAACTGTGGAGGGAGGGTCAAGTCACCAAGAAGATGAATGATCAATAATAGCAAAGAATTGAATGCAGAAAGGAATATCAACAAAGAATGAAAATTGAATTTTATAAAAATGTAGAAAGAAATTACAACAGCCAGCAACTGTCATACAAAACTAAATTGACCTAACTATATATATACTTGCTACAAAACTTCACTCTCAGCAACTGTCATTTGGTGGCTTGATCAGTTTGGACTTGTGACACTGTCTTGAAACTTGGCTTTGAATTAAAAGGGCCAAGGATTCATGATTTGAAACAAATTTCTCTTCTTAAGGCCTCAAAATTCCAATGCCCCTTTAGCTTTAAGAGCTTTCCACTGAGCAAGATTTTCAATTGGCATCAACAGAGGATTATGAGAAGTACTCCTATCACGAGCATATGGGTTAGACCTCATTGGCTTCACCTCTTCCAACTGATTCATTCTCTTATCTTGCACAACCATAGAACCATATGCTTTATCTCTTCTTTCAAAGGAAGGGACAGTGTGCTTCCAGTACGTTCCAGCAGTGCCTATTGTGGACATCTCATCAAGGCATCGACTTGAAGAACTCCCGGGTGTTTTCTGGTTTGACTTCTTGGCTTGATCACCTTTCGACTTCAAACTGAATGAAAATTCATTTACACTTGGCTCTGAACTGAAGGGAACATGGGGTTCTTGATTTGAAAGAAAGTTCTCTTTCCCAGTTCTCAATGGAGGTGCCCCTTTAGCTTTAAGGGCTCTCCACTGACTAAGATTTTCTACTGGGTTCAGCACAGCATGAACATAACCACGCCTACCTCTTGCAGACCCAATTGACTTCACTTCTCGGGCATGCAAACCACATATTGGCATGGGACTATCAAACTCTTCAGTGAACACATGAGCTGCAGAAATCGCTCTCCTCAATTCCACAATTCTATCATCATCATCATCCTCATTCAAGCCATTATCCATTAGTCCCCCATTGTCATCTTTGTCACTGGAATCATCAATATTATCAAGATAATTATCCTCATAGTCTAGTTCATCATACTCATCATCAATGTCCTTGCAATTCTGGTAACTATCTTCTAAAAAAGACATAGAATTGCTTGATTTTGCTGTATTTTTTTCCTCCCCCTTCTTCCCGTTGCCTTCATTCTCCAGATAAAAATCCGAAACTTCATTGCAGGAAACATATTCATAGATTTTGACATTAGGGTCGAACGTTACTTTCTTTTTGGCCTTAAAGCTCAACACTTTCTCAGGCTCATCCCTACACACAAACCCCATCAGAAACTATGTCAAAACAAGAAACAAATAAAAAAGAAAATAAAGAAATAGCTTTTGTAATCAAACAAAAAAAATTGGGAAGCAGTAAAATTCAAGTAGGTATAGTCTATTTGATAACTAACCTGACTTGTGAAACCGGAATGTTGAAAGGATTTTTGGAGGCACTCATCATGGAAGAGATAGTAGATTGCACAGGCTTAAAACCTGCAGTTCTCTGCAACAAATTTCATGAATAGTTTCAATTATCCGGCAGCCAAAATATAAACAAAAAGAAAACCCAGGCCATGTTTTTTTTATAAACAAAAACAATGAAACAGAAACAAAGAAACAAAGGAGATAAAAAGATTTAAAATCCTGACTCTTTTTTTTTCTTTCTTTCTTTTCTTGCATTCTCTCGGAAACCAAACATAGGGTTTAATGAAAATACCAAAAGACGCCGTAACCCATGCTTGAAAAATAAAAGAACAATTATCTTAAACCCTGTTTGGCTGCCGAGAAACGCCGAGAAAACAGAAAAAAAAAAAAAAAAAAACCCCTTAAGTTCAGTTTTTTTGTGTGATTAAGAGATCTCACCTTCGTTAACATTCTTTTAGCTCGCCTTCGTCGAAGAAATCGATGATCGGAAACTGAAAGCTTAGAGTGATGGTGATTGAGAACTTTGAGTTTGACAGAGAAAACAGAGAGACGAGATGCATGAAATAACAACCTAGCTGTAACTCGTTAGGAATGAATGGGGATTTTGTATACTACTCTATCACCGACTTAAATAACCGACCTAAATCACCGACTTAAATTACCGACCTAAATCACCGACTCGTTAGGAATGAATGGGACCGGTTTAGCCGTTACGCGTTTCCTTTCCTTTCACAGTAGGGATATAGATGCACGACGCTTTTACTTATTTATTTATCTTTTTTTGTAAATTTAAATTTGGGGCTGTCTTTTTATCAAATAAATTTTTTAATGTAAATAGTGATTTGGAAATAGTTTCTTTTTTTTAGTAAATTTTGGCAGTATTTTAGATTATTTTATTTTATTTTATTTCTCCATGCATTATTTTATTGTTTTTGTTTTTGTAAATGGAGAGATGTTAACCAAATTCTCAAGTTATTTGGTATTTTTTTTTAGGGAAAAATCATTCAATATTATTAATAAAGAGATTGAAGAGCATAAAAAAATCTTGCAATCACATAACTTATAGTCCTGCAGGCTGCAAGATCATAGTCGAAACTAAAATATTACATATCATAGAAAACAAAACATTTAGATCTTACAATGAAACATAAACTATGACGTCAAACATTCGCTAACCTTGTCCAATTTTCAGCTTATAGAGCATATCTACTAACGCAGACTCCTTTCGGGGCAAGGAAGCTCATTTCCCAAGTATGAGCAAAAGACTCACACCCAAACTATTTCACTCTCAACCCGAAAACTATAAGCATTATTCACGTCATCGGCCTAACAACCAGGACCACAACACAAACACGAAAATACAGGGAAAAAAATAAAAAGCAATAAAAACTCACAAACCAACAACACCATCAAAGTGAGGAGTGGATGAAAGTTGCTGGAAGATTCTGGCCAAAGTGCAAAGGACGCATCCTAGCCCAAGTTATTTAGTATTGTTTTAAGGTCAAAATGAACAAATTTTTATATATTTAATTGAATAACAATATATAAGTTTATAGTGAAACTTTATCAACATTTCATGCAAGATATTAAAAATATAAATATATTTTCATCTATTTTTTGGCATGATAAAATATTTATTATTATCATTATTGTTATATACTAAGTTTGTGAAAATTTACCTAAAAAATCTTATGTTTTCGAGCATGAAATAATTCCATATAACCTCATAAAATTAATCTTCATATTCAAATTGGAGTTTGAACATCCTTAACTCAAATTCATCACCAGGGTCATATTAAACAACATAACTAGCTTTTTTGTCATAATTAGTGTATAAATTATTAGTAATTAACCTTTTTCTGTCTATTGGGCTGAGTAGATGTTTAGAGATGCCCACATGCTCAATGCCCTTTTTTCTCATTAGTTACCGTCTCATAGGATTGTAACACATCATTTCGAGAGCAAATTTTTTAAAAAAATGTTGAGAAGTGAGCAAAGATCCAATTGAGACCTTTTGGACCTAGTGAGTTGCAATTTTGGGATTTTTTTTTCTTTTTTTGGAAAATTAAATTTAATCCCTATGTTTTATGCAATTTCAATTTAGTCCCTAAGTTTTTAATATCAACAATTAAGTCCTTAAGTTTTTCTCTAATTTCAAATTGATCAATCTGTCAACCTATTGTTTAATTAATTAACTGTATATCACGTTAAATTTATCAATTAGTGTCACTTGACTCTCATTCGACATGCAATGTGTCAATTGTACATGTCACGTGGTATAATTTTTTTTTTTTTTTTCATTCTATTTTCTGAAAGCTTCGATTGATGTTTTCTACTAAGTTTTGATTTTGATCGAGTAAAGACAATTATGACAAAAGTCATTGACAGAGTTAAAGAAGGGTGTGAGTTAAAGTCCGATTGTAGAGTGTAAATGACGTGGCGTGATGTGGTGGAAGGGGTTGTATGTTCTATGCCATGTGTCTAGCGTGGGTTTCAGCTGATACGGCAATAAAATGGCACAAGAAATTTTAGCATTTGAAATTGGCCCTCAATTCATCCATCTGGTTTGGCGAGTAGGTGGGAAATGTTTTGTTTTTTTTTTTGTTTGTTTTTTTTTTAAGAAAAAACTAAAACTAAGATTGACAATACAGCGATTTATGAATTTGTCACGAATACAACATAAAATTAAAGAGTTAATGTTGAGAAATATGATCCTTTTAATTATGAGTCGGGATAAAATTGACCTCTATATATAGTCTTATATTCATACCTCAACACAACTCGAACTCGACATGCGACATAAAAATAATGTTTGATAATTTTTTACATAATCAGTAAATTTGACATGAACCCAATACAAAATTGAGGATTATGGTTAAAAGGTATGACCCGTTTAATTAAATGGGTCACATAAAGATTGACTTTTATATAATCTTATATTTATGCATTGACACAACCCAAATTCGGCCCAAATATATATATGTATATATAGACACACAAGCAACTCAACCGATGCATTCACTGTAATTAGAGAAAGATGCGACCCAATTTAATAAATAATATAACCATGAGTAAGGATCGAAATTAAGGGAGTGGGTGGGACGTCAATCACGTTATTATTAGTTGAATGGTTAATTAATTATGTATGGCTTTTTTCTCCATACAAATTAACATACGAATATAGTAAATTATTATATCAATGAAGTGATATCATTAAAAGAAAAAAAAAAAGTTTAACACGGTAAATTATGTCTAACACTACTTGATTTACATGTAATCTCGGAAATAAAAGAGGGGGGAAGAAGGTGGGGGAAGGGATCCATCAATTGATTGCCATGTAGTTGTTGCTTGGTCACTTTCCTCGTCCCATTATAGGCTTGCCTACAAACTACAATGAAGATGAAGATGAATAGATGATGCTTCAATCTATGAACATTTAATAAGAAGATGATGCTTCAATCTAAGGGAAAGATTGATTAATAATTTGATAAGAAAAACCAAACTATAACGTAAGCTCTCCCTCTATTTTTTATGTTTTTATTTGTTAAAAGGAAGTAGTATGAAGTAGAGAGCGTTGGTGATAAGATTAGGGTAGGCATATAACTTAAAGTCAAGTTGTGATAACTGATAACACATGATTTATAACTATTCGTCACCTCATTATCTTCTTCTTATCCCTTGAAATTAATGTGACATGTTTTTCACCGCACATCAACTTTAAAAATAGAAAAGAAATAATGAGGTGATAACAAAATTACTTTATTAATTACCTTAATATTACTTTGGGAAAACTTTATTTTGCCCTCTTGAACTTTCATGCGATTTGATAAACCTCCTCCTAAATTTTAAAATCTTTTACTTTGGATCCCTGAATTTTGAATTGCTCTCAATTAGAACCTTTTTGTTAATTTTAGCCGGAAAAAAATATAAAATAAAATCAAAATATCCATAATTTTTGTTTGTTTTTTAAATAAAAAAATGTTTTGAAAGTTGAAATTTTATATAAAAATTAGGGATATAAATGTCATATAATATTTAAAATCTGATGAAAAAGTTTACATTAAGAGCAATTAAAAATTTAAGAAAAAGATTTTAAAGTTTAAAAAATTTGCCAGATCGAATAAAAATATAAGGGGTCAAAAGTGATCGAAGTTTCGTGATACCAGATATTTTGCTTTTGCTTAATATTACTTTTGTCATCTTCATGCTTTTTCATGCATAGAAAGTCAAGGATCAACCTTTCCTAAAATAGAATGAGTCCCACAGTATCATTTTTGGATGTTGGGTCCCCCACATTTACATGGCCAATGGCTTTCCGCCACCTATCAAAGATGTTAGGCAAAGGGTGAAGAAGAAACTTCGTGTCATCTTCTGCTCTTGTACAAATCCCTAGTCTCTAGTTCAATTTTTTTAAGAAATAGGGGTGGAAAACGCAAAAGGCCAGAATTACATTTGATTCATTTTAAAATTATGTGAAAGTGTAAGGGCATCAAAGAAATTCTATAGACATGATTTATTAAAGTTGATTTAGACGCGGAAGCAACGCAGCTCTATAAATAGCAAAGACAACCTAGCTTGGATCGGCGGCTCAGCTGAAAAAAACCTTAAACCCAATAAGTAAGGCTCTGTTCTTTCTTGATCGCGGCGGCGGACGCTAACAAATGCCGCCGAGATCAAGAGAAGCGCGTCTTGGTTCAGATCATCTTCACCGTCGTCTTTGCTTTCTCCTGCAAGTTTGCAACCTCTTCGGAGGAGTACGCACCTTTCTTTTGCCTCTGTGTTTGTTTCCTGAGAAAGAAAAAAAATCACTACAAGTTGTTGATTTCATTTTTTATTTTATTTTTTCCTCACTTACATTTCCGTATTGGGTGTAGGGCGAGATGGATGAACTGGGTCTTCGTGCTTTCCTTACTATCACTGTACGTTTCTTGATGCTTTGCAACAGCCTCATCAACTCGGTCAACCTAGCTCACCTCATCAACTCCACCCTCCCCCTGATCTCTCCACGTGTCAAGACCCCCAGCAACCTCAACGTAACTCTCACAGAACCTCCTCAAATGCCATGGTGCCTTGGAAATGGAGTGCCACAACTTTCTCATCCTTAGTTCCTAGCTAACACCATCAAACCTGATGAAGTGCTTTATATTTCTCAGAGTGGTTGAGATTTCAATTAAGTTTCTTCAACACATACAGTCCAGAAATGGTGGATTTTTAGGAAGGACTATGGTACACCAACGATGAATACAACTCCAATGTGTGGATTGGAAACCCGCACACACCTATACAAAGGTAGTAAGGGAAATCTCACAATGGACGCAGACGACTTGTTGAAGATTCTGCATGATGGAAGGAGTCCAATTCCATTGAATGCTAATGTAGCAGCAGCTCCAAACTCCACGGCCACTATAGAAAACTCTGGAAGCTTGAAAGTGACAGAGCTGGATTCTGAAGGATCTTGATCTACCAAGATGGTCTTTAAGGCAAAGCTTTGATTATCTAATCCTTTATAGAATATTGTTAATGTAATCTCAATTTATAATTTTTTTTCTTAATCTCTAATCTAATGATAATCTCACATATATGTCTCTGTTTTTGTGCAAGCAGCACTTTGATTGTCTATTTTTCAGAATTATCAACACGTGCTGTGTTGCATGATCTGAACAAACGACAAGGTTGTCCGAGAATCTCTTCATGTTCGAGAGGAGTTCTCTCTCAAGTGTCATCAGTTACCTCAAAACAGAGTAACTCAATCAAAGCTTTGCATTAAAGACCATCTTGGTAGATTCTTCGGAATCCAGCTCTGTCACTCTCATGTTTCCAGTGTTTTCTACAGTAGCGATGGAGTTTGGTGTACGTTGCTTCATTTACATTCAATGGAATTGGGGTTCCCTCCATCATGCAGAATCTTCAACAGGCCGTCTGCGATCATTGTGTGTGGGTTCCCAATCCACACATTGGAGTTGTATTCATCGTTGGTGTACCATATTCCTTCCTAAATAAAAATCCACCATTTCTGGACTGTTCATGTTGAAGAAGCTTAAATGAAATCTAATATCAGCTGAAACCAACCCCTTTGAGACATAGAGAGAGAGAGAGAGAGCACTTCAGCAGGTTTGATGGTGTCTATGAACTAAGGCTGAGAAAGTTGTGGCCCTGCATTTCCAAGCCACCATGTGATATACTTACTGAATTCAATGAAATCAATAAAAAAATTTGCTTTGCCATTATCTAGCAATACCATGTGACAGACGACTATAACCTCTGTTTGATTTGTCCAACTATAATTTTTCTGTTTGATTTTGAGTCATAATTATCTACCTAAATCATGGAAAAATCTTCACATCATGCCCTGTTTGGTAGGTTGGAAACAGCAAGAGGGAAAACACCCAGAAGCGATCCTTTTTTCCTCGTCATTTTTGTAATGTTTTCATAACATAAAAGAGGGCCCAGAAGCAAATTGTTTTTTTTTTTCTTTTCTTTTTTCTTTTCAATAGATTTATATTATGTGTATGGGCTGATTTATGTAACGTAAAGAAACCCAAAACATATCTTTTTCACAATGAGGCCCAAAACAGAAACAAAACCGATCCAAAGTGGAAGTGTATGGGCAGATAGGCTTCAAAACCGCCCGCTCTTGGGCTGTGACGGTGAACAGTAACTCAGACGGAGGCGAATTTGAGCAAAAATTGTTCATCTAAGGCGGTGTGCATCCCTAATGATAGATTGAGGTACGCATTACAAAAATTAAAATATAGAGGGACATTTCGAATACGATGATAATTAGAGAAGAGAAATAAATATAATTTTTCCTTATTATTATTATTATTATTATTTTTGTCATGTTCACACAAGGGAAGTGGAAGAGAGGATTAAAATTAGTAACCTCCATTTCATAAGATATGCTTTATAAGGTATGATCCTTATTATTAATTACATATATAATTGTGCGTGCGCATACACATAAAATGACACCCACTATCATTGATAATAATTTTTGCTTTCCATGTGCAAATAAACCTAGGTGTGAAGGGAAACATTTCACATGGAGACTACTTGCATTATTGCAACCACACATGGACCTAAACCTAATGGACCCATTTGAATACGAACAATACTTACTATTAATCTTTCATTCACATGTGAAAACAACATTTCAGTACAACTCATGCAATTGTCTGTAGGGGTGTAAATCCGATCCTAATTTCTTGATTATTGGCTAAAACTGGGAATCAGAATCAGGGTATTTGGTTTTTCATTTTTTAAAACCAGAACTGAATACCCGGTTAACCGATTATACAATAACCGGTCAATTCCGATTGGTATCCGGTTATTCGAACCGGGTAACCGATTTTTTTAATTCTTTTTGCATTTTAGACTTATTTAAGGTATTGGGCCTAACATTTGGTCTTAATTTAACCATTTTGTGCCCCATTTAAAAAAGAAAACAAAATATTTATTAATATACTAAATTTGAAGAAGTGATTTACAATTTTTGTGAACCCTAGAGTAAATAAATAATACTAAATATACTAAATTTGAATCCCCAAAACCGTTAACCGGAATCGGACACTCCTGTTACCAATTTTTTCCAACCAGTTTTTTGGTTTTTTTTTTTTACACCCCTAACTGTGGGTCAACATTACAAAAAATGTAATGATAGATTGAGGAAATAATTGATTTGAAAAAAATGGGTATTTTCTAAAAAGCTGATCGAAGCCAAAAGAGTAATTTTAATTATTCTCAAAAGAAAACATACAAAAATTGGTCAATTATTGATTAATAATTATTACCTTATAGACTAATTGCTCTTCAACTAATTATTAGACCAAATGGAATGTGTTAAACGATGGGATACCACTAATTTGGCAAATTTTGGTTGCAACACCAACATCACCCACAAAAAGACAAAGTAAAAAAAACAAATTGAAGAACCATCTAGAAATCCGGTCCAATCTATGCACGTGGAAGTGCACGTGCGAAATAAATTCCCAACAGAAGCAAAAGGACATAAACCATGGATAAAGCCAAGGTATCTTTGACGAGCATGATTCCTTTGGTCAAACAGTTGTGTGTATCTTCCCAATAACACACTGCCAGGTGTCCCATGTCAGATACATATCCAGTCAGCTCTTTGACCAGGAAAATAATCATCCCTATCCTTTGGCTTTGGGTATTGGCGTATTGCACCAGCAGTTTGAGGGGACAGTGGACTCCATTAAAACTTATTTGGTGCTCATGTGTCAAGTTTCAGTTGGTCTTTAGATTTTTTATTTTTTTTTTTAAAAAAAATCAAGATTGTAATTAATACCGAGCAAATAAAGTGTGATTTCTAATATTATTATTTTTTAAATTTATGTAGTAAGTGTTCACAACCCTTTTTTTTTTATATGTCTACACAAGAAAAGAAATATGGGAGATTCAATCTAGTTATTTTCATTTTATGAGACATTATTCACAGTTGATTGAATTATCCAATAAGATCGTGTTCACAACTTTCTAGTAGCATATAAGAGTACTGTTCTCATATGGCTAGCTATATTAATTCCGATGATATTATTTTGGCTAGCCGAGATGCATAAATAGAACCAAAATAGACGCATTCGAATAAACAAATTGGATAAACAGTTGGTAAACAAAATAGCTATATTAACCCCCAAACCACCATTGGGGGGTGGTTTTGGCCACCCCCTTGGCTCCATGGGGTAGCCGAGCCACCCCCGGTACCCACTAGGGATGTTTTTTTTGTCTTTTTTTTTATGGATTTTTTTTTTTAAAAAAAATAATAATTAGGTGGCTACGTCATCATTGATGACATGGCCACTTGTGCCAAGTGTGAAATTTTTATTCGTCAACGTGTCAGTCCGTTAAGTCAACTAACAGTCAAATGACAGAATGACCAATTTTGTTACTTTTCAAAACCATAAAGACTAATTTAATCACTTTACAAATCATAAAGGAAAAAAATAAAGTTTTGAAACTCTAAAGGGGTATTAGGTATAGGGGTGTAAACGAGCCGAGCTTGGGCTGTCCAGGCTCGACTCGTTTATTTTTGGCTCAGGGTTGAGCTCGAGTCGAGCCTGACTTCGCTGCTCGAGCTCGGCTCAACAGGGTTGGAACTGAGCTCGAGCTCGACTATTTTTTTTTTTATAATTTAGTTGTATTCGAGTTTTTTCAATACCAAAATCAAAATCAACAACCATATATCCCAACAAAATTAGCAATCTAAGAACCCTAATATAAAATTAGAATACAAAAATCAAATCAAATTTAATACCAAAACCAAAATCAACAGCCATATATCCCAACAAAATCAGCAATCTAAAGAAAATAAAACCAAATAGTTCACTGAGAGGCGAGGCGAGGCGAGAGGCGAGACGCTCTTCAAAAAGAGACGATGAGAGGCTAGGAACGGTGAGACGACGAGAGGCGAGAGTGGCGTGGACAGTGAGTTCTGACTGCGTTGAGGTGTGAGGTTGCTACAGTGGTAGTGTGGACAGCGAGTTTCGGCAGCGTCGAGGTGTGAGGTGTTAGGGGTTTGAGGAGTGGAAGAAGAAGGGCAGAAGGTATGTTGTGTTTCAGATGATGTATGTGTGCAAGAGGAGAGGAGTTGTGAAAATATCTTGCATTGGGGGCACACATGTATGGCTGGGCAAGCATTTGAAGAATTCGAAGCTACCCCATTTCTTGCATTTAAAACACGTGTATAGCTGGCAAGCATTCTTAATAATGCTTGACAGTTGGCCTTGTTTTGTGTTATTAATAAATGGGCTGGTTTGTGGGTTGTTAGGAGGGAATTGTTAGCAGGTTTGTAGATCTCCATCAAAATAAATATGATGGTTTGTGGGTTGTTATGAGGGAGTTGTTAGCAAGTTTGTGGATCTCCACCTAATAAATGGGTTGGTTTGTGGGTTGTTAGAAGTCATGCCTTATATATATGAATTTAACTTTGGTCCGGATGATCCTTAAAACCCAACATTTACAGTACCCAATCAAAAGCTGCCACATCAGCAAAAGCAAAAAAAATGCACAAACTCAAGGAGAAATATAACACACTAGATTTTTCTTTCTTCTTCCCTCTTCTTCACCGAATCTTTTTCTCTCTTTCACTGGTTCACCGAAAATTTTCTTTCTCTCCCACTTTCTCTTCTTCTCTCTTATTCTCTTTCTCTCCCACCATTCACCCACCACATCTCACAGCAGGCAGTAGCAACATCCACCTTAGCAGCAGGCGGCATCCCTAAAGGGTTAACCTTTCCCTCTAGGTTTTAATTTTGAATCAAAATAGAGTTTTAAGGCATTAAAAACGAATTTTAAGGCATTAGAAACGGGTTTTGAAGCATTAGAAACGAATTTTGGGCATTAGCAATGAGTTTTAAGGTGGATTTGAGGCGCGTCAAACTCGTGGGTCTCGCTGGCATAGGTCTCTAGCTGTCGTGGCGTGGGTCTTTTCCTGGTTTGCTAGGTATTTCTCATTTTGATTTGGTGTGGGTGGGCTCATTTTTATTTTTTGCATGTTTGTTAAATGGATGATGTGGCAAATAATGAGTGGGTGCTGTAAAAGGGGTGGTTGCAGACAGGGGCGGATATAAAGGGGGGCACCCTGGGGGCGGGTGCCCCTAGTAAAAAAAAAAAAAAATCAAGCAAAAAAAAAAAAATGGAATTGACCCCCGGTAAGTAAAAAAAATTTGAGATTGACCCCCGGTAAAATGGATTCCTAGATTCGCCACTGGTTGCAGAGCAACCGAACCAGAGGGGCTCTCTCTCTCTCTCTCTCTCTCTCTCTTTCTATATATATATATATATATATATATACGAGCTGATTCACGAGCTTAGCCGAGCTTGCTTCGTTTAATATTCGAGTTAGGATTTGTGTTCACGAAGCGCTTCATTTAATATTCGAATCGAGCCCGAGCTTGCTCGTGAGATGCTTCGCTCACTTAATAGCCCTAATTGGGTATTTAACCTTTAAAAAAAATGCAATTCTCTCTTCCTTGTTTGCCATTCATGGTCTGTCGTGTAAGTTTGAAAAATTTTCTAGGTTCATTTGTTTGGCTCTGTAGCACTTCTCTATGCTAAAAGCTTCATTTTTAGGGTTTGTTTTGCTAAAAGTGCTTTTAGCATTCAAACAGTCTGTTTGAAAAAAAAAAAAAAAAAAACGTGCTCGTTTGGTAAAAAAAAATTAAAAGCTTTTTTAAATGTCCAAAAACCCTAAAAATTACAAAAACGTATTTTTGACAAAAACTTAAAAATGAAGCTTTTGCCCAAAAACTTTTTTTGACTTCAAACATTTATTTCTCAAATGCAATCCCAAATAGGCCCTTAAGCTTTTGTCAAAAGTGCCTTTTTTTTTTTACTTTTTGAACCCTTAAAAGCGATTTTAATTTTTTTTTACCAAATGAGTTCTTTTTTCTTAAAACATATTTTTTGAGTGTTAAAAACACTTTTAAGCCATAAACGCAATCCCAAACAATCCCAAGTCTTATTCTAGTTGTTAATCCATTTGGTACATTTTGCCCAACTTAGTTTTAATTTTTTATTTTGTCTATTGCGACGTACTGTCTTTTTTTTGTTGTTTTGAAAATATACTGATCTCATTAAGGTAGAAGTCAAAAGCACAAAGCTTATACAACGCAGAGCAACAAAACTCTGACAAATCTTAATCATAGCCAAGACAAAACCATAATCAAAACTGCGACTTCACCAACCGGCTAACCTATGTGTGACTTCCGATAATAGAATAGATCTGCAACAAGCAGAGACCAACAAAACATAGGTGTAACCCCTAACGGAAACCCAACAACCCAAGGCCATGATGCCTTATTACAAAAAAAAATAATAATAACTAAAGCTAACTCATATACCTGATCTACATCAAACAGCCAAGATTTAGGACATAAGTAACCCAAACACAACAACAACAAAACAAAACTTAAAAAACTCCACAAGCAGCAGCGGAGGAGCCCGACATCGAAGAGATCCCCAAGAAGACGCACCAAGGCTGATGAAGAAAAGCAGATATAAGAAAGAGAAAACTAAATCTGGAGCAAGATCTAGAAATACAACTTAGATCTGAAACAAACACCCGCCCGAAATAGAGACTGGAGAAAACACCGAGTATTGCTGCCGTAGAGGGGGGAGGAGGGAAAATCTATATCTAAATCTAGATCTTCCCTCCTCAAGGCTTTTTACTACTTTTGTTGCCGGAAGGAAGAGGGAAGAGTGGTTTCTAAAGAGAAGGTACGACGTATTGTCTTAATTAATAAGGATATCTTTTATCTTTTTTCATGTTATTTAATTTATTTGATACCACTAATGTTTGGATAAATGACAACTTAATTCTGATCAAGTGTTTGGGATTTATTTGTGTGTTGGCACCCTATAATTCTTTTCTAATTAACCATGCATGTGAGATTTTTTTTTTTCACATTATTAAAAAATAAAAATAAAAACAAATATATACAAAAAGAAAGGGTTATATTTACAGAATACTTCTCACTACTTACTATATGCACGTCAATATATTATAAGATAAATTAAATTAAGGAGTTTGCTAGGGATTTTCTCCATAGTGTTCTTTTGACGTTTTTTCAGTCTTACGTAGAACATGATTTAAGAAAAAATAAAATTATAGTACATTTTTTTGCCAACAGATTAATTTTTATGAGTTAATATTTAGGTTCTAATGCTTTAAAACTTGTTTTTGAATTCAAAACTAAAACCTAAGGGTGGAAGGTTAACCCTTTAGGGATGATATCACCAAAAATGGATTTGGTCATTCTAAATTTAGTGCTAATGCATCAATTTAAGTGCTAATGCCTCAAATTTGATACTAATGCCTTAAAAAACCAGTGGTGGAGGCCACTACAATTTTTTTTTCTTCTTAAATCATGTTTTACGTAAGTCTGTAAGAACGCTATGAGAACACTATAGGGAGAATCCCTAGCATTTTCCTTAAATTAATTATGTTTCACATTTTAATTAATTATTTTCAAATTGGATGGGAGTAAATTCTTTTAATTGAGTACATATATATATATTTTTTTTGACATGTCCACACAAAAGAAGAGGGAGGGGAGATTCGAACTTGTGACCTCCACTTCATTAGGCGTGATCTACAACCGATTGATCTATCCCTTGGGGACTTTAATTGAGTATATTAAATTGATATATGTCTTTATTATATTTAATTCTCATGAAAAATATTTTAAATTCATATACAAATCGTGTGCTCCAACAGTAAATGCCAGTTAATTTATATGTAAGATTTACACATGGCCAAACATATGAGAGTTTTTTTAAATATATATATACATATATATATATATATATATTAGAAGATATGAAATGATTTGTGAATTAAATTCAAAGAAAACATAATTATAAACAAGAAATGTGAATATGACATGGCGTGATGTGATAGGTGAAGGTTAATAATGAGCAGAGGATCCCCATCCACTCCATCAAACCCTTGCCTATAAATATTAAAAGCTCTCTTATCCTTCTTCCTCCATGTCTAAAGATTCCTTCTGCTTCTTCTTCTCCTCTCCAGAATACTCAGAAACAACTGCTGCAGAAAGAAAGAAAAGAAGAGAGAGAAACGGAAAGAGGCAAAGTTCTTCTTCATCATTGCTAGCTCCTCTTCCTTCTTCAATGGCTGCAGAATCCAACCCAGCAAGCTCCTCTCACAACCTAACAATTCTGGTCGAGAAAAACCCATCTGAGTCCCGCCTAAACGAACTCAACATCAAGTGCTGGCCCAAGTAAGCAATCTCTCTCTCTCTCTCTCTCTCTATAATAATAAATAATAAATAATTCGTGGGTGTAAAAAATAGATGGGGTTGCTCACCGGGAAAGTTCCAGCTGAAGTTTGATGCGGAAGAAACATGCTATTTAGTGAAGGGAAAGGTGAAAGCATACCCGAAAGGGTCGCCGGAGTTTGTGGAGTTCGGCGCCGGAGACCTTGTGACCATCCCAAGGGGACTGAGTTGCACTTGGGATGTCTCTGTTGCTGTCGACAAATACTACAAATTCGAATCAAACACCTCCTCATCATCATCGTCATGATCATCATCATCACCTTCTTCTTCTTCTTCTTGTTGATTAATTATAATTATTCTTTCCAAAAAATATATCTTTAATTTTGGCAATATATATATATATAATATATTTCTCTAAAGCCTTTTTAGTGTGTTGTAGTTAATATGTTTTTAGTCAAAGAAAGGGAACACAATTATCTTTAGTCAATGCATGTCCCATTCAAACTAATTTATCTTTACGTGTTTAAGTAAAGTTTTTATTGCTCCTTTGACTGGTCAACGCTTTATTCATTTTATTTTTATTTTTAATATCAGATGCTTCTTCTGTAGGGAAATGATATAGACAACTCAATACTCATCCTGTGTTTTTTTTTTTTTTTTTTGCATGCGTAAAGACGATAATACCCCTGTCTGTCTATCCGGTAAAAAAGCTTTTCCACTGCAAAAAGCAACTGTTTTTTCCCACACAGTAACTTTTATATATATATATATATATGTATATTAAAACGTGTTGCCATAAGAAAATAGTTTTAAATATTTTGAGTTGTTTATTATTATTATTTAAAAAAAATAAAAAAAAAGAATGAAAAAAGGTTAAAAAAAAAACAGAGCGATTTCCATTTTTTTAATGTGGGTGTTGCTGTAGGTTTCTTTAATTAGTTAGTGATTAATTTGTTAATCATAATATTAAGTATGAACAGTCACATTAGTTTATAGGAATTGTAGTAAAAACTGTAATATTTTAAGTATTTTTATATTTATATATTTATGAGTTTTGCTAGCAGTATTATAACTTTGTAATAAGTATGATTATAAACTGACATGGCATTTCATAATTTGTAAAATGATTAAATAAAAAAAATTGACTTGTCTATTATACGATTTTAATTATTTTACCAATTATAGACTGAAATGCCAATTTGTAATAGGGTGTACTTCTAGCTTTTTTTTATTTTTTTATTTTTTTTTTATTTTTTAATATGGTTTGGAGGATCACAATCTTTTAATCTTTTTAGGGTTAGGACTTAATTAGGTCACCAACATGGTAACAAAACTATGGGTTCCCATGTTTTTTAACTTGTAGGTTTAGGATTTGTTGGGTCACCAACATGGTAACAAAACCATGGGTTCCCATGTTTTTTTACTTGTAGGTTTAGGACTTGTTGGGTCACCAACATGGTACTAAGAAGTTGACCCAAAAAATATGATAATGTGACTAAATGTGACCATTCAATGTAACAAATGTGGGTGTGTTTGGCAAAGAGCTTGAAGAAGGAAGTTGACTGAAACTGTAGCAGATTTAATTGATGTGAGAAAAAAAGTAAAAATGTTTTGTATGAAAAAGTGAAAACAAAAAAAATTTGTTTTGTAGTGATTTTTTTTATTTAATGATTAATGTGATATAAAAAGTAAAAATGTTGGGGTTGATATTGAGAGGAGTTTTTTAGATCTATAAGTTTTGTCCGGTTCACTTCTTTATCAAACACACCTGTAGAGTCTGGATTGGTTGGAGAGAAGAAAAAAGAAACCCTAAAAGTGTTGATGGGAAGGAATATACCATGTCCTTTCTTCAAGTGCTAGGGTTGCTAGATTTGGTAAGAGGTTTTGCAGCAGTCCTAATCCTTTTCTTTGTGTTTGGGACTGCTGAGTGGTGAGGGGGTTGGGGTCCCATGCCCATTCTCTTTTGTCTGATCAGTAGGAAGTCTGTAAAATGTGGTTGGGAGGTGGATACTCACTCATTGATGACGTTCCAATCTTGTTTGTCTCTAGAAGAACTCTTGTGGTTCATGTTTATGTGAATTGTGAGAACCACTTGATTTAGATCGAGCGGGATCGAGCGGACATCTAGCAGACCATTCTGATTTTGCTCCGCTCAAGTTCGGCTCGAGTTAATATCTACCAGATTATAAAATCTGTAGATATTAGTTATAAGATTTGGTGGACCAGAGTCTATTGATGGTGATTAATGAATCTTGTGTTAATCTGGCAAAGGCACATGCCATCATATTCCCCTAGCGTATTCATTTAACTTCTTATGTGTTATGCTTTGAAAAAGTAAAGAAAAAAAAAATGAAGTAAGAAGTTATCAGATCGTCAGTGATAATTAGTCATCAGTTACGACACATTGGTACGTTCTTACACTATCTGTGACGACTTCTAACATTATTCGCAATGACAAAAGTCATCGTTGATAATGATATATCAGCAACAACACTAAAATTGTCGCTAACTAACAACATTTCTCAACGGAGCAACTGTAACAATCTATTAGTGAAGACTTTAGTGACAAAAGCCGAATTTCTTGTATAAAGTAGGTGTAGCCACAGCCGTTGAACCCTACTTTATATTTGATTTAGGGTATCAAATAAAACTACATGAAAAGACATATATAGATTGGGGAATCGATCTTGGCACCCTTTGGTTTTGCTTTGCTTCATTTTGTGTACATACATGTCCATCATATTGTAAAGAAGATGCTGTTTGCTTGGTTCATAATCTGTGGGCGGCTTTGGTTCAATGGAGATGAAATGATTCCATTTTGAAATTCTAAGGCCAAGCAAAAGAACTTATATCTCCTATTTTAAGCTGCTCAAATGTCAAACGCCACAACACTCACATATTAATTTTTTTGTCGGCTTAAGTTTTAGAATAACTAATGATTTAAGGTGGTAGATATCTAGTTATAAGTTTGAACCATAATTCTATATTACCCATCATTTCAGCTAAGAGTTTATTCTATTTAAGCTTAAGTTTCCATTGTATTTGACTTCTGAATAATAGTTTTATGGACATAGATTTGTTTTCATCTCTCCCCTAATTTTCCCTCTTTCCTTAGCTTCTTTCTTCGTTCCCCGGCTTCTTTTCTCCTTTCTCTCGGCCTCTCCCTCTCTTCTTTGTCTCTCTCTAAGCTTTCTTCTCAAGAGTTTTTGTCCTACATCAACTTTGGTATTAGAGACTGAGTTTTTGTTTTTGACCCACATCATACAATTTATCCCAGTTTTCAATTCAAATAGTCAACATGTTGTGTGTCTTACACATGAGGACAGTATCAAAGTATTAATTAAATGAATAAACTTTTGGAGATAAGCAATAATTTAACCAAACCATGTTTGACATTTGGAGATAAGCAATAATTTAACCAAACCATGTTTGACACACAAGGTTGTTCAGCATCTAATGCAGACATTTTTGTCTTTAATATAGTCTAGTTTAATCGTAGCCGTCATCAATATTCTTGTACATACAGCTATCAATCATAGAAAATGTCATCATCCAGAGACGACACCTTTCTCAGCAACTTGCATTGGGTGGGTTTAGGAAGTACTGATTTTCACTGAAATTCATTGAAACTTAAACTAAAACATGCAGAAAACTAACCAGCAAAAATAGCTTTTACCAAGAGTCTTCCCATTTGCAAAACGACATTTCTTTGTCTTTCAAAGGTCAGCTTCCACAGTAATCATTCTCTGATTTTCGTTTGGATTAACAGTCAACAACATTCTAGTAACCATAAAGCAAAAGAGAAAGATTGACGCATGTAGACTGATATATAGGATTGAGTTGAACCAACCCATTTGTTAGGGCAGTGATTATTTTTTGAGTAAATTTAAGATAAATTCTTGAGTCTTCTTAAATTTCTTTCTCATTTTTTTTTCCTCCTCTCATCCTCTTCCAAGGAGAAGCAAATTTCAATTAATCAACCACATTAAGAAACAAGCAAATACCAAATTTAAACATGAACAAACATAACCCCACCCCCCCACCCCCCCAAAAAAAAAGAGGGAAAAACTACTAAAAAGAGCTTACGTTTAAAATTAGTCTAAAATCCCATAATTATATATTAAAAAAAGAAATCACATAATGCAAAAAATGTGGGATTGAAGTTACCACATGTTCATGCCAAAATTTTGCAAATTTTATTGAATTCATCATAAAGTCACAATCGTTGAAAGTATGAAACAAGGGGTGAAAGTACTCAACATGTTCATATAGTTCTTCTAATTTAAGAAGTAACATCCAAACTGACGTTACATTTCTCAAAACTAGTCAGATTTGTTCATCACAAAATCACCAGAACATAAAGAGGGGGATCAAAGCTACAGTCACATAGCTGCCTTATTTTGCTGCATCAACTGCTTCTGTAGTTTTAAGTTCTCTCGGGCACTGTGAGACATATGGCTTTAGCTGCACTCAAAGGGAGGGATGACATGAGTTGCTATTTACTAGAACTAAAAGGGGAAGCAAAGCAACATAGATGTTGGGATTTATTGATTAACAATAAAATGAAGCCCCACCAAGCTTTCATGTCAATTAGCATTCTGCACAAGGTTCACAACATCCAAAGATATACAAATTGATTTGTTTAAGTTCATAGAAAGAAGTACCTTGAAGTCAGTTAAATCCGGGACTACATAATTTGGCAGCTTTTCCTGTACCACAACATATCCACCTGCACAAATATTCTAAATACATTAGAAAGAAGCAAATGAAGTATGAACTTCAGTTAGTTAGATGCTGCAGTTCAAAATATGGGACTTAACCAGAAACAGCATAAGTTGAACCATGAACTCTTGATTAATAAGTACACGCATACATGATATTAACTTCATTTATAAAGGCCCCCACGCCACAACCCTTCCCCATTTTTCTCCCATGCAAAGGAAAAAACCCACTTGAAAGATGCTACCAAGAAAAGAATCGGTATCAGTTAGATAAGAGATGTTCAGAGGCCACAGAAACAACTTGGTTATTTCCTTCTTTATTGACAAGAAAAAGAAAATTTGGGAAGAAAGGCAGGAGGGGGAATAGGAGGAGGGAGCCAGCTGATTTCTCTTTATACTTTTCTTGTAAGTAGAAAATATCACTAAAAGATTTTTTTTCCTGATGTCTCCGTCACTCTTGATTGATAAGTACACACATACATTATGGAATTGAAACATGAACTCACCCTCCGCCCTGTTCTTTTTTTCCTCTATTTGGGGGGAGGGGGGTTGTAAGGGGGGGCCTTGGGAATGTTCCATTGCTTAGTTCAGCTCAATTCAGCCCACTTTGTGGTATAACATGTCTCTTGAAAGAGGTGAATGAATAAATTTTGAGGTGTGGGAGCACCACCTTGAAAATCACACGCAAAATGAGGAAGAGACAATGAGAGAAAGATAAGAAGCTAAATGTTGAAACAAGC
The DNA here is from genome assembly GCA_006937295.1 of Carpinus fangiana. Taxonomy (NCBI): domain Eukaryota; kingdom Viridiplantae; phylum Streptophyta; class Magnoliopsida; order Fagales; family Betulaceae; genus Carpinus; species Carpinus fangiana. The sequence goes on from CM017321.1 coordinate 38,109,787, forward strand.
AGAAAAATGTTCAATGGATAGATAAATCACCTAATAAAATGACTATATATGCATGGGAAAATGGGCAAACCTTTGCGGGTATGGAATCCGGTGGGTTTGCAGTTCTTCCCTTTGTAGTAATCACGTGGTGCCCGCTTTGAAGAGAGAATGTCAAGGGATGATGTCCGCTTTCTTCTAAATGCCCTTCCTAAGCCTAAGATCAACCCCAGTGCCATTTTCTTTCACCCTAAATGCAGGGAAACAAATCAAGCAATAAAACAAATCAATGAACCTAAGCCCAACAGTTCAATACCCAAAGAAACTAACAGAACAAAAAGATTCATATTTCAGTTCAATTTTTTCCTTTACATTTACTATGAAAGCAAACAAATCAATACATAAAGCCAAAGCAATTAGATCCAACAAGAAGAACCTTTTCTCGAAATCCAATTGTAGATTAAATAAACTTTAGACCAAACGTTAAATTCTTCTTCCTCAGCTTGTCTAGTACATCTTCACCTTGCTCATGTAAAAGAGATTTTCTTAAGAGTTTCTTGGAAATTGGACAGAGAATAAATTATTCAAAAGGATAGATTGTTCATTACAGAGAAATGAGTTTGATGAGGGGAAGCATGGGTCTCTTGCGAGGGTAAAGTGAGAAGCCTAAGAGCATTCTTAGTGAACTAGCTATTCATTAGCTAAAATTTGGCTAAAAACTCACATTTTCTAGTTTAGCTAGCCACTTTTCAAAGAACACCCCCACACAAAATTTCTAAATCTCTCTCTACTCCATTTAAATATACTTTCTTTACTCTCATGGTAGTTGAAAGGTTTATTCTTGTAGCACCAGCAAATTCTCTTTAACAAACTGAAAACTCAGATAACAAGTAATACTGCAGCAAACTCAGATTCAATGTGGCTTTCTTTGGGGCTGTATTGGAGAAGAATTCAAGTTCCACCATGTGAATTGGCCGAAAGTCTGCTCTCCTGTTCCGGAAGGGGGTTTAGGTATTCGAAACTTGAGAAGCTTCAATTGCGCATTATTGGGAAAGTGGTTGTGGGGTTATGCAAGCGAACCTGGAGCTTGTTGGAGAAAGTTCACCTCTCATGGAGGCGTTCCTGGGGCTATATAGTTTAGCAAGCAACAAGGAGGCTTCTATTGCGGACAATTTTGATTCGTTGAGCAGATCTCGTCAGTGGAATGTTAGTTTTCTGTGTTCTTTGAATGTTTGGGAAGTGGAAGACTTGGCTTCTCTCTATAGTCTCCTTTACTCTTATAATTTGGGTGGCAGGGTTGACAAAATTTGGTGGGTTCCGAATAGCAAGGGGAAGTTTGAGGTGAGATCTTTCTATAATATTCTTATTTCTCATGTTAGCTTCCCCTTTCCTTGGAAGAGCATTTGGCGTACTAAAGCACTGACGAGGGTGGCTTTCTTCATTTGGTCGGCTGCTTTTGACAAAATTCTCACTTTGGACAATTTGAGGAAGAAAAATATGGTCTTGATCAATAGGTGTGGGATGTGCAAAAAGGATGAGGAATCCATTGATCACTTGCTTCTTCATTGTGAGTGTGCCCAATTCTTATGGAACACATTTTTCACCCGTTTTGATTTGGCGTGGTCCATGCCTTGTGGGGTTGTGAACCTTTTGCAGTGCTGGTGGTTGGGGGGTCGCTCTCGTAGTGTCGTGGTTTGAAAAATGGTCCCGCTTTGCATCATGTGGTGTCTATGGTCCAAACGGAATGGGAGATTTTTCGAGGATTCTGAAAGAAGCTTGGAGGATCTTTTACATTTCTTTTTTACTACTCTCTTCACTTGGGTGGCAGCTTGGCTTGCCCCTTTAGTGATTACTTACTCTGATTTTCTTTTTCTCTTCTCTAGTTCCCCTTAGGCATTCTCTTGTATACTTCCTGTGTACTAGGGTTGCGCCCCTCTTCGCATTTTCTATATAACATTACTTATCCAAAAAAAAAAGTAATACTGCAGCAAACTCATTCCTTTTTATTTAGTACTTCTCAAGCTGAAGAAATTTTAGTTTAGAATAATCAATGGACACTCTTGGCAGATGCTATCCCCATGTCAACTACACACCCCACTTTGATAAATACCAGTCATGTGAAAACTCTAGAGAATTCTTCAGCAAATAATCCATCTTAATAATGTAGAATACTCCCAAAAGCCAAGTGCGCAGAGAGCATTAACTACTCTTCACTCAGGTGGGTCTTGCCCAAGAGAAATTGCCCTTAACAATGCAATAGCAGAATCGTATTATGTATCAATATATTTTTTTTACAACAGCAAATGTTCCTGGCAAGCGCATCTAAAGAGATGGCCAAAATACTAGAATTTGATTAATGAATCTCTGGAATCTTCTTTTTCAAAACAAAACCATTGGCTAACAGGGTTCAGGAACTTATACATGTGCTACATTAATAAAACCAACCTGTCATTTGGGATTCATCAGACGGCTTCCATTAAAGCTCAAACATCTCACTTGATTCGTGAATAGCACTAAAATTCTCACTTGATTCTATAATTCTAGCAATGAACCCAACTTTCATTTTAGTCAAGCATCACAACTACGACTGAAAAGTGTAAGGAAACCCTAGATTTTTATTTCTTGTATCAACACATATATTCTATTTCCCCTATTTACCAGTAAGCTAAACCCTACATTTCCTTACCTAAATAAGATCTGCTTTTAAGGTAAAAGTGTTGGATTTATCAGACAAGTGAAAAAGGTTTGGTCAGACATTTTCACAAACATGTACCGGCTATGTCTGACAAGGTTAGTAGACCCCAAGTTTAATCACAGAGAGAGAGAGATATACAAAGAAGGATTATACTGCACAGCCTGGTGACAATTCAGGAACTACCAGAGAATGGGGCTGGTTAGTGGTTACCCACCTCCTTATCAGCAAAAACTGCAGAGAAAGGCGGTGAGAAGACCCCAAGTCTTGGAGAGCTTTCGAGAAAGAAAGAAAAAAAATGCAGAGAAAGAGGTTCAGGAAATCAAACCAAAGAATAACAAAACCGCACCAAAATCACTACATACGATTCGCATATCTGAAAATTTTCTTTCTCTAGAGAATGAAACGCTCCATAGGATTCAAAAGAGAGAGAGAGAGAGATGAGAGTACCTGAGATGCCAAGCCAGAGAGAGATGGCGAGAGTAGAAGATGAGAAGCTCGACCGAGAGAGAGAGAGAGAGAGAGGAGCTGAGCGTGCGTTTTGAGCGTGAAGGAGAAAACTACGTGTGTTTAGGGTGAATGTGTTTGATGGACAGAAATTTAACCGCCGTTAACATGTTTGCTTTATTATATAAACCCTGAATTTTTGCGGTTTTTGCAAATACTCTTTTTAATGTTCAAAATTTTTCACTTAGGTGTATCAAATTTTAATTCTCTCTTACTTTGTCCATTTCGTACAAAAAATATCAATTTTACCCCTGACTCCAAAATTACACTATTCTCAAAACGATGCAGTTTTAGTTTTGGAGTCAGGAGTAAAATTGGCATTCCATTAAGATTTTTTGTACGAAATGGGCAAAGTAAGAGAAAACCAAACTTTGAGACACATAAGTGAGAGGTTCTGAACATTAGGGAGTATTTACAAAAAAAGCCAAAGTTCAGAGGAGTAAGTGAAGTTTTCCCTTATTATATTTAACCGCCGTTGACTCTTTCTTGTACTCACGTACGAAATTTTTCTCACCCCTTCTGAAATTTTGTGACCGCCAAACAGTCCCTCACCTCCACACTTTTTTTTTTTTTTTTATACGAGGTATCCGGTTTTACCTATAGGTTGGACAGTAATTTCGGACCCCTTCTGAAATTTTGTGACCGCCAAACAGTCCCCCACCTCCACACTTTTTTTTTTTATACGAGGTATCCGGTTTTACCTATAGGCTGGACAGTACATCGGACTAACACCAAGATGATATCAAGGTGGGTACCAATAGTAGAGGCCCAGCCGAGGATCCACTGACTAATCCCCATACCTATGCACCACACTCACAGCACACAGATCAGTTAGGCACTGTCTTTGCCAAGAGTTATAGCCCCAAGAGGGAGGTAGCACCCAGGAGGATTTGAACTTGAGACCAAGAGGGAGCACACCACTTGATACCAAGCCCTTCACCAATTGAGCCAACCCCTTGGTGTTTCCTCACCTCCACACATTTCTTCTCCCTTTCCTCTTTCTCACGTGGTCTGTAAAATTTCTATCGGTTTTTTCAATTGGGTGATGATTTCTGGTGGGTTTTGAATATTTTGATCATGTGGGGAAGCTATGAAATTACGCCGTGGAATTCAGATGGTGCCGGCCGGAGAAGCTATGTCCTGCAAACTCACCAAACTCTTTTTATGAAGCTATGTCCTGCAACTGCAAGCTCTTCTTCTTTCTTTTTTCTTTTCCCACCAAATAATCTGTTTAACAGTGTGTGTCTTTCACGGTTTCACGGATAGAATTTTTTCAGAAAATATGTGAGAAGGAGAGAAAGGGAGAAGGAAAGGTGGGTGTGAGAGAGACACTTTGGACTCCTGCATCTTTTAGGTGCCACAAAATTTTATAAGTTGGGTGAAAAAATTTCAAACATTAAGAGCACTAGCCACGAATGTCCTATATGTCATTCTCTTCTTTATGTTTTGGAAAAATTTTAAAAAAATTACAAAAATTTACTCATATCATATTCTTTATATTTAACCAACCCTCAAGTGTTGCTATAGTGTTTTAATGAACCAAAAGTGGTTTCCTATACATTATTTTAATATAAACAATTCTCTTTTCTCTCTCATTTTTCATTTTTTTTTTTTTATCTTTAATTGAAGATTATGTTAGAATTTTGTGAAAAAAGTGGGAGTAAGTAAGGAATTTGTATTTTATAAAGAAATAATATTTTAATGATATAGGGAAATGTAAGAAGATAAGCTATTGTGAAATATATTTTCATAGGGAAACAAAAAGTAGTTTTGTACCCTAAACTTAGGAAAAATCAAAAGGTAGCTACTACTAGTGCTCTAAGAAGAAGGAGTTAACGGTTGTTATCCATAATAAAGAAAACGTGCCTCTCACATGTTAGAGGTCAACCGTTTTCCAAAAAATGTAAAGATTTTTTGGTCGACGAAAATCATTTTCAGTTTGACTTTTATTTTATGGTGCACTAAACACCATAAAATGCCAAAAATATTTTTTACATGAAACCTTAGTTGGTACTCGAAAGAGAAAACTTGGTATCACTTGCTTAAGTCAATACGCTATGACATTTAACTCGACATTTAAATTTTTATGGGCAAAGTCCACAAACCCCCCTCAAATTATTACCAAATTGACAATGTCCCCCTCAAACTTTTATTTGTGACAATGTCCCCCCAAACTACCAAAACATTATCAATGATCCCCTCAATGACAAAACTACCCTCAACAAAAAAGGTATTAAAACTTCTATAATAAACATAAAACAAAACAAAAAATTTAAAAATCTAAAGGGTGGAAAATTAAAAATTAAAAAAACAAATCCTTTCTATAAGAAAAAAAAATAAAAACATTTCAATTTTTTTTATAACTTTTTTAAATAAAAATTTCTGTTTTTTTTTAAAATAACAATTTCCGTTAAAAAATCATTTTAAAAAAATTGTTTAAAAAATAATTTTAAAAAAAAAATCGTTTTTTTTTAAATTAAAATTTTTCCTTCTTTTTTTTTTTTTTGTTTAGTTTATAAGGGTATTTTTGTCTTATTGAGAAATATATAGGAACATTTTAATCTTTTTGCTAGCCTTAGGGGGAACATTGATAATGTTTTAATAGTTTAAGGGGGGGGACATTATCATAATTGAAAGTTTAGAGAACATTGTCAATTGAGTGGTAGTTTGTGGAGGAAATATGGACTTTACCCAATTTTTATTTGATAAAAAGACAACCCCAAATTTGAATTTACAAAAAAGATAAATAAATAAATAAAGGACAAAGTTTTCTTCCAAATTGAGTTGGAGGAATTTCCTTCAACATAATCTATAAAAGTGACATGTGTTTTATGAACATGTGAGATGCACATATTTTTTTAATTGTAGGAACAAATTTAAAAGAAATTATATTAAAAACTCATATGCATCTCACATGTTATTAAAAAACAAGACACATATTATTTTTATAGATTATGTTAAAAAAAATTCTTTCAACCCAATTTGAAGAAATACTTTATCCATAAATAAAAGAGCTGTGCATCTATATCCCTACTGTGAAAGGAAAGGAAACGCGTAACGGCTAACCAGTCCCATTCATTCCTAACGAGTCGGTGATTTAGGTCGGCAATTTAAGTCGGTGATAGAGTAGTATAAAACTGTCCCCATTCATTACGAACGAGTAACAGTTACGTTGTTATTTCATGCGTCTCGTCTCTCTGTTTTCTCTCTCGATTCTCGAACTCCAAGTTCTCAATCACCATCACTCTAAGCTTTCAGTTTCCGATCATCGATTTCTTCGACGAAGGCGAGCTAAAAGAATGTTAACGAAGGTGAGATTTCTTAATCACACAAAAAAAACTGAACTTAAGGGTTCTTTTTTCTGTTTTCTCGGCGTTTATCGGCAGCCAAACAGGGTTTAAGATAATTGTTCTTTTATTTTTCAAGCATGGGTTACGGCGTCTTTTGGTATTTTCATTAAACCCTATGTTTGGTTTCCGAGAGAATGCAAGAAAAGAAAGAAAGAAAGAAAAAAAGAGTCAGGATTTTAAAATCTTTTTATCTCCTTTGTTTCATTGTTTTTGTTTATAAAAAAAGGTTAAATATATACACGCCTAGTGTGTTCAAGACTCAAAATATTGGGTTTTCTAGGCCGTCAAACATGGCCTGGGTTTTCTTTTTGTTTATATTTTGGCTGCCGGATAATTGAAACTATTTATGAAATTTGTTGCAGAGAACTGCAAGTTTTAAGCCTGTGCAATCTACTGTCTCTTCCATGATGAGTGCCTCCAAAAATCCTTTCAACATTCCGGTTTCACAAGTCAGGTTAGTTATCAAATAGACTATACCTATTTGAATTTTACTGCTTCCCAATTTTTTATGTTTGATTACAAAAGCTATTTCTTTCTTTTCTTTTTTATTTGTTTCTTGTTTTTGACATAGTTTCTGATGGGGTTTGTGTGTAGGGATGAGCCTGAGAAAGTGTTGAGCTTTAAGGCCAAAAAGAAAGTAACGTTCGACCCTAATGTCAAAATCTATGAATATGTTTCCTGCAATGAAGTTTCGGATTTTTATCTGGAGAATGAAGGCAGCGGGAAGAAGGGGGAGGGAAAAAATACAGCAAAATCAAGCAATTCTATGTCTTTTTTAGAAGATANTTATGTTTGATTACAAAAGCTGTTTCTTTCTTTTCTTTTTTATTTGTTTCTTGTTTTTGACATAGTTTCTGATTGGGTTTGTGTGTAGGGATGAGCCTGAGAAAGTGTTGAGCTTTAAGGCCAAAAAGAAAGTAACGTTCGACCCTAATGTCAAAATCTATGAATATGTTTCCTGCAATGAAGTTTCGGATTTTTATCTGGAGAATGAAGGCAGCGGGAAGAAGGGGGAGGGAAAAAATACAGCAAAATCAAGCAATTCTATGTCTTTTTTAGAAGATAGTTACCAGAATTGCAAGGACATTGATAATGAGTATGATGAACTAGACTATGAGGATAATTATCTTGATAATATTGATGATTCCAGTGACAAAGATGACAATGGGGGACTAATGGATGATGGCTTGTATGAGGATGATGATGATGCAGTTGTGAAATTGAGGAGAGCGATTTCTGCAGCTCATGTGTTCACTGAAGAGTTTGATAGTCCCATGCCAATATGTGGTTTACATGCCCGAGAAGTGAAGTCTATTGGGTCTGCAAGAGGTAGGCGTGGTTATGTTCATGCCGTGCTGAACCCAGTAGAAAATCTTAGTCAGTGGAGAGCCCTTAAAGCTAAAGGGGCACCTCCATTGAGAACTGGGAAAGAGAACTTTCTTTCAAATCAAGAACCCCATGTTCCCTTTGGTTCAGAGCCAAGTGTAAATGAATTTTCATTCAGTTTGAAGTCGAAAGGTGATCAAGCCAAGAGGTCAAACCAGAAAACAACAGGGAGTTCTTCAAGTCGATGCCTTGATGAGATGTCCACAATAGGCATTGCTGGAACCTACTGGAAGCACACTGTCCCTACCTTTGAAAGAAGAGATAAAGCATATGGTTCTATGGTTGTGCAAGATAAGAGAATGAATCAGTTGGAAGAGGTGAAGCCAATTAGGTCTAACCCATATGCTCGAGATAGGAGTACTTCTCATAATCCTCTGTTGATGCCAATTGAAAATCTTGCTCAATGGAAAGCTCTTAAAGCTAAAGGGGCATTGGAATTTTGAGGCCTTAAGAAGAGAAATTTGTTTCAAATTAAGAATCCTTGGCCCTTTTAATTCAAAGCCAAGTTTCAAGACAGTGTCACAAGTCCAAACTGATCAAGCCACCAAATGACAGTTGCTGAGAGTGAAGTTTTGTAGCAAGTATATATATAGTTAGGTCAATTTAGTTTTGTATGACAGTTGCTGGCTGTTGTAATTTCTTTTAACATTTTTATAAAATTCAATTTTCATTCTTTGTTGATATTCCTTTCTGCATTCAATTCTTTGCTATTATTGATCATTCATCTTCTTGGTCACTTGACCCTCCCTCCACAGTTAATCACCAAATGTCTATTGATCTAGAGCCTCATGCTCGCCTGACTTTTGCTGTTCTCGTGCCTCAACTGCTCTGCTCATCGCCTTGTTCTACTCACCCATCACCCACTGACCTCCTCGACCCTTTAACCACCATCTACACCCCCTCTAGTTTTCCACAAAATTAGCACTACTTCCACCTTTTTTTATCATTAGCAAGGGAAGATGATGACTCTGAAATGAATAGTGCAAGTGAATAGATTTGGGGCTTAAAATGAAGAATATATAAAAACTCTTCATAAACTCAAGTTGTGCTCAAATAGCTCAGTAAAACACGAGCTAATCCTATATTAAACAAAATATGTTGTTCTTAATTCTTAACAAGAGAACAAGTTTATGGAAGGATATTCATGCTGTCCAAAGACAAAGCATGACAGTTTCTTAATTAATTTCCTTTATTTTCTATTTTCTTTCACGACCCCACTAAAAATTAAGATATTGGATTCCATATCTTAAAAAATCCATATAATTAAATGAATTGGAATGACAACAAATTATTATTATTATTATTATTTGTTTTTATATGTACTTCATGTTTGTAATGTTTCTATTTTAAATTCAAAATACATTAATATTGATTCCACAACGTGACAGTCAACATAATACTTATCACATGTCGTCCTTACGATATAGTTCAATTGGCTTAGACCACACCTAATAAAGCAGAAGTCACTAGTTCGAATCATCCTCTCCCCTCTTATACGGATATGTCAAAAAAAGAACAGAAAAAATACTTATCACACATCAATTACTAAAATATAAATTACTACCCATATATATATACACACACACACAAAAAAGACGCCATAAATTGCTCTCTTTTAAATTCAAGATTTTTTTCTGGGTTTTGTTAAAGATCTTGATTTCTTAAAAAAAATAAAATAAAATGAAATAAAATAAAAAAGAAAAAAAGATTGAGATGTATGAGCACCGAAACAGAGAGAAGGATGAGAGAAAAAATATATATAGATGTATGAACACCGAAACAGAGAGAGGGATGAAAAAAAGAAAGAAGAAGAAGCAGAAGAAGAAAAGAAGAAGATGGAGATGTAAGAGCACCGAAACAAAGAGAGGGATGAGAGATTAGAGATAGAAGAGATGGAGAAAGAGATACTTGGTCGGAAGGCGACGAGTTGCAGTTGAGGAAGATAGACTATTTGATGAAGAAGACGCTGGAATATCGAGAGGCTTGAGGGTTTTTGTGGCAACTTAAATGAATCAATTATTCCCATTGGAAAGGAAAAGCTATTCCATGAGAATCATGGAATAGCTATTCTTAGGAATAAGTCATTACCAAACAAAAGAATAGCTATTCCATTTTGTGGCTCTTTCTGCGAACCAAACGGGCTCTTACAGTTGCAGTAGTATTCATTGGATCCAAACCCGAACCCAGCGATATCACCTTTAGCGAAAGCCCGGGTTCAAGTCAGTCCTATAGACTATAGAGTCACACCGACTCACACCACACAGAGGTGTATATATATACTAGATAGCTGTGGTTGATCCGCAAACTCAATAATTTGCCTAATCTCTAGCGTGTCTCACTGTTTTCTCTCTTTGCATTTGTGATGCTCAGTCTCTTTCATGGCTACGCAAGGTCAAGTCATCACCTGCAAAGGTACTCTCAAATCTCTCTATGCGTATACATGTATATGTGATTGTGATTGTGATTGTGTGTGTGAGTATATGTGAAAACTCTGAGATGGGTGTGGTTCTGACTGTGATATGTAATTGGGGTGCAATGAAAATGCAAAAGCAGCGGTAGCCTGGGAACCCAATAAGCCACTGGTGATCGAGGACGTGCAGGTGGCTCCGCCGCAGGCCGGTGAGGTTCGAGTCAAGGTAGACTCTTTTTTACATGATCAGTATTTTCGACCTTTTTTTTTTTTTTTTTTTTTTAGATTGGTGAATTATAGTCAGTGAGATACAAATTTCATATCCTTTGTACAACGGTTTCTCCGATGTTTGTTTGTTTGGTTGAAGATGCTCTTCTTGTTTTGTCGTAGCACAGTTTGTTTGGTGGTTTATTGTAAGTTTTGGGCAATTTGTGAAGATGGTGTTGTTTTTTCTTGTAAAGTTACACTTGCGTTTCTTTTCTTTTTCTTTTTGGTTTTTAAACTTTTAGATCATGGGTTTGATTTGCAAAATTTAGTTGCTTGCTTTTAAAAATAAATAGGTTATTCCATGAAACTTGAGTTTCCCCATTTGTGTTTTGTTATAAAATTTGGTTCAAAAACTAATTGGGAATAGGACATCGACAAAAATGGCAGGCTTTGACATAAACAATTGTGAGGCTCCGTTTACTTCGACGTAAAATAATTTTCAGAAAATAATTTCTACATTTTACAATGTTTTCTGCGACATAAAATAGTGGTAAACGAAAAATATTTTCCTTTAGACAAAAAATTCTTCTTTAATTTTCATAAAAATGATTTATGACTTTGAAAACCGTAAATCATTTTCCGACTTTGACCATCTCACTCTCAAATCGACGGACCTTGTCAAGACCCAGGACCTCATCGAGACTTGCCTGAAACCCATCCGGGACTCACCTAAGACCCGCTCGGGACCCCACCAAGACTTGCCCGATACCCGAGCAGGAATAAAATTATCTCATCTCTGGCCAGCTCCTTCGCCACTCTTTTTCTAAGTATTTTTTTTTCCTTGTGTTTGCCTACTGAAGAGGAGGGTTTCTTCCCCCTGCCTTTTTTGTTTCTTTATTTCTCTTCTTCTTTGTCTTTTTCTCTTTTTTTTTTTTTAATTGTTTTATCCACAATTAAAAAAGAAAAATCCTCTCCAACCCTATTTACTAAACTAGCATGTGGTATTAATTTTCAAATGAATTTTTAATAGAACATGTGATTCTTATGTGTAATTTTAAGAATTACATGCATTTTGAACATGCCAGATTAATTGACAACCCAAATGCCAAGTTCAAATCAATGTGGCTCTGATCAACAAATAAAATCATAAGTACCTTATTTTGTTTTGCTCATTTAATTTGACAAATATATTTCCAGCACAAGCCCGGAAAAAGTAGAGTGTTTCCATTACATGTCACCAAATTCAACCCATGCCAAGGAGAAAGATTAGCCACCAGCTTTGTTAGCATTTGAAAAGTGAAGTCTTTTAAAGCTATGACTAGTATTTACAAAAAGTCTTTTGTCATCTATGCAAAGAGGGGTTAAAGGAAAAAAGAAAAAAAGGGAAAAGAAAAAGGCATATGCAGAAACATGTAAAGATCAAAGCTGAGAACTGTTTTCTCAAATATTAAAAAAAAAAAAAAAAAAGGAAAAAAAAAAAAAAGGAAGAAGAAGAGGAAGGAAGAATATGCCACAACCTGGCTCACTGTCCTACAAGAGCCACGCTTTCCTCAGGAAAACAATTTGATTTGGTGCAATTCCCACGACGACCACCATCACATTGTAGAACCCTAAGCTTCCCTTCCTGCATTCAACAGCAAAACAGCAGTTTAATAACATCAATACTGAAAATAACCAAGATTTTCCCAGAACTTACGAAAGCACACCTTTGTTCCATAAACAAGACCTCCTCCAGCAAATGGATGAAAGCAAGCGACATTGACCTCATCCTCAGCACTTGGAAGCACTCCCACAAGCTCCATATCTGAAACTCTGTAAACCTGAATGACAAGAACAAAATATAAGACGCGAGTCTAACAGAGGACATGTCCAACACGGTAAAGTGGCATTTTAAAAGGGACAAATTCATGACAGGAAACTGACTTCAAAAGTAAGGACATGCAATGAAAATGCTTTTACCTCCAGAACTGTGTAAATAGGCACTGTTGTTTCTCCATCAATGACAATGCTTTTAAGAAGAGAACCATGACGTCGGCCATAGGCAAGTAAAATGTGCTCAGATGTCGGTGAGAACTGCATACACAACAAATGACGAGTTCAGCTCACATACTATGAAGCCTTTTGGTAATACATAACAAAATAATCTCTATGATCTTTGGCATCAATACAAACACAACACTGAAATTTTGGCACTTAAATCAATTCAATGAACCAAATGAACAAACACAATTTGATGCAAAGTGCATGAAGTACATCAAACTTTAAGATTGTCATCATTACTTCAATCTAAATGCATGCTATATTCCTAAATCCAAATACCATGCTAAGAATAGCTAGGATTTCCAGAAGAAGATGCCATTTGTTTGATGACAGTATCTAAAATGTCACATTGCAGGGCTGAGAACTTGGTGAAAAGGCAATGAAAGACCCGGGTACATGCCATATTTGCCAAATCTTACACAAATTTTTGGCACCCTCAATTAAATTCCATTTATTGGTTTAACGAAGTGCATTAGCATAAAATAGAGTAAGTAACTTGTATGATTCAATGAAACAATCACTTAATATGGTAACTGTATTACTCTTTACAAACTAATTAGCAGATTGTTGAAAATTCAGATAAAGGAGCAGGGGGAAAAAATCCGTGTCCATGATACGCATGAAGAATGAGTAACAGAAACATATGATGTAATTACACACACTACATCATTCCAGAAACAATAGGCCTAGTGCATCTCTATTCTAATAGAACATAGGTCAGTCATAATGTTTGACATCTCACAACCTAGAACTTGACAATTGACTGCTTAGATCATTGACTGGTCTTCATTTTGACAAACTAAATTAAACGGTTTGACCTATCAGTGGTGGATTGTTAAACTGCAGATAATTCTTGCATCCTGCAGCAGTTCTTTTTGAAGTAAGGTTAACAAAAAAATGTCAACATGCTTGGTGCAAAAAGTTAAACACATCCTATATGTAAACAACTCAAAATAAACCATTGAACAGGGGTACTAGTAAAATCACTGGCACATGACTGAGAGATCTAAACTCTTCTCTTTTCCATCATGTATACACTTGCTAGTATAGATTACTTTGTTTGCTGATTGAAAATTAATATTTTAACAAATTACCAACAACCATGGTTGGCCAAATGTTGGACTAGTGACCTACAACCCAATTGTTTTTATGGGTTGATGAAGAATTGTGGTTTTAAAACATTTGAAATGAAAACTCGACACTTTCCCAGCCACAAGTAAAATGACTTCAGATGTGTGTCTCATTTATCTACAAAAGGCAGCTGACCTGGATAGAAGTCAAACAATGAGCAGCTCTTATTGCTCGTGATACAAGCACTGAACCAAAGCTGCAAAAGCAAATTAAACAATGTATGAATAAGGTTACATCTTCAATGTAAAAATTTAACAGAAAAAAATAAAAAGAAAAGGAAAATGTTGCGTCCATATGAGAATTGACATTAGGAATGAAGCTTTACGTTGCCTTCTCAAGTGAATAAATGCGGAGCTCGTATATGACTTGGTGAGCTGAGACTGGATGTCGAGTTGGGGATGACGCAGCCCCAGGATCTTGATGGATTAGAGTGTGATAACCGGGATCAGCTTCCATATGAGGAAGTGTGCATGCAACACAAGCAGCTAAAAATCTCCCACAAGGCGAAAAATGGGCACCCATTTCACTGAAAATACAATTGTAACCCAAACTCTATAATGTAAGAGTAATGGCTGGCTATCCAGAAAAAAAAATTAATAAATGCAACGCCCTCTTTAAAATTTTACCGAATTGGGCTTCATGTCTTTACACAAAAATAAAATGATGACACTCCTATCAACGAATACTGCATATCCATAAAATAATAGCAATTGTAACAAAAGAAGAAAAGATGGTGATGATACAAGAAAATGCAATAAACTTTTGAAGGCCATGCTGCAGTAGTAATATCCAGTAATATATGGAAGCATCAAACAACTGAATTGAAGATAAAAAATCTCCTGCTTACCTACAAAGAACAGCATGAGGTATGGTTAAGCAGCATCTTTCAGCATTGAGTGCAGCACATGGGTTTTTTATATCATGTGCCCATACTCTTAGCTTCACAGTGCAAGGTAGCTCTGCAGCAGTTGCAGCAGCAAGTGAGGTTGTGACTTCCGACTGGATTCTACTAATAATGGGTTGAGGATCAACCCGATCATTTGGGGCATTAACCGGAGTGGCACCCTCAAAAGGTTCAGATACAGAGAAGTGGGAGTGTGGAAAATGATGTCGCAAGTTAGATCTTCCAGAAACGGCAGATACACTGATGCTGCCTGGCACTGTCAGATTATGAGAAGACACATGAGATGCCAAGATGGAGGAGCCTATATGTTGAGCTGACTGCTCACGATTACCATCATCACCATTAAGCGGCAGCATTGAAGGAAGACCAGCATGGCTTTGACCCATTACCCATCCTTGCAAAAAAGGTAGCTCCCAAGCACTTGGGTCTCTGTAAGGTAAAAATTGATGAAATTGCCCAAACTCAGCAAGTTCCACGTGTGTTGGAACATATCCACGTGCTCCACAAAAAGCAGTATTGATACCACCAACAGTATCTAAGCTTCCACGCTGGCTTCTCCCAACAGTCTGCATTTCATCAATTTCCATGGCATTGACTGTGGGGTCATAGACACCATTTCCTGTTCCACTAGTGAAATGGTTAGTGGCAGTGTCTTCCATAGCACTATGCGAGCCAGTAGGAATAGCAGGAAATGTTTCCATAGGAGATGCCATTCTATCATAATGTTGTGCTTCATTTGTATCCCTTTGAAACTGCATTGAAGCAGCAGGCTCCACTTGCATGCTACTCAAACCAACATGCTGATTAGCATGCTGCAATTCCATCCGTGAATCTATGGCAAACGAAGGCACAAACAAGAAAGGGAAAGATATGAGAGGTAGTTCAGCAATCAAACTAACACGTTCATTGGAATGGACATTTGCAACAAAAACAGCTGGAGGAGGATATTGCAAGTAACCCAAAGATGTTGCGCATGTCATTGAGGAATCTGAAGAGTCAAGATCATTGACCTGCATATCAGTCCAATAATGTAACCTGTATTATAGTACAAGTAAATAACTGATCAAATGTCCTTTAGATAATTGACCTCAGCAGTTAAGAGAAATGAAGCAGCATGTGGGTGAAAATGCACTGCTCGTAGCGAACGCCTTGTCTTTAATACAATGGCCGGCGATGAAGCTTCTCCTCTCTTGTTGTAGTGCCATATGTATAACTGAAATTGATTTTATTTGTCAGGCATACAGGATGTACAAAATCATGACTTATGAACTTAAAAATGTTAAAAAGATTTAGGCATGATAGAACTACATGAAAAGTTTTAAGGCAAAAATCACTACCTTGTGGCCTGATGCAACAGCAAGGATATCCCCTTTCGCATGGAAAGCAATGGATGCAATGGGGCGATCTGTTAGGATAAAAAAAATAGCGATAAGATCTACCATATGAGTAGCAATACAAGCTACAAAATTGTATTTAAATATTATTTAAGAGTAAACTGCAGCCACTATTGCAGAAGGTATTCAAGTGAGAGTCTGAGTTAAAATTACAGAAATCCCGCGATCCTATACACTCAGATGTGTTTGCATCCCATAACCGAACTTCAAAATCTAAGCTCCCACTTGCAAGTATTTCTGGATGCAATGGATGGAACCTAACCTGTAAAAGCTCCATTAGTACATTGACAGAAAGAGTGTACTTTATAGATAGGTCATACACATGACAAAGCAATAGATTCAAGAGTCACATGTACTTAACAAGTTAGAATGAGGTTATTCCGAGGAAAAATTGAAAAGAAAGAGTGAGAGGGAGGGGGCAGCAATGCCATACACAACTCAAACCAACAGCTGAAATCCAGACAGATTGAAACACAGAGAGCCAGAAAATCAAAGACCAACGATTAAGAAAGGAAGCAGCTGCTGCCAAGATTTATCTATTTTTTCAGACAATCCAGGTGAAACAGAAAAAGTATCCTGCTAAGCAAAGAAATTACTAGAAACACATATTTGAACAGTTACACAAGCTGATCTAAATTAACAAAATGTTTTCTGAATAAAAAAATTACCATATCTTGGCCACTTGCAGCCTCACAAAAATGATTCAAAACCCTTCTTCTTCCTGATATCTTACTTGTATTCAAGCAGTAACTCTAACTCCAGAAAGATTTTCAGATTGAAAACCCAAGTAATTTTCAAACCAGCCAACCAAATATGGCTAGCTAAACAAAGAGATAGACAATATAACAGTACCTATTACAAGTGGGTTGGACTCAAATACATCCGCATATGAGTTGCAGAGAGAACTCCTATTTCACTCATAACAAAAGTACCCATCAAAAGCATTGGCAACAACTACATGCTGTCCTATAGATTACCAAAAGAATCTGTTCTTTTTTTTTTTCTTGGGCTACCAAACAATCTTTATTTTTTTTTTATAAGTAATGTTTATATATCAAAAGTGTAGAGGGACGCAACTCTAGTACATAGGGAGTATACAAGATAAACGCCTAATTAGAAGAAGAGAAAAGAAAAAGGAAATCAAGATAGCTAATCACTAAAAGAGCAAGCTAAGCTGCTGTCCAAGTGTAAAGCGTGTAGAAAAAGAAGGCCGTGAGTTCCTCAAAGGATCTCTCAGAATCCTCAAAGCATCTTTCATTCCTTTCCAACCATAAACACCACACGATGCATAGAGGAACCATTTTCCAAACAACAACACTCCGAGACCAGCCTCCCGAGCACCAACATGCAAACAAGCCCGCCACCTTGCTAGGCACGACCCATGACAATCCAAACCGACTGAAAATAGCATACCATAAAGAATGAGCAATCTCACAGTGAAGAAGAAGATGATCGATAGTCTCCCCATCCGATTTGCACAAGCAACATCTATTGATCACAATAAGATTCCTTTTTCTAAGATTATCAATAGTGAGGATCTTCCCTAACACCGCCGTCCAGGTAAAAAAGGACACTCTTGAAGGTGCCTTGGTACGCCAAATACTCTTCCAAGGAAAAGGACTAGCCTCTTTGCTTACCAAAATGTTATAGAAAGATCTAACATCAAACTTCCCTTCGCTAGACGGAACCCACCAAATTTTATCCTCCCCTTCCCTACTCATTCTATAAGAATACAACAAAGTATAGAACGAGGCTAGTACTTTCAACTCCCAATCATGTACCAACCGAAAAAAGCTAACATTCCATTGAAGGGTTCCACCCGTGAAATCCATATCCATATTGTCAACGACTCAACAATAGACGCCTCTTTTGCACTAGCTATGTTGTATAGGCATGGAAAAACTTCCTTGAGAATCGTTACTCCGCACCATACATAATCCCGAAATCTGATCTTAGACCCATCACCTGGATCGAATTTAGTATGGCTAGAAAACAGGCGCCAGCCCCTACTAATATACCTCCAAAGTCCCACCCCATGTGGCCCAGTAGTATCAACAGAATGCCATCCACCCCACTCAAAATCATACTTGGCATCCACAACAATTCTCCACCAAGCCTCTCTCTCATGCGCATAATGTCACAGCTACTTCCCTAACAAAGCTTGGTTGAACACTCTCAACTTCCTAATCCCTAGGCCACCTTCAGAGATAGGAGAGCAAACCTTGTCCCAGTTGACCAAGTGATACTTAAACTCTTCGTTTAAACCACCCCATAGAAAATCTAGTTGTAGCTTCTATATGCACTTGGCCACAATAGCACGTATAGGGTACAGGGACAAAAAATAAGTAGGAAGATTAGAGAGAATGCTCTTCATCAGAGTAACCCTACCTCCCTTGAAAAGATACAACCTTTTCCAACTAGGCTACCAAACAATCTATTCATTTTTTAAAGTCTTACTTCATTGCAGAAATGAAAGAATTGAAATCATATATATATAAAAGCCGAATCACTCTCAAAAGTACCTTAATATTGCGACATGTGGCGTGAACCTATTTTTTTTGAAGGCTAAACTGATTTTTCAAGGCATAATTTTTTAACCGGTTTTTTAAGAGTGAACCGGTTTTTCTTTTTTTGATAAGTAATAAGGAGTTTTATTAAAGAGGAAAAGCCCTAAAAATACAAGAGGGAAAGCCAAAGCTTACCCAAAGCAAACCCAACAAGACCCAAACTTCCCAACCCAAACTACCCCACAATAGCCTTGCCCAACCAACTTTCAAAAACAGCGACCCAACAAGACCCAAACTACCCAACCCACTCTACCCCACATAAGTCTTGCCCCGCCAACTTTCAACCCTCTGGTGCTCTCTCTTGACCTTAGACCTGGTCTGAGGGCCCTTTCTTGCACCTAAAAACCATTGTAATTCATCTTTCAGAGACGCCAAGTTCCGTTCCTCCTCCTCAGTGGACAGCACCTCACGAGCTTCCTTCCTTGCCTAACGCCAAGACTACTCCATGTCCTTCAAGAGCTCCAAATGCGTCGCATCGTCCTAAACCGCTTCCCGCAAAAACACCAGCAGCCATTTTTGTGATTTGGTCAAACCAAAGTGAGACTCCAACTTAAAGTGAGAGTCACTGGCATGGTCTGGCTTGATACCGGTATGAGTAGGAGACTCTGACGTAAAATCCGAGGCTTCTTCCCCCAGCATAGCTGTCGCGGCCCCCAACTCCAAAAGCGGCATCACTGACAGCCCAGGAAAACTCGTCGCTAGCAAAGGATCGACAGATCCGAGCCAGAATCACAAGGAAAACCCATATCAAGAATAGGATCCGGACCCGGACCTGGAATAGGATCCGAAACCGCATCCGTAACATGATCCGAACCAGGATCCTAATCCGGCACCAACCCGAGAATCGCCCCAAGAACCGGACCTGCGTGACCCAACCTCTCCGCCCTATTTTGCGCTCCTTTGGGCTTCAACTCCAACCCAGCACTCAGCCCAATCAGCTCAAAAAACCCTAGTTGAAGCTTCACCCATTCATTTGTCTTCAACGAATTTGCTGCCACCAGAGACACAGACGCCAACGAAGGAAGAACCAGCTCCTTCGACGAAATCTGCTCAGCCTCCATCACGTAGCAGTCAACAGCGAATTGTTGCTCCACTCCACCTAGCTCCACCTCGAAGCATTCCGACACCGGGAACACATTGAGAAGGCACGACAACACACGCTTCAACCCACCCACCGTCGATCGCAGCACGTTCACGAAGGACCGACCAAAACGAGACCCAGCCGAGGCAGACTCTTCCACCTCTAACCGCTTCCCCGGCAGTGAAGGATACTTGTCAACAGTAGGCCCTATCTGCCCCCCTTGAAATTCCAGCATCCTTCTCATCTCACTCACGAAATGACGCCAACCCCACCCCTTTCTGCCCTTTGGGAGCCAGATCGCACCTTTCCGACCACCATTGACTTCAACAGCCACCTCTAAAAATCTGCCTGCCTTGTTGCAGCCCTCGAGAACAAGGAGACAATTCTCATCCTCACAGAAGCCCTTGGCTGAACCGTCCTTTGCCTGAGCCTGAATAGCCTCTTCCACCTTAGCTACCAACCAACCCGCACTCTGCGAACCCACTCTAGTGACCCTGACGAAACCCTTCCTCCTTTCCTCTAACTAAAGCTCAATGGATCCTTCCTTCGCCGTGAAGCAAAAGGCTTTGGCTTCGACTGAGAACCGCCTTTCCATAGCACACCCACCTTGAGACTCCCCAGCAAGCAGCTCAAGCTTCCCTACATCGTCGCTGGAAACAGCGGGATCTAGGAAAATTTTTTGAAAAAATTCGAAAAACTGAGGAGAGAGAACAGAGCGTATTTTACTGTTCAAAAGTGACCCGAAATTAACATCGGAAGGACACCCCGGTTTTTTCTTAAAAAACTGGTCATTAATTAGCGTCATTAATTGCGTTAATTATATTTCAATATAATTCATATGTAATTAGTTGCGTTAATTATATTATAGTTAATTTTTTTTATACTATTTATTTCAAATCATATATACTTAGGAACAAATATTTAATTTTTTATTTAAATAGGTGAGATATATTTTTATATGTTTTTTTAACTTATAATGAAAAATGATGTGTTTAAATTTTAAAATTAAATTATAATGAAAAATTCCGCGCTATAAGCTCGTATTAAATAATGATAGCATCCATTTAAAACATATGTCAAAGTCCACCAATTTGACCATTCTTGGAGAGTGCCTTCTACCTCACAGCCAGTAAAGGTGTGTAACTACATTTGGAGATATCATAATTTATTTAAATAGCCTTAACACCTTTGCCAGAAAGATGAATTGAGGTCATTCAATCAGGTCTCCCTCTTACTTCACAATCTAAAATATTAAATAAGAAGAATGTAAGGAAATCTTAGTTAAAATTTTAAAATCTATCTATAATCCTACCCAATAACTTAATGCCTTCGCTGGAACCTTTTTCAGATACATTTAAGAACATCAGTACAAGTAAGCACTCCTAAGTCCAGCCCTAACAGCCTCCTAGACCTAAATTAACACTTGGTGGCTTAAATCCATGACCTCATTCCTAAGGTATCCTTGTAAGTACACTTGATATCAGTTGCACATATGCATATGGTGACTTGACATCCAACCATAAGCCACTTTTTTATGAGAGAACCACAGATACCATGAGAAAGAGAACTCTGGCCTCATCCTCACAGAAGATATTAGAATAGAAGTGGTGAAAACAAATTCACTTATCCAATGACAAACAGCATGGATAAGACTTCATTTAGTTGTACTGCACCATCAATGAACTCTTTACATTAGACATTCACTTCTTCGGTGAGGATTACGTCGAAAATAATGCACAACTTATACATTAGCAACACTATTCTAACAATGAGAAAAGATCCAGCAAATTATAGATAAATAGAGCAAACTAGCATGAATCAAGCTTACTGCCTTACCACCCAGGGAGTCCTCCTATGACCACTTAACACCTTTAAGCAACTTCCAGTTTGACAATCAATTATCTTTACCGTGTGGTCACCACTGCAGCAATCAAAATGACAGAAGTTTACTACAAAGAAAGGCAAGAATTGGAATCAGAAAACAAACACAAGTGACAACTCACTGTGTAGAAGCAAGTTTTCTTCCATCGTGACTGAATGCTGCTGCAATAGTTGATCTTGGAGGAGGCACCAACGGGCAGTACTTAGCAGACAAATGGCGCAATGTCTCTGCCTCAACCCTTAACAGATACAAAAAATCAGCATTACAAAAGAATATTTATAATTCATAAATAGCATGCTTCCATCTCAACAAAAAAAAAATCATTTGAAAGAGAAGAGAGAGTGAAACTGTTTGCATGTACCATGAGAGAAGACCACGTCTTGGATCTCTGGCTGCTTCACTTTTGGGCTCAGGTTTAGAAGCTTCTCCCCACTGCCTTTTTGGCACATGCTTTATCCTAGGAGATATCTCTCTCAGCTTTATCAAACAGAAAATATTTCTACCACTGAAAATATTGGAAATGGCACTATATAAGAGCCTTGTCATATGAACATAAAGTTGTTATGATCTATATCCAAATTGAACCTCCCAAAAGCACTGTTATATATATATATAAACAATTGCATTAAGCATATGCTTTTCTACAAACTAATGATACAGAATACAATCACTCATGCACCATAATCCAACAGCCCCAACCCCTCCAACCACAACCTCCACCATAGACAAAGTGTATATATATATATATATATAAGCATAGACAGAGGAAAGCGTACAAATTTTAAACTGCAATGCAGACAAATTGGATTGAAATTTACTTCTGCCCCTCCTTTTCTTAATTATTTTAAAGTTTTATCTTCTGTAAAAATTGGTTCTCGCTAGCTCTTCACATCTTTACAGGTTCATGCTTTGCGTATACTTCCAATGTACTCTGGTTTCGTCCCCTTTGTTGTTTTTTACTGAATTAATAAATTATCTAGAACAAAGCTAATCAAAATGTTGGGGAATTTCAATGAATGAAAACCCCAACAATTAGATCAGTGAACAAAGCTAGCCCAAGTGAAAATGCCCAAACCTAAAACCACTTCAAAATCAACGGCCGATATTTGAGCGTCTTACTCAAAAAGAGCAACATCAGTGCAATCTTCAGTAATTAACAGACCCACAATTCATGCTATATATGATTAAGCTCACTGGACTTTTTTTTCAGTAAAAGCAAAGCTGTTCCTAAATGCAGAGCAACACATTCCAGGGCTACCTAAGCTCGACATTTCAATTCCAGATCATAATTCTCATGAATCTAGAGACAAATCTGAAACAATTCGTATCGAAATCCCAAGCTCCGACCAATCACATCACAGAAATCCAGAAATGACAAAAACAAAAAATACATTCGAAACTTCCATTTCCTGGGTTTTCTCGGCCTCCAAACAAAGCACAAGGAAAATTCAAGCAAGCAAACCTAGCGAAACACATGAATATAGGTAGATGATAAAGGAAATCAATCCGAACTTCTGACCTGTGGTGGGAACGATCGGAGGCCAGGGATGAAAGTGGGGTCTGATCGTGCGGTCGAGATCCTCCCGTCATTTCGCTGTGATCGAGACAAGTTTGAGATAGTTGTAGGGAGAAAACATCGCCCTCTGATTTGTGAAAGCCCTAATTAGGGCTCTCTCTCTCCGTCGAGAGAAGAAGGGCTTGTTGTCTTGTCTTCCTGTCTCACTTTCTTCGTTCAAACACGCCGTTGAATGTTTTAAGACACGAAATTGGGGCGACAAAATCTACGCACAGGATGAAAATCTCCACAATTTCCTAATATTCAATTCTTTCAAATTTAAATGGTGGTCATTATTTTTTTTAATAATTTTAATAATTTTTTTAAAAAAACTTAATTATAAAACATGCGTTACAATGTGATTAGTGTTGACATGGCATTCCGTTAAGTTTTGAACAGAATTTTAACAGAAGTACTATTTTCGTCTTTATGTAGCAGGAGTCATTAGTTCGAATCCCTTTTCCCCCCTCTTGTGCGGACAAGTAAAAAAAAAAAAAAAGTAATTCATATGATACAAATCAAACCAGAGGAAAAATAAAAAATAAAGTGTCAAAAGACTCAAAACCCTAAAGGGTTTTTTTAAGGTATTTAACCCTTATTTTTAAATTTAATATTTTCTTCTTTTATTTTTAATAATATTAAATTAATAGAAGTGATAAGCTTGTTTGATAAAAAAAAAAATGATAGTATTTTTTGCATTTTAGTTGTAATGCGATAATATAAATATGAAACTAATTTTAAATGTGTCTTGAAATGTTTATTAATGTTTTTACTAAGTTGTCTTAAAAAAATAGGAAAGTTTTTAATAAATTTATGAATTGACGCGTAAAAACAAAAAAACAAAAAAAAACTCCCTCAAACTTTTTTGATAAACTTTTAGGGCCCGTTTGGTTTGCAGAATAGATATTCCATTGGAAAAGGGAATAGGTATTACTAGGAATAAAAAATGTTAGAATGGAATAAGTATTCCAATTCTTTAGTTTGGTTGCAACACATATTTGATAATTTGAATTGAACTGAAATGACTAAAAAGCCCATTTGATTTCTAATTTTTCAAAAACTCAATTTTTTTTTTTTTTTTAAAAANATTTATGAATTGACGCGTAAAAACAAAAAAACAAAAAAAACTCCCTCAAACTTTTTTGATAAACTTTTAGGAATGAAAAAGATGGTTAACCCATATTTGGATAGCACTGTCCACGTCAGAACTAGAACTTTTAATTTGAGGGGCAAAATTAAAAAAACAACGGAGGGAAGGGGCAAAAATTAATTTTTAACTTTTAAGGGTCTATTTTATTAAAAATATATATATTTTTTTTTTGGGGACCACCTTGGACGCCTCAAGCCTTAAGGTGGCTCCGCCCCTGGCACCGTGCCTATGTTAAACCAGTAGAAACTATGCCGGATGAGTATCTCTATCAATTACCTGCCAGATTGATATGGCAATCCGAACAAGCAATTGTTAGAGAGACTTTCATAGGGCCCACTTGTTCACCTACCCAAGCACTTGTCCAGACTAGTGGGGACTCCACAAGAGCCCTCTCACAAATAATTGCTACAGATTTCAATTCATAAATACCTGTCAGAAATCATGCATGAAATGTATCCTCAACAGAAAGAAAACATAAAATATCAGCAATAACTGGGAAGTTTTTGTTATAATGCTTGACCAGTGGGTGAGTCCAAGCAAAAAGAAAATTGTTGGATCTCAATTATCACTGCAGATATACGTTCTGTCTCAAACATTTAAAATCCACTAGCAAACGAAGAAGAAAAGACAACTACAAGAAACAGCATTTACAAATGGAGATGTATACCAAAATTTTTCAAGGTAAATAAAAAAAAAATATATATATTACCAACTCATGAACGAATAAGTAATTGAAAAGAGCACAAGGTATATATACAGTTTGTTAAAGAAATGAATAATTTAGTCTGAACCATTGAGCTTCTCAGGCTGCATCTTTGTTTGAAAGGCTAGGTCCCCATATTCGGATTGTATGGTCATCACTTGCAGAAGCCAACATTTGGCCCCTCCTGGGGTTCCAGCTCACAGAGTTCACAGTCATTCTATGCCCAGACAAAACCTCAATATGCCAAGGTTTCCGCCGATTCCAGATGTAGACCTGCTAATTGAAGAACAAAAAAACACATGGTGTTCCACCTCACTGGATAACAATAATTTCTGTACATTCACATGTAGTTATTATATTACGCGTTTTACTTTTAGAGCTAGGCAATGCTGATTTCTAAAACAAGAAGCATACCTTGGAATTCTCACTACCACTGGCAATGAATGTGCTATTCAACCCACCAAAGCAGGACCGTATCACATACTTGTGTTGCTTGTGGCCCCAATACTTCAATGGTGTAACCCATTTCCCAGCAACATCCCACATATGAATCTCTTGGCTATTAAGATTCACTATAAAGAACTTACTATCTCCTGAGATTGATAGGGAGGTAATTGTGTGCTCCTCCGGTATGTCTCGCTCGGCATTTGTTACTAAATTTAATATCCGAAGTTCTTTCTCCGAGAATATGGTGATCAGATGTTTCCCATCCGGTGTCACTGCCAGATCTAAAATCTTAGGCATTCTCATCCCCCTCCATGCTTTTATCTCATTCCCATGACAATCCCACATGCAGATGCCTTTTTCAGGGTCAGAACTGCCACAGACAAGTCTCTTTGAGTCCGGAAACCACGCACATGAGCTGACAAGGAAGCCACGATCCCCAAATGTATGCTTGCATGTACCTGTTTCTACATCCCATAGCTTAAGGACTTCCGCATTTCCGCATGTGAGCAACATTGCATCATCA
Organism: Carpinus fangiana; assembly: GCA_006937295.1. Lineage (NCBI taxonomy): Eukaryota > Viridiplantae > Streptophyta > Magnoliopsida > Fagales > Betulaceae > Carpinus > Carpinus fangiana. The sequence continues at coordinate 38,135,692 of CM017321.1, forward strand.
GGGCTCCAGGCTACAAACGATACAGGATTCTCATGGCTTCGCAGTGTATGCTCCAATGTCAACTTACCATCTTCCAGCACCTAGGACAAGAATTTTTGCAGTACAATTAGAGACTGAATCACTTTAATGCTGTTCCCTTTCTTCATTTGCATTGAAATTAAAATAGAAACTCATAATTCAAGTTCAGACTTCTCAGCATGAATTAAAATATTAATCTATATATCACAAATACATGCTTAAGAAAACAAGCATTGAGAAGCTTGAGCAAACTCAAAAAACTGCCATGATCAAAATAAACAACTTAGACCAGAAACTAGATTGGTTTGCATTTCTACCACGTTTGTTCTTCTGTTTATTTCTGTTATTTTATTTTCTTCTTTAAATTAACCTGAAATTCATGACTTAGTTTGTTGGAATTTAGATTCAACATAGGTGCACAGAAAGAAAAAAGAAGAAAAGGCTTACACTCCGTCTGTTATGGTGAAACTAACTACCAAGCAAATATCACTTTACTTAAATTGTGTATTCTCACTTCTCAAGTAGTTTCCAGGTGTGGCATGCATTAAAAAATCTAAGTCATTATAATTTACTGTAAAGGAATCAGTAAATGATGATGAACCCAACATGGCAAGAAGGCATGGCATTGGTAGTGATTTGAATATGACTGGTGATGATGTTGGTCATAGACTGGACAAGAGTTTTCCCATCACTGCAGGGAAATGGCTATGACCACCGAGGGTTAGCAAGCAACTGATGGGAATCAGCCACTGACCAGGGAGGTTGGTACATATAAGGTATATCGATGGAAGAAAATAATCATTTCCACAAAGATATTAGGGGTTTAACCACAAATTTTACCGCTGAAAAAATTTCCATATGATTTCCCCTTATTTTAGCAAGCAACTGATGGGCTTCCACCTTTTCTTTTATAAATTAACCATTCTGAAGTTCTGTAAATTACTACTTACATAGGTAAATACAACTCAAAGTGGAATGTGATTGAACCTGTTACCTTACCTCGCCCAATTTTTATAGGAGAAGAGATACCATTTGGACCAAAGACCATCCGCAAAATTATATATATACAAGAGCAATGCCTAGAATATTGGTTCATTGAGTCTTATTCTCGGTTTCTCAAATTTGTTATACAACAGCAGACTACAGTTCCCACTCAGATCTCCATCAACATTTCTATCCATTACCAAAGGTTTAAGTTTTACTGTGAAGGAAACATTCAAAAACTTGAACTAATACTTCTAATACACAATGTTAGGATACAATATGAATGGTACCTTCCATATGATGGCTGTGCAATCGCTTGACGAAGAGGCTAAGTACTCCCCATTATTAGAAAATTGTACAAACCAAACTTCATTCTTATGTTCGGTCAAAATCTGCATCAGAGGCAAATAAATGTTGCATGTAGATCTCAGATTAAAAAACACGTGAACAATGAAAGGAAGATGTCAAATTTGTTTTGCATGGTTCAACAAGTGAATAGCATTATTCTTTAATATAAATGGAAGCAGTTTGAATTATTAATAACAAGGCAAATTGTCCCTAATCGAAGTGGATGTAGAAATATTTCATTGACAGGGCATTATCAACCCCAACTTTTTACCAAGACTTTGAATTATCAAAGCCAGTTAGGCTTAACAAGAGGATGCCAACATGCTTATAGAATACAACACACCAAGATGACCTCAAGATCAAGAGAACCCTGTGGTCTGAATATTTGTGTTACCCAGGATACTGTTTCTATTGCACCCACAGAAATAATTGTTAGAATGAGTGAATCTGTTCTCCACTTTTGGGTTCTGTCTTCACACCATGATTAAGTACATATCATAGAATTCAAGCATCATTATTACTCACTCTGGTATCATTTGCATTTGCTAATCACAATAACGGAAATCAATACATTTTCGCTTTTCATGGAATTTAATGGCAAAGCCCATCTTTTATAATTTTCTTTTTCATAAACTGAATAATATCTACAAGGCAAACTATCATTTCAGGAACTATCAAATATAATATTTAATGACCTGATTTGGAACTATATTCAACATACTTCTGGAACTATATTAACAAGCATCTACTACATTGGTTACTGTAACAATTGGAAGAAAGAATTTTCAAGAAAATTTGAATTCTGTAATCTATGGTACTTATAAAAGAAAATGGGCTCAATTTTATTCTTCGTCATCTCATAAAATGTGTTAGTTAACAGGATTTTGTGATAAACCACATCCTACAGCAACCTTTTAAATAATCTTATTCACAAAAGGGTTCAAAAGATTGGTCTTTGCCAATTTTTAAACAAGTGGATGAAGTAACTTCCTCTATGGTCCTTGCTAGTGATGTCAAATATAATCTGCCATCTCAAAAGTCTCAAAACAATTTATATTCTAACAAATATTCAGATATGTTTTAACCATGCAAACTTTGACGAATACAACAGTTTGGAGAACTCAAAATTCAACAGATTTAGGTCACGTAATACATACAACTATAGTCCGTCGTTTGAAATAGTGTATGCAATGCTCATATCCCTAGATTCAATTTCTGTATATAGCTATTGCCAAGAAGATCAAGGTTCTCATTAACTTAAATAAGTCCAAAGTATACTAGGAAAAAACCAAGAACATTGTTAATTTAAACGCTCAATTTCTTTGGCAGTAACAACTTTTTCGGCAGCAAAGCCCACCTGAACAGTCTCTGTGGGGATCTGGTCCCTACCACAGCAATGGTCCTCATAAAGTGAAACTTCATCCAACATATTGTGATACATACATGAATCAAATTGGGCAGTAACGGCAGTTTCAACCAGATGTTCCAACCTTCTTTCAGGCAGCACAATTGCAGGAGGAAGAAATTTTTCCAACTCTGCCAACAACAACTTACGCAATTCACAAACAGCATTATTGTCTACGTTACCAAATTCCATATCCTTCAAGGAAAGGATACTCTGAGCAAGCTTGTGAGCCTTATCTTTGCCCAACCTCAATGCAGAAACCTCTTTTAGTAAAACGGTCAAAGCCATAGCATCATCTCCATGATTCAAATACTCCAGCAAACGCTGTTTGAAAACAAGAAACAACGCGGAAGTTCTTCTCTCATCCATCGAATCCTTCATTGCAATAAGGGTACCAATGCAACCATCCCAATTCCCACTAAGTATCTGTGATTCGAGCAATTCAAAATCCACTGATTTGTATGAAATACCAGACTCTGATTCCAAACATGACGCAGACTTTCTGTAGCCTAATGAATATAAGCATTGAATTATGACTCTCACAAACTCATGCTTCTTTATTAGGCCTTTCGCGCCTAGCACTGTCGACAAAGTCTCCATTAACATGGGATTATGGCAGGTTTTACGACGTTTAGTTGAACTTTAATAAAAACTCCCATTTCTTCCACCGGCCATGAATTGGTGATTTCAAAGAAACCGCAAAAGAAGTAAATTTTCCACTGAAGGCCGATACCTAGTTTTCCAGGAAAAGCTTAAGCACAAACGCTTCCAATTCCCCAAGAGTCCCAAATGCTCAAATGCTCAAAATTGATATTGAAAGAGGTAGAACGAGTAAGTGAGTCAAAAACCTGAAAATTTTGAATTAATAGCTTAGTACCGGAGACATGCCCAGAATTTGGTATAACCCAAAACCTCAAAATTATGATAGAATCAAGCAACAAAATTTGTAAAGGCTAATTAATAAACCCCAAACAAAAACAACCCAATTTTCCTATTGACAATTCAGAAGCTCTAAATTCTTAACAATACAAGTCCGTTGTAAAAGAAGAACCAAATAAACCTATAACACAAACACCCATATACCCAAAAACCAATGGGAAAACATACCAACAAAGATCCAGGCTCCCAAATCCTTTATTATCCCAGAGCCTTTGAAAAAACAAAAACAGAATATATATACAACACTAACCCATATACGCGAAAGCTACTATGAGCGAAAAGGGAAGTAGCCCAGAAGAGCTTCGAGGGTAGAAATGGAGAAAAGTACTTCTACATAGGAGAACACAGAGCTAAGAGTTGCCATATGAGAAAAGTAAAAGGTAGAGAGAGAGAGAGAGATATATATACATACTTACCAATAGAGAAGCTTCGCAGTGGATTTGCATTGACGGAATTAAATCGCTGGACAAAAATACTAGAGAGTAGATGAGGAACTGCTCGGCAAATCGCTGGCGTTTCTTTCTGTTTAGCGACCTCCAGAAAGTACTAATTTAAGTTTCTCTTGTTAAGAAAAAAATTTCTATTATTAAAACTAATATACAAATTGGGTGAATTTAATATTTTTTAGGCAAGAGACATTATTGAACACATTTGAGTTATACAAATTAAGTAAATTAACTCTGAAAAATGACCATTTTTATGAAAAAAAAAATGTAATTTTTATTTTTTAAAAAATACCAATAAAAAGAAGGACAAAAAATATATATTATTACTTCAAAGACTTTTTTCATTTTTTACTTTGTTTTTTTTTTAAATAAAAAAAAAATTGAGCAAAAGTTAGGCAAAAAAATTGGGTATTTAACATGTTCCTATATATATATATAGAGAGAGAGAGAGAGAGAGAGAAAGCAAGAAATGTTAAATACTACACTTTCTAGGGGTGTTCAATCGGGTCGGGTCGACTATAACCGACCCGCCAACCAATAACTGATTATAACCGCTAACCGATTTGGTAATCAGTTATTAAAAATCGCTAATCGACTAGGACGATTGCAGTTAGCGATTTTAGGAGAAGAAAAATACGGTTATAACCAATAATCACCTTTATTTATATATAATAATATAAATATTTATATTAATCAACTATTAAATAAAACATCCAAAAAGACGCCATTTTGGTGTTAAATATATAGATTTGAGATTTGTTTTTTTATTTTTTATTTGAATTTGAATTTGAATTAATGAATTTGGGCTATTTTTTTAGCCATATTTTTGGGCTAGAAAACATCTTTATTTGGCCATGTTTTTTTTTTTCATCTTTTTTAGAACATTTTGGCTTTACATCCTTAAAATAAGACCAAAAAATAGCAAATTAAATGCACAAAACACTTTAAAAGTCCATAAGCCCATTTTTTTAAAAAAATGGTTATAACTGCGCGGTTATTGAATTGAATAACCGCTAACCGTCAGTTATAACAGATAACCGCATAGGTGGTTGCGGTTATTAAAAACCAATAAACCGTCCAAGCCAGTTGCAGTTATGATTATAGCCAATAACTCACGGTTATAATCATTTGAACACTCCTAAATTCCACATTCATCTCACTTACTAATTTGAATCTTCTTTTACTTTTAACAATGGCTAATAGGTAAGGGTGAGATGAGAGTGTACTATTTTGTGTATATATATACATATACACACATGAGTAATATTGTATACTACACTTTTATTTACTCATAACCAAAGTTGATGTAGCAGTTTATCAACCATTTATTTTTGTGGACACAAATTTATTTCAAATTAGTTTAGAGGAAATTTCCTTCAATATACTGTAATAAGTGACAAGTGTCGTGTCTCAAAGGGGTAACTTAATCGGCTATGTACCATGTCTCATGAAGCGAAAGTCACTAGTTTGAATCATTCATCCCCCTTCCCTTGTGTGGACATGTCAAAAAAAAAAAAAAAAAAGTAACAAATGTCATTTAACATTTTTTGGTTTCTAAAAAATTAATGGTTGCTTTCATAGATTAGTGAAATGGACAATAAATGACTCTTCAAATTTGAATGAAAACAAGAGGTAGCTCCCCAAGAGGTAGCTCAATCGGCTAGGACCACGCTTAATGAAGCAGTGGTCACTAGTTCAAATTGCCCCTCCCCCCTCTTGTGCGGATGTGTCAACAAAAAAAAAAAAAATTTGAATGAAAACATGTGAAAAATGACATTTGTGACTTATTAGAGTAGGTTATTTCAAACCAGTTTGAAGAAAATTTCTTTTTTTTTAATAAGGACTGATAAGTACTATCACACCAACCGTTTTTTTTTTTGTTTTTTGTTTTTTTTTGAAGGGGGAACATACCATTCTCATTCATAAAAAGATCGCGAACAAAAGTTCTTACAAACAGAGCAAAAAGCTCTGAAACAAATCATAGCCGAAGCTAAAGTTCTAATCAATCATTTCAAATAACATCCGCTAACTTATGACTAATCATTAGGTTTAACATCAGACCTGCACCAAATAGACATAATCTAATGCATAGGTAGCAATTATTCTTCGGCCTTGAGAGCAAAGAACCTTCAAACCGAAACTCATATTCCTCGACCCGAAAACTAGGATATCGTTTACATCCACAATCCAAAGGTTTGGACCAAGAGCAAATAACCCACATAACATCAAGATATAAATGAGCATATTAAAGATAGAGGACTGAGCCTTATTACAAGCAAAAAACAGGAAAAAATGGGGAAAAAAAAAACAAAAAACAAAAAAAACATAATCAAACCAAAGCTGGAACAACGGATCCAGAGCAAAAGGTGGGATGAACATGGACGGATCCAGAAGGTAGGACGGCGGGGCACATGACGAGGTGAATCAGATGGAGTATGATAGATCGAGTAGAGACAAATCGATTAACAACCAAGCCCAACCCAGAAGAGACGCGGCAAAGGCTGGTGGCAGTGGGAATAGGCGGCACAGTGGAGAAAGCGCCAGCAGGACAAAGAGAAAAAGGGGTGACAAAGAGAACTAGGAACATCAAGTAAATAGGCTAACTCACCAAGGAGAGAGGGTGCGGGGAGGAAGGAGGCAGCCAAACGGCCGTCCCTCCTCCCCAACCCAGGGGAAACCTACCTGTGCGGCACTCAAGGGAGAAGGCTAGGGTTTTTAGTCATTATATAAATTGTATCACACCAACCTATTAAAAATAGAGGTGTAGTATATAACATTACCAACCTATTAAAACAGATGTATAGTATATAACATTATTATTATAAACAATGTACGAAACCATACTTTTACCCTACTATTATCTCAATTTGTTGATATGTTAGTCTCAATTCACCTTAGATTAGCCATTGTTTTAAAAAAAAAAATCCAATGGTAAGTTGACACTTTCACGTCAACATAGTAGTATAGTGATACGATAAAAGTTTAATAGTTTAATTTGTATCATTACTCTATTACTTACACGCATGCATGTGCACATATACATATATTCCAAATGATTGGTGGTTCTACTTCTATAAACCCAAATACACACACATATGGAGAACTTCACTTAACCCCTTGAATTGTCGCTGCTTTTGAAATTATTTTTCTAAATTTAAAAAACTCTCAATTTAGTGCATTCATTTTATAATTTGTTTCAATTTCACCAATCCGTTAGGATTTTTCGTTAAATCCTATCAAAATTTTCAAAATACCAATTTTTTTAATATGTAATTTTTCAGAAATTTAGATGTTGGTATTTTTAAAAATTCTATTAAATCGTGATCAATGCGGCAATGCCTAAATCCCTACATTTTTTTTTATTTTTTTATTTTGTTAGAAAAGAAAGTATTTTTGGAATTTTGACACCTCTCCATTTAGAATTAGCAAAAAAATCATAACAGTGCGATGAAATTGAAAAATTATAGATTTTTTTTAAAAGTTTTAGATATAAATGTGACGAAAGTTCATGAAGTTAAATGAAGTTTTTCCTCTATATATATATATTGATACCCAAATATATGAGCTACTACATTATTATTATTATTATTAAGGAAAAAAATCCAACAAAATAAATAGGAGTAGGAAAGAGAGGGCAACTTCATAATAGGCCCAAACCGCAAAGCTAGATAAGCAGGGAGGGAAAGATATATATGTAGGAAAACTCCGGGTCGGGTTTTTTTTTTTTAATTGAATGAGGAAAATGGGGTTACAAGGGAGGGTCCTTTCCATTTCTGATCCGAATGGAAGAGATAATAGGGGACCATATGGGAATGCTTCCAAAAACATGATTAGAAACGGCCCATTTAGCTAAAGCATGTGCCATAAAGTTGGCACATCGAGAAATTTTCAAAACATTCCAACTTTGAAAAGAAGATAAAACTAAACTAATATTCGAAATACAATTAGCAAAACACCAAGAATGGAAAAGAGGCTGATTGTTTACAGCCAATACCACTAGAAGCGCATCACCTTCTAAACAAAGACATCCAAGACTCAAAGAAGCAGCTAAACGAACTGCCAAGAGAGCTGCAAAAGCTTCACCCTGCAAAACATCAGTGGAAAAAAGTTTATGAGTAGCCGCTGCCAAGATGATCCCCATATCATTGCTAATCACTGTAGCAGCCACTGCAAAAGACCCCCTAATAGCAACATCAAAATTGGCTTTAAGATAGCCCACTGCCGGAGGCATCCACAAAGAAGGAAGATTTAGGTCTCTCCAAGCAGAAATGTGATGATTCAAATTCAAAGAAATCTGAAAAATTGCTTTACTAGGAGAGGGCTGAATACCCTCATGAACCAACTGATTCCTAGCACGCCAGATGAAGTCCAATGTAAGAGCTGCAAAAAGTTGAAATTTCCTAACTTCAAGTCTTGGAATACCAAGGGCTGCCATAGGAGATAAAATGGCTAATACCCAATCAGAAATAGGCCTAGTGGAGAAAGCCAAAAAGGAGAGGGGCCAAGGATTAGGAGAGCATCTCGAAGTTGCATTATCCCGTAATTGATAAAAGCATCCAACTCTTATATTGTTTTCTTTTCATTCTTCCATCATAAATTAGAAAAAAAAAAAAAAATAAATAAAGAAAGAAAGAAAAAAATAAGAAAAACAACCCAAGAGGTTATGCAGAGAGAAAGCATCGAAGGTAATTGATGAAAGTTTGATTTAGCCATGTGAGTAGTAAATAAGAACATAGGGGAAGTTCTTGTTGCCCGACTCGTTGTCGGGCAATAAGATCCTTTGCATTTGAAATAGAGATGAGTCGTTGTAGTTAGGGGCAGACCTACGTGATTTGTTGGAGTCATTGGCAACTTCTTTTTTTGTTTTTTTTTTAGTTTATGTTGTTTTGTTTTGTTTTTGTTTTTTAAGTTCATATTTGGTGGAATAAATTACTCATATTCTCTCTGCAAGTCTCCGGCATAAATAGTAATACTGAAATATTAGTGGCAGGCCGAATATGGTATTTTTGGGTTTTTCAAAAGATGTATATACAATTAGGATTTTCCTATATATATATATATGTATGTGTGTGTTATATTGTAACTCTAAATCATTAATAGTAAAATATAGTCGCACTATTCTTTGGACGTAGACACTTTGTCGAACTACGTAAATTTGTGTATCGACTATCTCTTTTTTATTTCATATTATTCATCATAGTTACACACGGTAACAACACCATTAAAACACGACTTTGTATAGCAAGGCCTTGAAAACTATTATTTTTTCACGCCCCCTAATGCTTTGCTGCTAAGTAAATAAAGCAGCAAATGGATACTAAATGAGTCTTCGACTATAAACCAGCCTCAAGTAATAATCTATTGCACTCCAAGCACAAAAATGGATTAAGAAGAGGACTACCTAAGGAGCTAACATATATACTTTATATTCAATCAACCATGATAGGCACAATTGAAGAAGCAAAACCCAACCAATCATTTTCTTCATCCGCTAACAACCTAATTCAACAACAGCTACATCATCTTCATATCCACAATTGGATGAGGAAACCAAGAAATGGGACACCCACATCATGGAAGCACCAACAAAATCTACCAACAACCTTACAATTGTCGAAGGTCCGCTCTTGCTTGCAACAAATATGGCTTTCTCGCTTTAACTTAAGGACTTCATTTTGGAAGGGAATTCTTTTGTCGGTATCCTCTATAGAAGAAGGCTAGGAAAATAAATGAAAGTACATATCGAGTCGTAACTATAAAATGTGCGGATTGCATTCTTATTTGTAGTGGGAAAGACGACCCCAACATCCCATTATTAGTTGTTTATGTTGTACTTTTTATTTTGAGGACAAAAAAGAAATGCATATATATATTGTTTACATGTTAAATCAAATATCAAAATTGAAGAAGCAAAAAAAAAAAAAAAACAAAACAAAGAAAGAAACCGCGTATCTTCCGCAATAAAAGTTTACGTTTTTGAAAAGGGTTTGTACTTTACGTTGTCAATAAAATAACACTATAAAAACGTCCCCTCGGATTGTCGTTTTGCAAGTCCGTGTATACCACGTGCCGCGGCCGCGCGTGAAGTAGACAGCCATCATGATGAATTGCCCAAAGCAGTGTATACACTGAAGCAAACACGCTCCCAGGCCAGCAATAAATCCCCCACCTCACACTCCACCCGCTCCTCCCTCCCCCACTGTCTCTGTCTGTCTGTCTCTCTCTCTCTATCTCCTCCCCCTCTTCAAGCCTCCTCAAGATTTCTCTCTCTCTCTCTCTCTCGCTCTGTGTGTGTATACTATACGTATACGTATACGTACGTACATACGGTGTACGTGTATGTGTATGTGTATGTGTGTGTAGGTGACTCTTTGGCTAGATCTTCGACCGCATTTCATGGATCTAGAAGCCGACCCGCACGCATTGTCTTCTTCTTCTTCTTCTTGGTGTATTTATCTCTCCTAGGGTTTTGTTTTCACGCACCGCATGCGTCACTCTACACACTCTCAGCAAGCTTGTCGTAGCAATGCGGTCTCTTTGTTCGACTTCGGGACGTGACGGAGGAATTCTCCGGCGGCGAGTGTTTCACCGGAAACCTAGGAGGTCGTGGGGAGTGTCCGGGGAGGCCACCGAGCTAGAGGGTCTTCGTTACTGACGATGGTATTTGTGGGGTCTTTGTTCCGTGAGAAAAAATGCCGGCTCTGGTTCTGCTCCTCCTCCTTTCTATGCTCAACTTGGTTTTCTTTTGCTCAGGTATTTTGATTTTTTTTTGGTTTGATTTTCTTGGGTTTGACTGTTCGTTGTCTCTGTTTGGTTGCTGTGAAACGAACAGAAAGTTGTGATTGATACATTTTTGTTCGTTGCTTGGTTTTTTTTTTTTTGTTAAAAAATTGAAATTGTCAGCGAGTGTTACTCAAATTTGTCTTATTATGGTCTACTTTAGTGGGCTTCTTTGTTGTATTGGGGTTTATCCAGTTTGCTCCATTATTGATAGTGTACGGTAAAAAAGTTTCTTTTATGTTCACAGAGCAGTAACTTACTTAGGAGAATCATACATAGTTTAGTTCGCATATTTGGAACCTGTTTTCTTTATTCTTATAGCAAAAAATGCGCCTTTTGAAGCTCTTATAATAAAGATAAACACTTTCAGAATACCAAGTGACCAATGACTGAGAACTACTGGGTAGTGTAGTTCTTTCTGGGGTGATTTTTTTGAGAGGTTGGTCTTTGGGGTTATGGATGTGAACGAAATTGATTTGGAGCTAGCATGGTAATACTGATGAGTTATTGGGATATTGGCTCTGAAAGTGGCAATACTGATGAGTTTCTTGATTTTTTGGGAATGCAACGCTTTGTTTATAGAAAGGAATCTGGCTTTGTCGCTGAAGTGAAAACAGAACATATTCAGGTATAATCTGTATCTACATTACCTGCACTGATGAGTGACATTTCATAGGAGAAACCTGTTAAACAATGATTTCCGTTGTGACAATGGTGAGAATTTCCATGGTCATTGCCGTCTCTGATGTGTGTCAAATGATTTTTTTCGCTCAATGTGTGATACTTGTCTGAAATTTTTTTAAGCATCTATTTCATGTATCAGAAGTTTAAATTTTAAATTGGATCTCTGCCTAGACCAATACTTGTAGAGTGGTACTATTAGGTGTTGGCTAATAGATGGATCAAAATATTGTGAAGCATTGGATATATTAAGAGTATTGACCTTATGCTAGATATTCTGATTTTTCCAAGGAGCTAAAGTTGAACTTTATTCATGTGGGGAATTTTAACTGACATCTCTTATATTTAGTATTTAATACTTAGTAATTATCTATTTACTAAACCTTTGCACAGCAATGAGTCATTGAGCAACATATTTTGACCAAATACTGAAATAATCCGCAAATTATGGTACTAAACATGTATGATGTGATAGGTAATTAATTTTGTGAAGATAAATATAAAATAATTTATTTTTCTAAAAAAATGTCGGTAAAATTTTTATTCTAAATATATGCATGATAAGATACATTTAGGATGTGATGTACGCTGTTATTGATTTTGACCTATACATTATGGTATTGACAACTATGGTTCTTGAATTGAACATAACACAGTTCTCTTTATATTTCAGGGCATCCATTGTTGCACATCTACTTATCTCCCTCTCTTCTACCGAACAAGCCAGTATCTATGAGAGAAATCTTAGTGGAACATGGTGAGGGTGCAAATTGTTAGAATTCAATGCAGATGCAGATGAATGAAGTTGTTTTCTTAATCCAAGTCTAGAGCCCTGTATATGGAGTTTTTTCCTGACTAAATCCTTTTTAATTAATGCAAAACGAATTCTGGATGTCATTCCAAGCCCTTGACAAGCATAATGACATGTATTTGAGGCTCTTGATATCTATCCTGAAAAACCCTGCATTAGCATGTTGTGATTGCCTCACAATGTGTTTGATATGCTAATTGTCAGATATATTTTGAAATCAGAAATTGGCCAAGTTATCTTGTCCTTTCATCATTTAACATTTGCATGTTAACCTTGGTATGCGTTCTGTTAAAAGGAGGATTTTAGCTGTAGAGAAACGAACCAGATTTTCTTGTTGATTTGCTTATCCTGATTTAATCAAACACTTAAATAGGCATTCTTGTTCGTTTGCTTATCAGCTAAATGCTTTACATATGTCCTTTTTTGCATACAACTCTTAAGAAAGTGCAAGTGAAAGCTTCACATTTGGGCTTGGTTTCAACTTTTTTCTAAATCAAGTGGATTCAATGCTTTGTAACCCCCCCTACCCAGCCCACCGTTGTGTGCGGTTGATTGTGTTCAGGCCTCAGTTTAATAATTAGATGTCCACTTTAACCAACTCAGCATCTAGTAAAAGAGTAAGGCCAACTTGAGTCTTGACCAGTTTCACTTTTAGGTCTGTTCCAGCTTCTGTTGATAACTGTATATTAATATCATATGTTCCTTTACTGCGTGTAGCAAGGTCAATTTCAGTGAGTGTGCCATATGCTCCGTCATATCCACCCAAAACATTGGGACCATCCACTGCCCCTGCACCGTCTCCAGTTTACCAAGGTATTTACTATGCTTATTAATTCAACAGCTTGGCATTACATTGTTGCTAACAGTTTGATAATGTTTAATCTTCTGTTCCAGGTCCTAGCAGTCATCCCTCAACAGGACACCATCATCATCGTCATCGTCGGCATGGGAGAACTGATGCAGCTGCCCCATCCCCTTCAAAAAACCAAGGTAATATTTATATGTGACACTGAATTTGTCTTAGTCTGTATGTGCATGTGTGTATATCGGTGCCATGGAGCTAGGCCAGTGAGCTATTACACTCTCTTCAAATGATTTTCTGTCCTGATCTAGCATTGATTCGTGGTATGCAGGGTTCTATTGCATGTCCATATGTTTGTAAAGACCCCTAATCTAAGCATAATTATCAAGATACCAAGAAGAAAGTGCACTTTTTGATAAGTCATCCGCCACATGAAATTAATCATATTTTAAGTGTCTTATCAAAATATCACTTAAAATATGAATAACAAGTGGTGGATGAGTAACCAATGAATAACCTTCTTGTTAGGTTGTAAGTGTATCTGCTGTCAATATTTTTGATTGTTGGTGAGGCAAATATCAATTGGGCTGCCTTGTACTTTCTTACTGTAACTTTGCGAATCAATATTTGATTCACTTTATTTTACTATTGGTATTTGGTTGAAGTCAAAGGGTTCATGGTAACATATGAACTATTACTTCACAAAATTGGTAAATATACCATTTATTTAAATTCCTTAACCATGTGCTTATTATACAATTTGGTTTGAATAGTAGTTGAAAAATTGATGGTAGCTTATTATTCATCTCAAAAACTACAATTGAGTTAAAAGGTTTTCTGCAATGTGTTTCTGACTGTAACCCGCCTTCCCTTTCTCTCTCTTATTGTGAGGTTCTTCTTACTCATGTCTTTCATAATGAATGCTTTGGCAGCTTGCGGTCAAATTTGTGTGGAGCCACTTACTGCAACACCTTTTGGTTCACCTTGTGGTTGCGTGTTTCCCATGAAAGTCAGACTTCTTCTTGATGTAGCTCCTTATGCTGTTTTCCCAGTAATGAGTGAGCTAGAGATTGAAGTTGCAGCAGGCACCTATTTGGAACAAAGTCAAGTTAAAATAATGGGTGCTAGTGCTGATAGTCAAAATCAGGAGAGAACAGTTGTGGATATTAACTTGGTTCCACTGGGAGAGAAATTTGATAATACCACTGCAGTACTGACGTATGAGAGATTTTGGCATAAGAAAGTGCCTCTAAATCAGACTCTTTTCGGTAATTACGAATTGGTATACATTAATTATCCAGGTATTTACCCCGACTCCTTTAAATTTCCAGCCAAAAGGGGGAAAAAATAAAAATGAACACCTTTAAGTATGTTTCTTTACCATTTTATTATCATATTTTGGTTAAGACTAAAGTAATCATCAGGCATTCCTTCTTCACCACCACATGGGAGTGACATAGGCAGTGGACCAAGTGGAAGTGCTGGAGATCTCCCAATCTCTGCAAATTTTGACAAGAAGAACCAGCGGATGAATCTTAAAACCATTGCCATCATTGCTTTGTCTGCATTTGTACTCTTATTGGTTTTCATAGGAGCAGTCTCCATCTTTTTGAAGTGGAGGAAGGCTGGAAGACCATCAAGTGCCGTTGGTCCTGCACTTACATCCCCTACAAACAAAAGATCTGGTAAATTTGTGAATTTCTTTGTAAGAAGCAAATACCATGTCATGTTCTTAAACTCTTGATGGAAAATGATGCTCTATCATAGTGCTTTATGTGTTAGTCCTCCTTAGCTTGAGGATGGCTCCTTTTCAGTTGCTTCATTTATTTAATATGCATTCCTAATTCTTCTATTTAAAGAAAATATCATAAAGTTCTTCATAGTTAGTCATTTTAGATTAATACATTTTAACACTAACAATGCCTCAAAATGGATGTTCGCTTTGTTGTTTTTGGAATGATCTAATTCAATATTTATGTTATATTTCCTTGATATTCCATGTGTTTCTAGTGAACCTTCCATTTGAAATTTGGTTAATATTTTTTGTAGTGTGTTAAAAGAAAAATGACTAGTTCAACCATAGTAATTTATTACATCAGTAAATACTGATGGATTTTACCACTGATGGATCCAATGAGAAGCACAGATGCCATGCTTGGGGAAAGTACGGATCACCCTCCTGAAGTTTGGGGTGATTTTCAATTCGGCCACTGATGTTTAAAAAATCGCAATGTGCCCCCCCGAAGTTTCAAAATTTCTTAATGTAGGCACTTTTTCTCAAAATGCCCTCAACAGTAACTTTTTTGTTCCCAACATGTCCTCAACAGTGATTCCGGCGAAAATCTCGCCGGATTCCGGCAAAATCTGAAAAATTCGCCGGAATCCCACGAATTCGCCGGAATCCGGCGAAATCCGGTGAACCCACTTCTCCGACACCATGTTCCCGGCCATATTTGCTCTTTTCCGACGATTTTAGGCCCTAAAAAGATCAGAAAAGAGAGAGAGAGAAAAAAAAAAAACAAAAGCTGGCCAGATTTCGCCGGATTCTGGCAAGTTTTCGCCGGAATCACTGTTCATAGTTTGCCAGAATCACTGTTGAGGGCATTTTGGGAAAAAAAATTGAAAGTGCCTACATTGAGAGAAATTGAAACTTTGGGGGGGACATTGCGATTTTTTAAACATCTGTGGTTGAATTGAAAATCGCCCTAAACTTCAGGGGGGTGATCCGTATTTTCCCCGCCATGCTTTAATGGTGACAACTTCTTTATAATTATCTTTTCCCACTGAAGTTTCTGCTTTAGCAATAAAAAACATAAATTCATAAAAATTACAAGGCTCTTGTCTTTTGGCCAAAAAACTTTGGAAGTCCTACTATCAAAGAGGTCATTTTTGTGAATTGGGGAAGATAGTTCTTTTGAGAAGTGTCTTGTACAATCCATCTCTGTTTAGCAAGAAGTATGGAAAACTTGTGAATTTGCATTTTAGAAAACTAAGGCAAGCTTTCTATTAGTAGTAGTAGATTGTGGATAACCTCAGGAAGTGGCACATTATTGTGGTGGACAAATTCTGCATGTATACAGAGGAATAAGGATTCCGTGGACCATCTTTTTCTTCATTTTGATGTGGCTTATGCCATTTAAATTGCCTTAAGTCGTTTTGAGATGTCTTGGGTTATGCCTAGACGTGTAGTTGACCTATATCCTTACTAATGGACTACAAGCAGTACACGAGTGCTGCAGTGTGGAAGATGATGCCTAGGTGGCTTTTATGGTGTTTATGGAGAGAAATGAATGGCATAAGTTTTGAGGACTGGGAGAGGATTTTGGAGGAGATTACGTCCTTATTCTTCAAATTTTGTATCTTTGGACCATTGCTTGTTTTACTCTTTCTAGCTAGGGGCTTCTTCTTGTAATTTTCCTATGTACTTAGAGTTGCCTTGCTTTTTTAATGATATGTGTTGATTAATTATTAAAAAAAAAAAAAGATAAATGTCATTAAGGCTTGCACTCTGTTAATCACTAGCCTTGCTGCAGCTTTGTAAGTAATGCTGCCTTGTTTTACTATTTGATATCAGTGCATATTGTAACTCAAACAATGTAGTCATTTACAGGATCTGCATCTGCTGCTCTTTTATGATTTATGCATCCTGCCCCCCCGCCCCCCCTGCTTCCATTGCATAGTCATCTTGATTGTGAGACCAGATATGCAAGGCTTTGTTGTACTTCATCACAGTTCTCCTGTATGCACAACTGAATAATAAGATGGTCAATTTGAGGATTAGCTAATGAGTTTTATGAAACATACCATAATCTTAGTCAACATTATCTATCCTATGCAGGTATAGGGTCTATATTATCAAGTAGTATTGCGAGTTCAACGTCGGTATCCCTCATGTCCACCATGGCTACTCGTGTTCTCTCTGCTAAAACATTTTCACTTGCTGAGCTTGAGAAGGCAACAGATAAGTTCAGTTCAAAGAGGATTTTGGGTGAAGGAGGATTTGGACGTGTTTACTTTGGGATTATGGAAGATAGAACTGAAGTTGCTGTTAAATTGCTTACAAGGGATAATCAAAATGGTGATCGTGAATTTATTGCAGAAGTTGAGATGCTAAGTCGATTGCATCACCGAAATCTTGTGAAACTGATTGGTATATGCATTGAAGGGCGGACACGCTGCTTGGTGTATGAGCTAATTCACAATGGCAGTGTTGAGTCCCATTTGCATGGTATATCTCTTCATCACCTTTGACTTTATTTTGGTTTGAAATTGTTCTCTAGAATTTAAGTTGGCTAACAACCACCACAGCTACCTCTAAAAGTTTGGAGCAGAAGAGTGTTGATATTGATCCTATCCTCTTTGTGGGGATACTGTTTGTTGAAATGAATCAGCTGCCAATTGATTACTTTCATATTACCTCTGTATTGGTGTTTTAGGTATTGACAAGGAAAAGGGACCTCTTGATTGGGATGCACGGTTGAAGATTGCCCTTGGAGCAGCGAGAGGATTGGCCTATCTTCATGAAGATTCTAATCCTCGTGTAATACACCGAGATTTCAAGGCTAGTAATGTTTTACTAGAAGAAGACTTCACGCCAAAGGTCTCAGATTTTGGGTTAGCAAGGGAAGCAACCGAAGGAAGTCATCATATTTCTACTCGGGTCATGGGAACTTTTGGGTAATCGTACTAGTTTTTAAGTTATAGTTTCATGATTCTATAAATTGAAGTAGATTTTTGATGACAACATATGCTCTGTCTCTCTCTCTCTCTTCCTTTTTCGTTTATCTGCCCCCTCACCCAAATATACAATCAACCCGGTATACAAGTATGCAGTTCCTATTAGTTAAAATATCCTCGAATCACTTTCAGATTCTTATCTTTGCCACATTCTCTGAAAGATACTTTGGATCTATAAGAAGTTTTCCTGCCAGCAAAATGTACGCACACACACAAGAACACATTACTTTATTTTCCTGCCAGAAATTCTGAACTCTTGATGAAATTTGAAATAATGATTTGCAGGTATGTTGCCCCAGAATATGCGATGACTGGGCATCTACTTGTCAAGAGTGATGTCTACAGTTATGGGGTTGTGCTCCTTGAGCTTCTCACTGGAAGAAAACCTGTGGATATGTCCCAACCTCAGGGACAGGAGAACTTGGTAACTTGGGCACGTCCGCTACTGACAAGTAGAGAAGGTTTGGAGCAGTTGGTCGATCCTTCTTTAGCCGGAAGTTATGACTTCGACGACATGGCTAAGGTGGCAGCCATTGCTTCCATGTGTGTTCACCCAGAGGTGACCCAGAGACCTTTTATGGGTGAAGTTGTGCAAGCTCTAAAGCTAATATACAATGACACAGATGAGACTTGTGGGGATTACTGTAGTCAAAAGGAATCTTCTGCTCGAGATTCCGACTTTAAAGGCGATTTCGCCCCGTCTGATAGCAGTTGGTGGAATGCCGGTGGGCTCACCCCCCGATTAACTTATGGGCATGCCTCTTCCTTCATCACAATGGATTACAGTTCTGGTCAACTTGAAGATATGGAAAACAGACCGTTTTCAGCTTCTACCTTGGTTGGGGGTGAGATGTCTTTACCAATTAGGCATGGAAACAGATCAGGTCCCCTGAGAACAGTCAGAAGCAAGGCTGCCTTTTATAGGTTTTCAGGAAGTAAAAGTGAGCATGGGGGACTCCTTCCAAAGCGTGCTTGGAATGATGGGAATTGGGTTTGAGATTTCATTTTAGCGTTTTGAATTGTACAGTTCCAGAGGATCAGAGCTTTTCAGTAAGAGGTTGATTGATGTAGTTTAGATGTGTGGGATTTCTGCGGTTTCCATGTTTGGAGAGAGAGAACAAAAAAAGAGAGAAAATTTGTCTTCTAATTTTGGAAATATTTCATTCATTAACAATACAAGTTGGAACACTTTCTGTATCATATATGTTATAATATATTCTTCTTCAAAATTAGAAAAAAAAAAAAATCTTCTTGTTCAATGTTTTAGTATTTGTATATATGCATGAGATTTGACTAAGAAAAAAAAAGATGCATAAGATTTTCAAAGTAGAGAAGTTTTTGTTTCTATTGAGATTGAAGTGAAACCTCAAGATTGTTACTCGGTTTTTTGTTTTTCATAATTACTTTTTCTTGAGTTAGCTTTGCTTTTATCCACCTGTGATTTGTGAACCATATCCAATTTGTGGTTTAACAATTCACATTTTCAACCACATAAAAAAAAACGAATGCAAATGCAGGCCATATTAGAAAATAAGATATTTAGCATACAATTAAAATGGAGTGAAAATTATTATTATTTATTTTACGGTGGCTGTTGATATTTATTGCTAGGTCATTTTAGTTGTATAACAGTTCACTGAATAATATTATTTTATAAATATAAAATTATGAACTGCTATCGCTTTTAAGATGGTACATTTTACTTTCTTTCTTTTTTTTTTTTTTTAATATTTATTTTTTATAAATTTGACCTTAGGTTTAAGAGTTTTTGGAGCATATTTATAAATCTGAATATTTGTTAAGATGGGTGTGGTGTAATTGGGTGTTTTTACCTAAGGGTGTCAATGTGGTTATAGTTAGCGGTTAGTGGCAATAACCGCTAACCGCCGATTAGTGGTTAGTGAAATAAATAACAGCCCGCTAACCGCTTTTTCAAAATTGGGCTTTTATTACTATTGTAGCATTTTTTACATTCATTTATTTTTTGTATATTTAGTGTCTTTTTGGTCCCAATTGCTATAAAAATAGCCCATATTGAAAAATCAAAAATATTTGACCCCAAATTTATCTTTACTTGTACTTTTAAAAAAAATTCTTAAATATTAAATCATAACCGGTTAACTTTAAAAATAAAAAATAAAAAATACAACATATAAAAAAAGTTCAACACAACATATATATGAAAAAAAGTTCAACACAACATATAAAAGAAGTTCAAATAAAACATTAAATGATACAAATAAAACATTAAAACTTCATCAATCGTCTCATTTGGTCATAATTACATATATGTATAATGTATAATGTATAATTTATAACATATATAGATTTATAAGTTGATAACATACATTGGAACTAAGATTCTAGATACTTAATTATTCATTATTGTATTAGTATGAACTTGCATACTTATAACTTATGACTTATAATTTATATGTATAATTTGTTATTATATAATCAAATGATTTTATGTTTAATTGATCATGTAATATAATCATATAAATTATAGTAATAATATATTAATACTCAAATTGTGATTTAATTATCTAAAACAAAAATGTGATTTAATTATTAATGATCAATTGATTATGTTATATGTATAGATATTATTATAATTAAAATTATAAAAATATAGTATATAAAAAGCGGTTAACAATTAACGGTTATAACGGTTAGCGGTTATTAACCACCCGCATTGACAACTCTATTTTCACCTTAAAATTATTTTGATGTTTCAATCTCATATGATGTGGCAAGTTATTATTGGATGGCACAGGTGCATTGACACCCCTATTTTCACCTTAAAATTATTTTGATGTTTCAATCTCATATGATGTGGCAAGTTATTATTGGATAGCACAGGTTCCCACACAGCCAAACACATCTAGACAATACTAATTCCAGAACGAGAATATCAGACTCGTCGTCCCAAACACACACCAACAGAATTCGCCTTCGCCACACCACAGAGCTAGCAGCTAAAGCTCTCTTTCTTCCTTTTGCAATCAAAGATGCTCTCGCTCTCCACAATTCCCAAGGCCACCACCACGCTTGGCAACTCGCTGAGCTCACTCCCAGCATCAGCATCGGCAACCAACTCCACCAGGTCTCCCTCCTCTTTTTCGCTCTAATCATGTACGCTTCTGCCCGCATTTCATCTTCTTTCTCTCTTTCTTTTCAATTATCAAATTCCGTTCTCTTACAATTTCTAGTTTTGCTATTCTGAGTTTGAATCCGAGTCCACGTAAATGGCTTATTGCAGAAATTTCAGAGTCAATAATATGTCGTCCAATTCGCTTCCTCCTCCGCCTAAAAACCGCATCGTTGTGCGTTCCTCTGCATTCCTCTCTCTCTCATATATGTATGTACGTGTGTGTGTGTGTGTATAGCTTATAAGTGGAGGTACGTATGATGTGGGCAGGTGGGGTGTGGAGCGGCGGTGCTGGATTACTTGGCGGCAGTGGCGGCGTATCCGAAGCCCGACGACAAGATCAGAACCACCAGCTCCAAGGTTCTCTTCTTATTTCTTCAAATTAGAGAAAGAATCTGAAATTGAAGATGACGTGGTCAATTGCCTATCGTACGCCGCGTTTGATTTGACATCTTAAACTGAGCTTCTCTTTGAGATTTTTCTTTTTGATATCTTTGAAGCCTGAATTTAGTGGCTTGTTTGTTACCCAGCTGGCCAGACCAGTAGGGCCCGACAATAAATACATGGCTTCTGGTGACTCGTAAATGACAATAAACCTAAGAACTATCGCCTGTCTCTGTCACACTCAATTTCCTTCAACTAGCGATCAGCAATAAGCCTCTCCATTAGCCAAATCATTAATATGGACGGAATCTTCAACTCCGAGAATTTGTAGGATGAGACGAAAAAAAAAAAAAAAAATTGACATTAATCATTTCTCTAAAACAAATATTAAGATACATGAGATACTCTCACTAATATTAAAAACATGGTTTGAATTGGATTTAATTATACGAGTTATGGAGCTCATAACTCAATTTTTAGGTACCCAGCATTCTCAATGTTAGGTACTATGATTAATTTCAGTCCTCAGAATCTTGAACACTAAGCAATTTCAACTAGTCACAGCATTGGTTATCCAATTTAGGAATGCCCATCTATTTTTTATATAGGTTGCGTTTATAGTATCAGTCTTACCAAATATAGCTGGTACGGCAGCATTGAAGATGTTATAATTGTGTTTGAATGCATTGCTTTGTTAGGTTCAAGGAGGTGGAAATGCCGGGAATGCATTAACCTGTGCAGCTCGTTTGGGCTTAAATCCAAAGCTAATTTCCAAGGTTTCAACTTTATCCAACTTAATTCTTTTTATTATTATTATTATTATTATTATTTTCTTAACATGTTTGTCATTATGAAATCACTAGGTTGCAGATGACGCTCAAGGCAGGAGCATATTGAACGAGCTAGAAGCTGATGGTGTGGATACTTCTTTTTTTGTGGTAAGCTTCAGATGATAAACCTATTCACATATGAGCTTATGTAATTATGATAACATATGTTCAACTGGTGATTGAAGAACTGTAGCTATATAATTTTTGCTTTTTAATGATTTTAGTATTGATGCATGGTGTTGATTGCTTTTTATTAGAAGCTTGCTGGGTGTATTTCTTAAAGCTTTGATGCGAATACCAATTTTCTTGTCTCTTGGTATCACAATTATGGTTTATGTGCATCTGTTTTCATTGCACTGATATAATTAGCTTTTGGATAATGTGCTAGTAGTAATTTTATGGATTAACATCATTTTGTTATATCAAGACTTAAAAGTAAGTTCTCTAGTGTTGTTGGCATGTCTACATGATGTAAAGAGTTTATGTAGGCTAAAACAGAAATATAGAGAACGCAGTTAATTGCACAAGGTTTAGAAATCAATAAACAGTGGAAACTAGCCTCCAGCATTGAAATGTATTTTGTCCATAGAATTGCAAAACTTTTGTTTATAAGATGGATACGAAAGTGATAGTAATCAAGAACAAAAACAATACATGAATGAGTTCATGAGAAGTTCGATGCTTAGCAATATCCAAGAGCTGCTTTACTGTTGGAAGACTCAAGGGTGGGGACATTCCAAAGAGGCTATTTGGAAAGTTATCCCTGCTTTACTAATGTGGAGTATTTGAAGAGAAATAATTCGGCAACTTTTTGAGGATCGCGAGTCTAATGTGCCACGATTAAAATCCTCCTTTTTGAGATCTCTTAGATTGGACTGTAACTTATGTTCCTAATTTTTCTTCTGCTAATCTTGTAAATGTTGTTAACCTTCTAGATTTTCGACTCCAATAGGGTGGTTGCTTCTATTGTATATTCTTCATGTACGAGAGCTTTGCTTCTTCTAGTGATAAATTATTATTCATCAAAAAAAGAAGTTCAATGTAGCAGTGACCAGGACAGCACACATTTTCCTATAAAATTTAGTCGAAGAAAGGTTAGTTGAACTGAAACTCAGTCATACTTTGTCATGAGATACTAAAATAGGTAAGTCCAACCCATAAAAATGTAGCTGCAACCTGCATTCTTGAGTCCACATAACACTCCTAGACCAAATGAAAAATTTCATGTAGCGTGGACACGTGGGGAAAGGTTTAGCATATTTGAAGTCAGACTACCTGTACTTGTCTTAAGTTTGAACAAACAAATTATCAAATACACTTCAATGCAAATTTCGATGCTGAAATGGCCAAGAATAAGCATTAAAGGAGTTAAGTGAAAACTTACATCACTAGAGCTAGATTAGTTGCCACCCGCATGCTTTTCAGATCCTATTTACTTGGCTTCCACTCCTAAAATTTCTTCCAGATGTAGACACTCTGGTTGAATATTTTACAAATTTATCCCTGTTTTGTCATTGCAAGTATTCGAGGTTGTATCTTATAGGTATACTTTGATATTAAAGTACAATATATTGTACAAGTAAATTCAATAAGGGTTTAGGATACTCCCTGTGTACTTTGGGGTGCCTTACACTTTTAACAAGATTGATTATTACTTAGAAAAAAAAAAAAAAAAAAATCAGGGAAACAAAATTAGGCAGACAATTTATGCCCATTTTACTCCAGTATTTACCAATAATGTTGATTCGTATCTATATCGCTGTTTTATAAATTTGTCTATTAACTGAATTTAGCTATGACTAGTAACACCAAACTGCTCTGTGATCTTGCATAATTACTCGATCCTTTTTTGACTCAATCTGTCTTATTTGCAGGTTTCTGAGGGGGGTAATTCACCATTTACCTATGTCATTGTTGACAACCAAACGTGAGGGCCTTTGCCTTTGCCTTTGCTCACTTTGTTGAAAATATAAAAAGGCGGGCTTGTTTCAAGAGTAAAAATAATATGTTGTTGGAAACTATAAATTTCGGGGGGAAATATTTTGATAACCTTTTGTCTAAGGTTCAAGGATTTCCCTGAAGCAAATTTCTTGTCTACAACATGATCCTTGGGGGTTTATCTGTTATCCTTGGGGGTTTATCTATTATATCGATTTTGCCAGTATTTGAGGCAAAGTTTACCTATAGTTTAGAAAATAAAGGATTTGGCAATGCCATCTGGACCAATTTCTTTGGAGAGATTAGAAAAAAAAGGGTTATGCTTGTACTAGTTTTGAGGTATGTCCACTTTAGCTCTTCTCTGTCTCCTGCTTTTTGTCCTATTGAATGGATTCTCCATTAGGGAAGAATTGACCTGCCAGAGACCTTATTGTGTTAGCATGTTTTAACTTTTTATTAGTAGGTTTCTTTATTAGCTCCCAGTTACCTCAAATAAGCTGATTTTATCAAGTATAGTCTCTTAAGTCTTCATATTACAACAAGACATGACTTTTTGATCTTTGCACAACTTTAGAGGTACCTATTGCGTTGAGTTTTGGTAATGCCTAGAATGTCCCGAGATTGTTTTTACTGGACAAGCACTTTCCATTGGCAGCTTTTGACAACAACGTGCATTTGTTGTGCTTGCATAAATCTAACTAGTTGCATTTGCTGAGGCTCTTCTGAAATTTTATTGCCACTTGATTAATCTTGAGCGATATTTTCAGGAAAACTCGTACTTGTATTCACACCCCAGGGTATCCTCCCATGATACCAGATGACCTTTCCCAAGAAAGTTTATTATCTGCAATAGATGGTGCAAGAATTGTCTATCTGGATGGAAGATTGCACGAAACTGCTTTAATTATTGCACAAGAGGTAATTTTCATTTGTTTTCCTTCTAGTTTTTTGATACTTCACTCCTAATATTTAGGCTAATATTGATTCTGCTGTTTGAGGTAGATGGAATTAAGAAACCTTGTCCTCGTGATAAGTTACAAAGTGAAAGAACAAACTAAGAATTTTTTTTTCTTTGATCGTGGCACAGTTGTGAACTAAATGTTAATAGTGTGTCCTTTTGTTTTTTTCCCAATTTGGTCTTATGGATCCACAGATTTCTATGTCTTCTTCTTGTTCTAGAAACTGCAAGGCAAGGTTCTGACAATATTGTACATGATACTTTCTTACTGTGTAAGATATTTTATCTTGTGCATACGTAGTTTCTTATTTCTAAAAGGCTAAGTTCAGAAGTTGGATTATTCACACTTTCATTCGTGGAATGTAACCTGAACTTTCTGTTAATGATTATTTTTCCTTTGGAGGAAGAGTGCCAGTTCATCATAAGAATAGGTTAAATCAAGATATCTGCAAAAAGGTGTTGTGTTATGTTATTTATTATTAGAAGAATATAAAGCTTGTTTAGGGCTATTGGTGAGGATTGGGGAATGTAATTTCACATGGCTCTATAGAGATGATATATATTATAAGTGCAACCCAAAGACATTTCCTACTCTGTTGTTGTTGTTCTTTCTCTTTCTCTCTCTCTTTCAAAACGCTTAGCATCATATAAATATTAGAAGTGCACTTTTTTTTGTAATTGCACATTCTCTTCTTGCTTTCCATCTTTAAGAAATAATAAGAAAAGTTAATATTAACTAATGGGGAAGTAATCAGTATTTGGATTCTTTCAGAACAGGCAGTTCGCAAGAGTATACCTATTTTAATTGATGCAGAAAGGATAAGGGAAGGGTTGGATGATCTCCTGAAATTAGCTGATTATGCCATATGCTCTGCAGAATTTCCAAAGGCAAGTTGACTATTCTTCATGAATAACTATAGATGAGAGGCACTTATGGCTGATGAGTCTTCTCAGCAGCCAATTCTTTGGTATGCACAGATGCTGACTTATGTTAGCATTGAATCTTTGGATGATTAGCTGTTTTCTCAAATTAAGATATCTACTCAGTTTCAAGGCCACCAATATTTTCTGTAACTTATGATACCATGTGTATCCTTTTTATATCATCTATCCATCTCAGAGCAAATATTTTGTGTTGAAGTTTCATGTTAATGTGATTATTATGATTTGATCACTCTCAAAAAATATTTTCAGTCCTCATTTCAGTTTTAGACTTTGTAAGATACCTTGGCCCATAAGGTTAAACTGTTTATTTTAATGGACACAATATATCTACACATGGCTGCTATTGTATCCTTGCTAATTTCTATGGGAAAACATTGACTTCTTGTGTGATAGGCATGGACAGGGGCACCATCTATTCCAAATGCTCTTGTTTCCATTTTTTTGAGATTGCCAAATATCAAATTTGTGATTGTGACCTTGGGTGAAGACGGCTGCATAATGCTTGAGAGAAGTGTAAATGGTGGTGAGTAAACACCCATTTTTCATTGTCAAGGATGAAAATGATATGCAAGAATAGAGTCAGATACTGTCTTGAAATCCCAAAGTTCTCTTTGGTTTGATTTGCTCTAACATATAAGCTTTTCATTGTAACACTTTTTTTGGCAGAGGATTACCAGACAGAAGAAATTGATGTAGATGTCTTATTGGAATCATTAAAGCAGCAAAAGGATGAAAGTGTACCCAGCCCAACATGTATTTCATCGGTAATATAATTTCTAATATAACCTCAAAACTGTGTCTCTCTTGTTTAATGGGGATGATTATTTTCTACTTTTATGGTTTAGCTTTAGTCTGTTGTAAGAGACAGGTGCAGTTGTGTGGCATAAACTTCAACAATTAACTTCTGTCAAATTGTTGAAAACCTGACCTAGGACAAGGAAGCCTTCCCTTGACTCAAAAATGCTTGTGCATGTTGTTGTTGAGCAAGGCCTTGCTTGTTGTCCGCCATGCCAAAAGTAAACTCTATCAAAGTATCATAGCTGTTAATTTTAGCATGTTGAAGCCAAAGCACCATGCAGTGCTATGAATTGACTTGAAGGAACTACCTGCATTTATGGTTGTAATGTTAAGAATAGATTTGGTAATGTTAGAGAGAAAGGGAAACCCACCTTGGCACGGAAGATGTTCTGCACATATGAGCCCTTTACTTTATTAATCTGATTTTTACATGGAGGATATTGAAGGAGACAGTTGGTGCCAGAATTATGTAAAACAAGCCATATTTTCTGCACCAAAACACTGTTGATGAAACTGCCCATGTCATAGGATGCCTGATTCTTTGACATGCTTATTAAAGATGATGCACCTTTCTTGAACAAAGAATAGAGACACAGATATTAACTCTTATTATTCAAAGTCATTACCATCTAAAATTGGCTATTACCTAGTGTTTGTCCTGCTAGAGCAAGGCCCTGGGAGGGGAGAAAAGTGAAACCATGTCTTGTGACCCTATGTTAGATCTATATAATATACCGAATAATTTCTCGGATGTTGAAGATTTAAAGTTGGTGTTTTAAGGAACTGAATGTATAATTATATGTGACATTCTTATTTAATCACCCCCAAAAAAATCTGACTGTAGAAAAATACTTGATCGTTAGTCAGATAGAAATCTAGTAGAGTAGAATTAAGAGATAAGTGACTACATTAAATAAAGATTACTGTTACATCTTTTTGCATTCTATCGCCCAGTCAGTGACAAGATTGAGAGCAAATGGGATCGGGACAGCATGTGGGAGGTTATTTTTGGGAACAGCTGAGAAGATACCACCTTCAGAGCTTATTGATACAACTGGTGCTGGGGATGCATTTATTGGAGGTGTTGTTTATGGTATGCAATCATTCAACCTATTTGTGTTTAGTCTGTAGCCTCTGTCTCTGTATGCATATGCCTTTTTGTGTGTGCGCTTTTTAATTTTGCTTGTCAATTCTGTTGCTTTAAAATAATCATTTGCCACAGATCATTTCTCCCTGAAGGTACTATCATTTTACATTCAATATCAAGTGACCAGCAGTTCACCTTTGCCTTGTTAATTTTTCTATTTTTTTTTAATATTAAACAATTTATGACCTTGTATTTGGAATAAACCATACTAGCAATTGCTTCAGATAGAAGGTGACGACAAGTTTGATCTGGTTCACAGTCGTGCGAGGCTAAGAGCAGGACCCCAGTGGATAATTATGTTTATATTTGCAGAATCAATTTACGTATGAATGGGTTCATTCTTCTTTTAACTGTTCGTTGACAATCCAGGCCTTTCTTCACCCAATTCAACTGGCTGGTCCAGGCTTCCAATAAGCATATCAAGTTGAAGTTAAAAGTTGATGCCTCAGCAGTATTCTATGTTTTCCATCATCCTCTCACAACTTGACAATTATATGCCCCTTATTTTGTAGGAACTTTGTTATAACATCTGATTAAGTAGATCTGTTTATCCTCCATGGATTATAACTTTGGCTGCAGTCTTTTTGTATGCTATTGATTGATGGAAACGTTGATGACATTCGTAATTCTTTGATTTCCTTGTAGCTATATGTGCTGAGATGCCACCAGAAACAATGTTGCCATTTGCAGCTCAAGTGGTAAGTACACTTATTTCCAAGAGTCAAATTAACTGAAATGGAGATCTTGTTGCGATGGGATTAGAATAGGTAAGTGCAAGAAAAATCGTTTGTGAATTATGTGGTGCTGAGTGCAGGCAGCAGCTAACTGTAGAGCTTTGGGAGCCCGAACTGGTCTTCCACACCGCACCGATCCGCGCCTGGCATCTTTTTTACGTCATAGTTCTCAGGTGATAATCACTTCTTCGGCAAAGTAAATGAGATGCATGGGATTCAGCATGCAGGATGGGATCTAGCATCCTAGGTGTTTTTTTCTTCTTTTTTTTCATTATGATATCGCCATAGTCACTTGTACATAATCACTTCATTTATAAAGCGGAAGAAGATCATTTCCAATTCATTAAACCAATTAGTTAGAAATGTGTTTTTATCTTTTCACTTATAGAAAGGACAAAAATAGAATGAAAAGACAAATACTCCACCACTTTAAGTAACTAAATATTCTTATAAAGCAGTGACAAAGAGCCAATTTTAATTAAACAAATGCGGATGTGGTTGTGTGTCACCTTCTATGCCTATGCCTGTGGTGATAGGCATAGAAGGCATCCAAACTCCACCTGTTCAGGCAGGTACCTCGGCAGCTCGAGCAGGTAGAAGCCTAAATTGCATGGACACATGTCCAAGCATGACGGGACCCGAATGCTCTACCACGAGGNTAATCACTTCATTTATAAAGCGGAAGAGGATCATTTCCAATTCATTAAACCAATTAGTTAGAAATGTGTTTTTATCTTTTCACTTATAGAAAGGACAAAAATAGAATGAAAAGACAAATACTCCGCCACTTTAACTAACTAAATATTCTTATAAAGCAGTGACAAAGAGCCAATTTTAATTAAACAAATGCGGATGTGGTTGTGTGTCACCTTCTATGCCTATGCCTGTGGTGATAGGCATAGAAGGCATCCAAACTCCACCTGTTCAGGCAGGTACCTCGGCAGCTCGAGCAGGTAGAAGCCTAAATTGCATGGACACATGTCCAAGCAAGACGGGACCCGAATGCTCTACCACGAGGCTGCCCACTACGAACTAGGATCTTATGAGCCGATTGCTTATAATATGAGGGAAAATTTGTTAAAAATAAAAATAAAATTACAATTTCGCCCTAAGGAATCAGCTCCTCACTAGTTTTGACTAAGGACATTTACAATGGAAGAGCTAATTTTTATGTAAAATAGCTCAACAAAACTCAATTTATCTAGTTTAGCTAATAACTTTTTAAGGGCTTCCTACATCCGATTAGTTATGTTTTTATCTATATCATTTAATTTTAAATTTTTTTTTATTTTTTATAATGATTGTATTTTTCTTAAATATCTTATTTTTCAACTTTTGATAAAAAAAAGTGATGTGAGAGAAATAATATGAGAAAATTTTGGAAAAAATGAGATGTGAAAGAGAAATAGTAGGAGAAAATTTTGAAAAAAAGAGAAAATAGGTGAGAAACAATAAAAAAAATGTGGGAATAAAATTTTGGGAGAGATAGTGGAAAAAAAAAAAACGTGGAAAGAAAATTTAGAAAAATAGCTCTTTAAATAGTGTCGTTACATATAGCTTTTTTTTTTAGCTCATTTAATAAAATATTTATTCTACATTGTTTTTTAACTTTTCCAATGTAGATGGTATTTTATCAATTTAAGGAGTTATTTTAGATAAAATTGTCATTTAGCTCATCCATTGTGAATGCTCTAAGAGAGGATCCTGGTCCGCCCACTACATTATTGCATTTGCACAATTGCCACCCCATTCTCATCCAATCCCATTTATGGTATTTTAAGTACTGGAGTATCTAAAATCCCATCTATTATGCATAGTTTGCTTCTTGAGCAGGCATAAAGTTTCCTTACATAATAACAGCAAGCTGACTAAACAGTAAACACACGAGAGGAAGATATCCACACTACAAAACAAAAGGCCTTCCACTATGATCACACGTCTGTCTCTATCCCTAAACAATAAACTAATCCAGTCCAACTGGCTACAACAAGCTATCAGCATTAGTTGGCAGCCTCCTGAAGAAATTCAATGCTGGAGAAGGCATCTTGCTCCTAAACCTTGGCGGCCTCAGCACATAGAGCCCCCACAAAGCCACAACAACCCGAATCGGCACGGCGTAGAATCCAACAGCAGCAATCAAGCAAAAAAACACAAATAGGAATGTGGCCCTTGGATCTCGCCAACTTAGCAATTGTTGGAAACGTTCACCTTGTGTTGCCAAATCGCCGACCACAGTTTGAATCCTCCCCGCCACACTTCTCAGCCGATCGTACCTCATTCGAATAACCTCTGCGCTTCGAGTTGTCGGGAACGAATCAAATTCCTCGTCCAATTCATCAGGATAAACACTCTCAGCATGAGAGAGCCTGGTATCCATGTGGGGTGGGTGACGGGGTCGGGACCGGTATCGCCAGAGTCCCAAAAAGGCCATGTAAAGCAACATGGTAGGCATGATGAGCTCCGGGAACATGACAAGCACCAGAAAGAGCACCACAAACAAGGTGGAGTAAACAGGCTTGTGCCAATTGCGCATTGCCTCCACCCAACGGACCATGGCAACAAGGCCAGACACAACATTCATCAGGCGGAAAAAGTTGGCCTTGCTCCTCCTCATGCTCCACATGTGGGAGTCATGATCAAGCATATATTCTACCACCTCTCGGCCCAACGGCGGCTCTGCGCGGCTAAGCCGGGACGCTGCCACATTCATAGCCCGGTACCTCAAGCTCTCCAATTGACTCACACCCAACGGCTGCAAATAGTGCATCTTCGGCAGCAATGGCATTGTGTACATGTGCAGCATATTCCCCATGTTCGAGCACGAAAACCGGACCGCCAAATGAAGCTCCCCCATCTTCTTGACACCGGAAGAGTGCAACATCAGAAGAGGGTATGAATGAGTATAAACTCGATCCGATTCAAGCGTCGACAATCGAATCCGGACTTTCCCAATCCGGGTGTCACGACCTCCTCCACCGTTGTTGCTCGTGTTCTTGTCGACCCGGGAGTTATCAAACACTCCAATTGCTATCACCGTGCATGGATCAAACACTTCCCAAGTGTACTGCTCGTTCCATTTGGGCGACAAGTTATCAACCACCGTCCGTGTCCGCACCCATTTCTGCCCATACTTTGCAACACAATAGGCATCCGTAGAGCCTCCTTTGCCTTCCTTGATTTTCATCGGCATAAGCCCCGTTGCACCCAGAATTCCCATTTCAAGCACACCAATGTGGGGCTTCCACAGCTGCTTGGCCGTAGGTCTAACATCGCTGCTATACATTGTGGCCTCATCCAGCACGTGGTAACCCCCATCAAGCGAAACACGGAGATGAATCCTCGAACCAAATCCTCGAACCATCTTCGACTCCCCTGCATTCCCGAAATGATTGTCAAGGTTAAACCACCGGGAAGTCACCGGCTTCTCGTCATTTCGCTTTTCGATCGCCGTCACCGGAAGAATAATTCTACCCACAACCTCCTCCCTCCCCGGCGCGACGCGGTCCTCAATGGAAAGCAACAAGTAATCCTCAAACGGCTCTGCCACCACAAACACCATTTCCTCGTTCCAGAAAGGATTCGACAAGCTCCGGGTCGCGCTGGCAGCAGCAATCCTAGTCTTCAGAACCTGGTTTCCCACCTGGGCTTTCGCTGAAAGCTCCGGAAACCTCATCATCGCCGACCCTTTCTCCCCAAGAACAATGTCTTGCGCTTCAATGGCGGATACCCTCAAGTACCAGAGCTTTGGGGAGAGATAAACCTTCGACTTCATCGTGCATAAGCCGTCGAAATGCACGTTAGCCGCTTTGGAATGCCAGGCTTCCGCGAAGGCCTCGTCTGCCTGAGTCCCGAACCATATCGAAACCATTACTTCTGCCTTTGCCTTCTCGCCTTTCTTGTCTTCCATTCTATACCACTGCGGAGCCAACTGACTATCCGGCGGAAGCCGCCGCGGAACCTCGTTTAAATCGAACCCAACACGGCCTAAGAAATCGTCTTTGTTGCTCTCCTTCACTATAATCTCCACCATCGACGACTGAATAGAGTCCTTTGAGAAAGCAAAGACTTGGTCCCATTCCACGTTACTCAAGCTCACCCTCTTCGTGATTCCTCTGTAGTTTCCGAGCTTCACTTCAGCCACCAGCTCAGCATTACCAAAGAGTGATGAAACCTCTCGGGCTTTCACAACTTTAACGTACAAGTACTGCACTTGCTCGACAAGGTCATATGTAGAGCTGGTCTTGTCTTTCTGCAAAGACTCGCCGCCGAGTTGCGGCCGAGTTTCTTTGAGCGAGAACTCGCTCGACCCATTTGAGTACATAGTCACCCCGCCGTTTCCGCTGCCTGCGACCCGGACGCCGACGCCGGAGACGGCCGGAAGAGCGGGACTAGGCCCTGTAGTAACCACAACGGATTTGATCTCACCTGTGTTCGGCTCGAAAGGCTTTGAAAGGTTCTGCGCTTGCTGTGTTTGCTTGTTTTCTTGGACCAGTTGGTGCTGCGCCAGCGCCGCCATGGTTGAGCTTGGCCCTTGCAACTTCTTCGTCTTCTTGGAAAACCCAGAAGAAGAAGAAGAAGCTTTAACCTCGTCTTGCAAATCTTTAACCTCTTCTTTCACAGAAAGATAAAGCTTCAGGCTTATTTCACCTCTGATATGCGAAAACAGGCTTCTCTTATCGAGGGTGTAGAGCTGGACAACCTCCTCGCCTTCTTTGGCAATGCTGGAACCGGAGACTCTGACTTTACCGAGAAAGTTCCTGCTGTTGCTCGACCTCCTCTCGTTGAAGACGTTGATCTCCACGGTTCTGTACGGAAGATCGGCGACGTCTTTGACGTGGAAGACGAGCTTTTCATTCCAAATGGGGTTGAGGTCTTTGTACCTGACCTGAGTCCGGAGCCTCTGGTTCTCGAACTCAACTTCTACAAACGGGGAAGATGAACCTTCGCCATCTTTGGGCATGAGGTTGTGCGCTGCTACCACCCCTACCACGAGCTTTTCTTTGCTGTAGCTGTTGCTGCCATTCATGGCTGATTGGTGACAACTATCGCAGACAGACAGGAGAGGTAGAAGATGGAATAGACAGAGAGAGAGAGAGAGAGAGAGAGAGAGGACAGAGTGTGAGGCTCAAGGAGGGAAAGCTCAAAAGCCAGTGAAGCAGAAAGAGCGTGCCGCAGAGTTATTCCTAGAGAAAGTTGCGTGAGAGAGAAAGTGCGTTGGTAGAGGGGAACAGTCAAAATCTGTTCTGTCAAACGCGTGTTCCTCACGTACCAGTAAACATGGGGGCGAAAGAAATCTATAGACAGAGTGGATATGGTGGGACCCCTACACAACATTCTTAACGTTAACCTACCATGTTTAAAAGCGAAGAAGAAAGAAGAAGAAGAAGGGTCAACGGGCTAAAAACTCGGGTCGGGTAGATAACAACGTATCCAATAACCATAGTACTAAGTACAATTATGGTGTACTTTCAGATACAAGGGGTTAGGATTGTCGTACAACTATTCATTTCTCATTACTCATTGAATCATTACCGTAGCATTTGAGTATTTCATCATAGTTTAGGAGAATTTTAAATATTCATCAATCATTCTACTTTTATATATTATCAGGTTAATGTGGCAATGCTTAATATCTTTAACAGTCACGTGGACAAATATTTAACACTAACAAGTAAGGTTTCTAATTTTACATTGAGTATATTTTTTTTTTTCTGAATGTCTGTATAAGAAAAAAAGATAGATTTAAATTAATAATTTTTATTTTATTAAGCATGATCTCAACTGATTAAATTACTTAAAACGTTGAATACGTTTTAAGTAATCGACATGGATTGACTTAAAAAAGAAAAGGGCTCAAACTTCAAATATATAGACTCTCATCCTCTAATAAAAATCTATAAAAACCATGAAGATACGTAAAATCTCCTATGTTCCTGTGGTTTAAGGTTGCTCCAATTTTAGTTATTGATATATCACTACTCATTAGAATTTAGAACAATCGGACCCACAACTACAAGCCTCTGAAAAATGGTCCCCACTCTGCATCTCGATTATCAATGAACTCCAACACGACAAAAATAATATATGTTATTGTCGTAGAGCGCGTGGGTTACAAGCGCTGTTGAATCCAGATTTTACGTGTAAATGGGTCAGTAAACAGAGCCGAGCGTGCCAGAATCTTCAGAGAATCCGATAGTTCGTAGAGAGTGAGAGGGAGGGGCATAACCTCGAAATCCGAGGTTTTGGAGGGAATTCTTTTTCTTTTTTTTTATTTTTTTTATTTTTTTTGTCGTCACAGCTTCGAGGCGCGTGTTACACGGTACCCATAACTGTGTAACTGTTAGCAGCAAGGCTGTCACGAGGGACCCACTTCCTCTCTCCCCCCCTCCCCCCTGTTTAACTTTAAATTAACCTGTCCAAAATTTGAGGGTGGGCCCCCACTAGATTTATTGTTTTTGGGCCCTTCCACATTATTTCACACGCGTGGATAATATATATACTACAACTATTTTTTTTTATTAATTAAAAAAAAATGAGGGAACGAATGTGTAGTTGAATAAGTTCTTAAATTACATTTATTATTCTTCTTAAATTACTTTTAAAAAGTATAATTAATCCCTTAAATACCTCGCCCTTTTCACTTAAACTCCTTCCATTCAAATTTTTTTATTAAATCCAACAATAAATNCCTCCCCCCTGTTTAACTTTAAATTAACCTGTCAAAATTTGAGGGTGGGCCCCCACTAGATTTAGTGTTTTTGGGCCCTTCCACATTATTTCACACGCGTGGATAATATATACTACAACTATTTTTTTTTCTTTTTTATTTTATTTTATTAATAGTTTAAATGAGGGAACGAATGTGTAGTTGAATAAGTTCTTAAATTACATTTATTATTCTTCTTAAATTACTTTTAAAAAGTATAATTAATTCCTTAAATACCTCTCCCTTTTCACTTAAACTCCTTCCATTCAAATTTTTTTATTAAATCCAACAATAAATAGAGAATGTGTATTACACTGACTCAAAATAACGAAAAATTATCCTCAAAAGATAACTTAATTGATTGAGACCACGCTTAATGAAGTAAACGTCACTAGTTCGAATTCTTCTATCTTCTTTTATGTAGACATGTAAAAAAAAAAGAAAAAAAAAGAAAAGAAAATTATACTTGATTTTTCCAAGCTTCTGTCATAAATTCACTATTTTTCTAAACTTAATCACAGACTTAAGTATCGTGTTATCCTTGTTAGCATATATGACAAAGTCCTTTAAGCTTGATTTTCATAATCGATTTCAGGTTTATGTAGTCCGAATGCTACCAACTAATTTTCTATCTTGATAAATGTTGTACACCTTCGATCCCACTTTTACTTTTACTCTCACACTCTTAATTGTATATTTTTTGACGTAGTGCTATAAATTATCATTTAATTCAAAATACAATAATGATTCATTTAAAATATAATAATAATTTTTAACACCACGTTAAAAAAAAAAAAAAAATGGTAGGAGAAAAAAAAGAGAGTGTGATAAGCATTTTTCTTCCTATCTTTAATTGTTTTGAAAAGAATCTCTCTATGAGAGAGAGAGAGAAAAGGGTTTTCCAATGTGCCATGGGGAAGGCAAAAAAAAAAAAGAAAAGAAAGGGAAAAGAAACATGCATATGAATGGAGGGGCTTAGGAATTATTGTCCTGAATGTCCTGTAATTGGTTGGAGGAAAGTTGACAACACCAGCTTCCTTCTGAGTTCTGAGACTGTTGTCGCTGGACATTATGTTGTTTCCATGCAGATACATATGCATGCAGCATGCTTGCTGTGTCTACTTTTGTTGTTTCATGCTTGTTGTACATTCCATATTTTCTCATACTTTTGTTTCTTGTTTGCTAGACATTCCATAATCTCTCGTACCGCTCTTGAAATTCCTTAATTTGTTCTTTTATTCTTTTACTTTTTAAAATTATCATTTGATATATTTAACGAGAGCAAGTGGGTCATAATATGAATATCCCTCTTTTAATAAGCTCAATTTNAGAAAAGGGTTTTCCAATGTGCCCTGGGGAAGGCAAAATAAAAAATAAAAAAAAAAAAAAGAAAGGAAAAAGAAACATGCATATGAATGGATTGGAGGGGCTTAGGAATTATTGTCCTGAATGTCCTGTAATTGGTTGGAGCAAAGTTGACAACACCAGCATCCTTCTGAGTTCTGGGACTGTTGTCGCTGGACATTATGTTGTTTCCATGCAGATACATATGCATGCAGCATGCTTGCTGTGTCTACTTTTGTTGTTTCATGCTTGTTGTACATTCCATATTTTCTCATACTTTTGTTTCTTGTTTGCTAGACATTCCATAATCTCTCGTACCGCTCTTGAAATTCCTTAATTTGTTCTTTTATTCTTTTACTTTTTAAAATTATCATTTGATATATTTAACGGGAGCAAGTGGGTCAATAATATGAATATGAATATCCCTCTTTTAATATGCTCAATTTTTAATTATTATTATTCCAATAGTCTAATAAACAAGGATCTCAATCTTAACTCGATGGTTATCATAGCAAATATTGGATCCTAGTGTATGTGACAATAATGTTTCAGTAAGGGTTGGTTGGTTTGACCAACTTTTGGAGGGTATTGTTTGCTTTTTTTTCTTCTTTTTTTTTTTGTGACATGGCTCATAAAGTAAAAATAATTTCCATCGTTTTGTGTTAAATTGTTTGTTATCTCTTTTATTTATTTCTTTGTTAAAAATGTAAAAAAGCTAATCTAAAAAATATTGCCAAACGAAATTTTTTTTTTTTTTTTTGTGAAAAATTTCACTTATTCTGTGAATTTACTTACATTTTATAAATACCTTCTAATATTTAAAGTCTCACTTTAATTTTCTTCTATTTTTTCCTTTTCATTAAGATTTTTTGTTAAATTTTAACGGATGGGTGTGGAATACTAAAATACCCTTTTTAAAAAAAATAAAATAAAAATAAAAAATCTCTTGGTCAGAGGGGCAAATTTGGAATTTTAAAAAAATTTAATGGTATAAAAGTATTTTACTCATTTTACTATTCAATTTAACTGCAATATTTAACAGTAAAGGGTATTTGAAACAAAACAAAAATTTGGTATTGCAAAATAAAAGACTTTAAATATTGTGGGCGTTTATAAAAGGTGCGTAAATTTATAAGAGGTAAGTAAAGTTATTTTTTTTATTTTTGACATGTCTACATAAAGGAAGGAGGAGGGAGGAAAAATTTGAACTAATAATTTTCGTTTCATAAGGTGTGATCCTCAATCAATTGAGCTACCCTCGTAGAAAAACCAGATATAGTTTTAAAAAGCTTTTTTTTTTTTTTAGAAAGTATAAAAAATGAAAATAATTTTGATTTTTTTTAAGGTTTAAATTGTTTATTGATGTTTTCATTTAAAAAAATATATATATCAAAGAAAGTCTTATCACACTCACCACCAGTACCATTCTATGATCTTTCTTTCTCGGGCCTATCAAAACTGAGAGACAACACTTTGCAGGAAAACTCGCATATTGTGTCACTGTGAAACAGCCAAGGCCCCTGCAAAAGAAATGAGTCGTCGCCCCCTCCTATCCATCCACTCAAGGATTTTGAAACTATATATATATATATATATATTATTGGGGGAAGTGTTTGGGTGTTTCTCAAATTAAAAATAAAGCTAGTTTAAAAGTAGGCCTAAAGGAAAAGCTTGGGCCTAGAAAAGTGGCCTTTTACGATCCTGAGGATAGTGACTGATGATACTGCCAATGGGAGGAGCGTGTTTGGCTCCTTGGAAAAAAGGTTTTTATTAACGGTAAAGCCGATCACTCAACTCCCTTTTAAATTGAAAGAAACTTCGATATGTGAAATATTTAATTTAATAAAGAGATAATTTGACGAAGTCAAGGTTTGATCCTACAACCTTTAACTTTGATACCATGTTAAACTATTAATTATTCCAAAAGTTTAATCGGATAGGAAAAAGGTAAATTTACTTACTTAATTAATACTTTAACATTTGATAGTTGATACTCTTCCTTAAACTGTTCATATTATAACAACACATCCAAGCAACTTTTTTTTGTTCTTTTCTAACTTGTTGCCATGGTATGTGCCTTCTATTAAAATAAATGATTTAGGTGAAAAATGTTGCAAATGTTGTGTATATATATAATATAGTTGATCGGATGGTCAATCTTAAACAACGAATGCGTGCAAGAAAGAGAGAAAAAGGTTAGAGACTTGCCGGAGGATTCGATGGAAAATATATAATTGATGCTTAAATTAGCAAGGATAATTGGTGAATTTATAAGTGAGAGAGAGATAGAGTAGCAGCTAGAAAATAAGAGTAATGTGAACGGTAATGTATGTGTGCCTATATAGGTTGCGTGTTTTTTCTTATGCGAAGTGCTTGCGAACGATGTACTGCCTCAACTAGGTGACTTCTATTAATAGGGCATGGCCTTGGCTGGTTATGACATCAAATTCCTGTCTCTTAGCCTAATTTACCGTTAGTCAGGTGTCGCATGCTGATAAAATATGATTCTAATCGATCGTGACAATGAGTTACTTGTCTACTATTAGATTGCAACCATTATTAGGTTTTGTGCTGAATTGTGCGGTCATTGACAAACTAAGGGGGTGTTTGGTAAAAGGATTTGGCTTAGATACTGTAGTTGATGTAGATTGATATGAACAAAAATAAGAGTGTTTGGTATGAAAGAAAAAAAAAAAAGAAAAAAAGTGGTATGAAAAAATGAAAAAGTTTTGTTCAATAATGATTTTTTTTTTTTTTAAAATTTGAATTGTAATAAAAAATGAATAATGTGATATAAAAAGTGAAAAAAGTTAGAATGTTTTGATGTTGATTTTTTTTGGGAAATTGTGATGAATAGTAACAAAGCCAACTCCATTACCAAACAAAACCTAAAGGCGTTGCCTGATTTTCTGTCGAGAATAATAAAACTTTTTTTTTTTTGAAGAGAATAATAAAACAATTAAGACAAAGCAATGTGGAGTTATCCTCTGAACCACATTCCCAGTTGTACTTAAGCTACTAAAACGTTAGCTCCCATGAGTTGATGGGGCTCATTGTTTGGGCTAGGCTGAGCCGTGGGCCCCGGGCTTGCAAACTCACATTGGACTGGCCCAGAATATATGGTAGTGCTACCCATGGAGCCAACGCCCATGTTGTTGACCATTGCATGCTTCTCTCTTGACACTTGACACACAGCTATACAAGAAAATAAAATTGATAAAAGTCAGCCTGGTTGGAATGATTAACCACCTATACATGAAAAAGCGGAGAAAATTGAACCAAAATCCAGATTTCATTTAAGTGATAGATAAACACTAGAAATTGAGTTGTTGGGTGTGTGAGTCACATTGATTTTATGTGTCTAAAATTGATATTGGCACTCATGAAATAAATGCGAAAGTAGGGAGGGGATAGAGTCTGGTTTTGCATATTTATAATGTGTTCTGTTTTCGCCCTTTTAATTTGATGTTAATTCCTGATAGGAATAATCCATGTTCTATTCAAAGGGTTGTCTACTAGCTAGAGAGAGATTGTACTTCGAATTTACCATTTCAACTCAAAGAAAAATATGGGCCAAACACCATAATTCCTTTCTTCACTAGATCCATTTCATCAAAAGCTTCAGAGCAACCAGGACAAACTGGATCAAAGAAGCAACCGGGACAATCTGGATCAGAGGTTTGAGTTTGAACTGAAATTCTTGAACTTAATTAACAAATGTCTATATTTTGTTGATGGCCTTACACAACTACTCACAGATAGCTTTTGTTTCTACACTTTAAGTCACCATGATCGATATGTTTCCTTTATCCAATTTATGAGTGTCTTTAAGAACAGTAATAAAAGAAATGGAGTTTTACTACCTTTCATGGTTTACTAATCATTTACTCGCTAATGGGATCCATAATTGGAATTGGGTTTTGACAAGTAAGGGATATAACAACCCTTATGTTATCATATGATGAACATAGAGCCAATTTCATCCTATGAAAGTTCATTATCTTGATTTGGCCTCTACATCCCTTGATAGACTAAGGGTCTGTTCGGCAAAAGGGTTGGCGTTGACACTGTTGGCGTTTTGAATTTCCATACACTTTGTCAAATGTTGTAACGTTAAGTTCAAAATTTATGTCAGAAGGAAATTGACGATTTTACCCTCAAGCGTTCAGAAGCCTTCAACCCTTTGTTTCCCAAACAGACGACCCAAAGGACTTCGTCCCCCTAATCCCCTCCATCTTCACCCCTACTCGGCCACAAAAGCCTTCAACTCCCTGCGAGTCCCCCTCCATTTTCTGACCCAGGAAAAGCTTCAGACGATTTGTGGAGAAGGAAGGAGATATGGAGAACAGTGAACATAGTTGGGTCAGAAAATTAATTGTAAGCTGACCTCTCTGTCTAATGCCGGGTCTGTGTCTATCTCATCGTGAGAGTGACGAGCAGCCTTCAAACCCATGTGAGAGTAGTTCACGGGTTGGCTAAGCTTCATCTCTCTCTCTCTTTCTTCTCTCACTCGATTCTCATTGTATCCCTTAACAGCCTACCGGGTTGATTCGAATCACACTTTCAGTAGGCAGAATCGTCTTTCTCCCTTTCTCCCATACTCCCCGATTCCATTGTCCCTGTAGAGAGTTCGAATAAGCATGAGGAGTATCAAGAATCTCTGAATCAACGTCTGAGACCCGTCTTCTCCCACATTGTGACACCAATTTTCGAAGCTAGGGAATCTGCTCTTTGGAGAGTGGAGCCATGTGCTCAACAGAAGGACCTTCGACTCTGACACTCCATAAATTGGAGACTTCACTACACAAAGGACTCCACTTGCCCTCTACCACCGAAAATAAATGTTCTGCCGGAGTATCCAAACGCAAAGGGGTATCGGTTTAGGGCAAGATCTCCAACCACGTCGTCACGCACAAGATCACAATCGAAGGTACTCTAAATTTCTTGTCTCTGTTTTTTTGGATTACTTCTTCAAGGTTATGTGTTAAGAGGTTGGTGTTAAGGTTATATGCTAAGACTTTCTATGGTGTATTAGAATATGGAGTCTTTTGGTTTGTTTCTGCTCCAGTACATCTCAAGGCTAATTTTGGCTTGTGATTAATAAGTTGTTTCCTTTTAGGAGGATCAAAAGCTCGTTCAGGGGATGAAACATATGTTGTATTTCAAAAAATTTGCTCTTTTGCTATGGTGCATATGGATAATGGTCTGAAAAATAATACTTGAGATTTGCTCTTCTTATGGTAAAGAAATTACTACAACAAAGTAATTTTTTTTTCTTGAATTTGAGAAATTTAAGAGATCCCTATAAAGTTTTTGTCATATTGTTGGTTAGACAAAGGCATTGTCCTAACAATATTATTGGGTGGTTTTGGTTACATTGTGATGAATGTTCTAATTGAAATCTTTTTACTACCTTTGATATTAATAGTGTGGATATTTGCCTAGGTTTTTACGCCGTATTTAGCATCTCTTACTTGTTTCAGTAGGTGGTTGTGATGTATTCATTGTATAAATGATGGTAATGGTTGGATTTTCATCACATAAGACTTGATTTTGAAATCATGCTTTCCCTAGTTTGTAAATAACTTTTACATT